>OU015493.1:211778314-211950814 GCA_907164885.2 Dolomedes plantarius
GACTTGAAATGATAGAATTGAAATTTAAGAGATAGACTTGAAATGAGGTTTATATGAATAAAAAAGCTTTCAGCTTAAAGATGATGTAAATATTTTCTTTGTAAGATAAAAACTCGAGGAGCATCGATATTACATCCACATAGGGGACGATATTTCTTGAAAAACTGTGTTTCATTTTTTGACGAAAATATTAGTCTGTTTTAAAATATTTTCAATAAATGAGGTCTAGTTTAAAAGAGAAATGTCTGTTGTCTGAGACTGTAAAAGATAAAAATTCTACGATAATGTTTTAGCGAGTTATCGTAATCCAAAGATGAAAAAGTCAAAATTTTCCCACAAAACATAAAATAAAAAAAAAATTAAAGTCCGACGAAGATGAGACATATCTTACTTTGGTCCCCCTATTTTTTTGCATCCATTGGTATCGATCTCGACCCCATACCCTAAGCGGTTTCGCAGGAGACAGCGTGACAAATTTTTGACAGCGCAGCGGGAGTTACTAATTTTTTCAATAGAGAGATAGAGAGGCATGTAAATACATATTGGATTGTTGAGCATATTTATGTGTGAGTAGCCTCTAAACATTGACCGACTTCCCACGAGGTGAAATTTCTTGAGCTTCAAGTTAGCTCCGGCGAGGCGAAAGTGTCAAACTCTTCCTGGAGCAAGAGGAAGAGAGTGGAGGATGGGGAAAATGTTTAGGCTGTCTGCACACGGAGAAACTCAAAAGAAACTGATAATTGACTCCAATCACGAACCAGTCCGTGATGAGTCGTAACCTATGTAATTGAATGGAGGTAAAAAACTGGGTTTGTAACCAGTTGCGTCGTGTGCGTGTCTCCATTCAATTACGTAGGTTACGACTCATCACGGACTGGTTTATGGAGTCAATTATCAGTTTCTTTTTAAGTTGCTCCGTGTGCAGACGGCCTTAGAGTCTCACACTCTTTTGTTCTGCTCTTGTTTTAAACAGTGATCGACAAGTCAACAGTAACCCCCTGTTCCCGCGTCACGTGTTGTGCTGATAAAATATATTTGACTCTCATTATGCTAGTGTCCGTTTCTTCCAGATCTCACGCACTAATTTTTTGACTCTAAAGCTCAATTGGTGATAATATATGAGGCAGTGTCAAACATCACTTTCGGAGCAGAGAGCAGTGTCTCGTGATCCCTGTCAAGCCACTGCGCCCACCAAGAAATGATCGCGTAACTGTAAAAGAAATGATAACTCTGGAATGGTTTGTTCGCCATTGCGGGGTACTTGCCAATGAAGACATTCTCACTTCAACCGTGAGAGACGGTGGTTGCTTTCAACGGAAGCACCGCGCAGGTAAATGAACACCACTCCCTAGTGCCACCTCTGTTTTGACTGACCATCACCAGGAGGCAACATCTAGGGGAGGGGGAGGCTTGGAATAAAAATCCCCCGTTAAACTCGTGCTTTCGCAGTGTACTACGTTTGTGATAAGAAGTTGTCCTACCCACGCGTGTAAGTTCCTCGTACATTCTTTTTAAAACACCTCTCCATAGCTTAACGAAAAGTACAGAAAAGCGAGAATAATTACAAGATAAAAAAAAACTTTTTATATACCACGTTTTTAAATTTTAAGTTGAATCATGTAAACTAACTGCACAAACCTTCACATAACTATTCTTTTTTACTTTCTTTTATTTAATTTTAATCACTTTTTAGTCGTTTCCACTATCCACAGACTTTATAAACTGCTAACATTTATAATTTTTTAAAAAAATTTTCTCACAATATTTTTGTAAACAAACTAAATTCACATGTATTGTGTTCTCAAAATCGTTAAACGCCATTAAGCAAAACTGCAAGCACTGAATTCGATCGAAGCGGCACCTTGCGGATTTTTTCTGAACTAACTTTCCATACAAAACAAAATTAACTGAACATGAATTCAATGCTGCTTAAAGATGGCTAAAAGCATTGTCATCGTGTTCTGAGCTATTCTAAGAGTTTCAAATGTCTAGCTAGTCGGGAAGTTAGTTAAAAATCAATTGCATGATTTGTACTGGATAAATGCACTAACAAGAAAGCGAGGTAATATAAATGTGGTAAAAATGAATAGTGCTATAAAATCTAAGAAATGCAGAAAACGCTTCATTAAAACAGCCATTCATTGCCGTCACGCGCGGGACATCCTGTGGCATGATGAAAACGATTTCGTATGACTATCGTTGATCTATGGAATGATTAAGCGAAAAAGGGGATCACTGTTTTAATGCATTTTAATTTTCGTATTTTTTTTTCTCCTTCCCACCGGTGGGGAACGTCGAAGAAACAAGTCATGGATCATTTTAGAAATTATTATACACCGTTTTTTTCCCCCGCCCGACTTCTGAAACTCCTTTTCTGGCGACAGCTTATTTGGACTTGAAATCAAATGGAAGTTTCCGAAAAGAAAAGTAAAGAAGTTAATGTATGTGTTGAGAACAGCTGTGAAACTTTTATCTTTCCTCTGACAATCCGTAGTTATTGATGGATTGCCCTTTCTTTTCTCTTATTTTGGCGGATGTTTATTTTTTTTTTTCCTTCTCCAGTGTCACACTGAGATAAACTGATGAACGTCGAAAAATGAGGAATGATGCGAGAAGTGAGGTGGGAGATTAAAGGACGCGAGAATTCAGAGAAAACGAATTAATTCAATGCATTTTCGGCGTTTTTTTGGCAGGGCTGAGGTTTTAGATGCGAGAATTGCTCATGGTAGAAGATACTTTTTATAAGTTGTGCGAAATGGATATTAACTATGTCCGTGAGTGGAACGGTGCTGATTCTGATAAAGCAACGGTAAAAGGGAATAGATAAAAATAACTTTTTTTTCTATTAAGTTAATAGCAAAAAAAGGTTTGGTTCAAGTTTTAAAGCAAATTTAGCTTTCTTCGGGAGGAACAGACCAAGAACAAGCTTAGATAGTAAGCCAAAGCAAGCAAATGGAGACGAAGGTAACAGGTTCACAATCTTGTATCAGAAATCTGTGGTTTTTCTCTTCGGAAAATTTCAAAATTGAGCATATTTCCTCGTTAAAACCAATAATTTCAAGATAAAAAGTACTTTTTATTTACCATGTTTTTAAATTTTCTGTTGAATCATATAAACTTGACAATTCTATGTATTAATATATACTTTTTAAAAATGTTTTTGAGGAATTATCCCATGAACTTAATTGGAACTTAATTGGAAGTTAACTTGCATTTAACTTTTCGTTCCCAATCCGGCCAATAGATGGCTGCACCAGTCTACAAAATAAAATTAACTGAAAATTAATTTAATTCTGCTTAAAGATGGCTAAAAGTATTAAAAAAATACATTGTCATCGTGTTCTGGGCTATTCTAAAAGCTTCAAATGTCTAGCTAGTCGGGAAGTTAGTTAAAAATCGGTTGCAAGATTTGTACTGGACAAACACGCAAACAAACACACAGACAAACAAGAAAGCAAGTTAATAAAAACAGGGTAAAAAGTTGTGTATGATGTGTATCAGCGAACACAGCCTGTAAGCGGAATACCACTTCCTTCACAAATCACACGACAAACTCAATCACAGAGGTAACTTTGCAGTGACTTCACACAAATATGTCACCTTGGAACGACTTTAAAAAGACCTGGAAAGGACATTTTTACGGATCGTGAGGTATTGAACCTCTCGTATGATGTTATCATGAAGAACATACAGGTACTGACATTTCAGGGTTTAGACACATTAAGGATTTTTCGTGATTTAAGGATCCTTTTTGTTGGAAAAACAAACATAAAATTACAACCGCAAATTTTTAGGTTATAGATAGCCTATTTGCCAAACCGAAGTATAAGAATTGAGATGGGAGGGTGGGAAACTTTTCTTGAAAGACGTACAACTTCGAACGGGCAAAAGATGATCTGATATTTTTAATCTAAAGACTAGAGCTGTTACCTATCAGCTGTTACCTGGACGACATCAGAGAGTTCTGTTATGGTGGACAATTCTCAAATCATTTACTTCTATTTAAGTCTATGACACAGAATATTTATATATTTATTTTTTTGCTTTACTTTCTCGATAACTGCCAAAATTTCTCCATGAACCTATATTATATATGCGTTTGGCTATATCTCATTTCGACTGGTCGATCGTCACTGTAACTTTAGAGTAAGTGCTCAATCCATAGTCCTGGAGGATTGTAGATTGTTTTCAGATGTACTACTTGATTCGATGACACTACGTAGGTGTCAGGAAAAATTCTTAAACTGAAAGACATCCCCAAGATATGATATCAGTAAATCTAAACTGACAGTAATTCTGTATGATATTCTTCTAAAAATTAATTCAACCAACTGACATAATTGGAATAACCAGAATAATATTGAGTGTGTTATGTAACATCTCCGTTCGGTTTTAAATATTTCTACATAAACAACAAAATGTATTTATAGATAAGCAAAAAAAAAAAAAAAACCCAAAACTGTAAAGAGAAAAAAGCTTATCAGTTTAAAAAGGTAATCTACCTTGAAAAAATTTTCTTCGTTTCAAGATGTTACGGTAAAAAGGTAAATTAAGCATAGACAATTTTTCTCTTTAGGATGAGAAAAAAAAAACCTTTTTAAGACATAATTTTTCTCCCGTAAATCTTTCAAAGCTAATGTTTTAGATTAAGTCATTAAAATCATGTTACTTTTTGTCTGTTTATTAAAGCAAAAGATAAAAAAAGGTTTGAATTTTTAATAAAGAAGTCATTTTTGTGCAAATATTTGTTACTCCCCGTTTTCGCCTTCATCAATATTTATCAGTATTTAAATTGGTTGTTTTGTTAAAACGTGTTGCATAAGATATTTCATTTTGCTTTCCCTGTCATAAGAAAGCCAGTGTTACTATTTGTTTTGATTGCTGTTGTTCGAAAACCAATCAGAATACAAATTTATTTCTGTGATCAGAGCTAGCGACACGGGGAAATACATCAAATTTGAAACTGATTGGAACAGCTGCAAAGACGCTAAATATTACTTTAACAAAAAATTAAAATAAAATATTCGATAAAGATTCGAATTATATTTATTCGATAGGAAAAACATAGGGTAACAAACTAGGTACTACGAAATATATATATATATATATATATATATATATATATATATATATATATATATATATATATATATATATATATATATATATATATATATACAGGGTGGTTTTAATTAAAGTTCCACTTTGAAATGGACATAAAAGGAAAACTACTGGTCCAAATGTTATCAAACTTGGTAATACAAAATCATATCAAACTTGGTGTAGTAAAGGAGGTCGTGGGAATTTCTTTTCCAAAAAAAAAAAGTTCAAAAATTCAGCACCAGGGGGAAAATGGCGCTGTATACAATATTGTTAAACGAAATAAGTGTCGAAATAAGGGGCTAAACAAAATTACCATTTAAAGTGTGCGCATTTTGGAAATCGTTTTCTTGCAGATCGCTAATTTATGAATTTTGAAGTATGAATTCAGCCCTAGGACATGAAGATATCGGTTTAAAGCGTTTTTAACCGTTTCTAAAACGAAACTGTTTGTGGGGTTATGCAAAACCGCAGTGGCTTGCATTTGGCTTACGGCAGGAGGAAGCAAAAGATGTATGCAGATGCGCTTTACACGTCATTTGATTTTCCAGATAAAAGTGAGCCTGTTTGTTAGAGTTCTCATTGTTACGAATCGACAATGTCTCCAACCATGCAAGACCGTGCTTTTCTTATTAAATGTTATTCCTCCTGATATCCTAAGAGCTACTGTTGAGAATGCAGTAATGCGATTTAACTTGCTTTCGGAAAATAGTGGACGCTACATTGAACATGCTTTGTAACGTAACGTTTCAGAAACGATTAAACACATTTTAAACCGATGTCTTTATGTCTTATTTCGTTTAACAATTTTGCATACAGCTCCATTTCCCCCCTGGTGGGGAATTTTTAAAATTTTCTTTTGAGGAGAAGAAATTCCCATGACCTCTTTTAAACTATTACCATGTTTGATAACATTTGACCCAGTAGTTTTCCTTTTATGACCATTTCAAAGTGGAACTTTAATAATAACCACTCTGTATATATATATATATATATATATATATATATATATATATATTATATATATACATAAATTATATATATATGTATATATATATATATATATATATATATATATATATATATATATATATTATATATATATACATATATTATATATATATATGTATATATATATATATATATATATATATATATATATATATATATATATATATATATATATATATATATACACTGAAGTGCCACTGAATTAGGGATACCTACCTAGTAACGAGATGGGCCTCCTCTGGCCTTGATAACAGCTGCCACACGACGAGGCATAGATTCAACAAGTTTCTGGAAACGTTCCACGGGAATGGCTTGCCAAATATTGGCTAAAGCTGTCCATATTTCAGTAAGGTTCTTTGGTGCTGTGTGATGGCGTTTCACGCCTTGTTCCAAATCATCCCAAAGATGCTCAATAGGATTTAAGTCTGGGCTTCTAGGTGGCCAATTCATGATAGAGAAGTCAGAGGAATGCTCATCCAACCAGCCAGTAGCAACCGGGACTTGTGAGAGGTACAGTTGTCTTATTGGAAAACTGCATTACCGTGCGGATAACAGAACAGCATAAACGGGTGGAGGTGATCACCCAGCAACTCTACGTACCGAATTGCATTGAGGGAGGTTGGTACACGCACCAAAGATCCCAAACTGTGCCACGAAAAAACACCCCAGACCACGATTGAGCCACCATGCCCTTGTACAGTTCCAGCCAGGCATGCAGGATCCATGGATTCATGAGCCTGACGCCATATTCTCAGCCTCCCGTCGGCGTTAAGTAGTCGGAATCGAGACTCATCACTCCATGATACTCGTTTCCAGTCCTTTACACTCCCGTCTCTGTGCTCTCTTGCCCAGGCAAGACGTGCAGCCCGATGGCGAGTATTGAGCAATGGTACTCTCGTAGGTCGACGGCTCCCAAAACCCATACGGTGAAGTGAGCGTTGCGCAGTCCGTTTACTGACTGTACGACTGGCACCATCATTAAACTGGATGGTAATTTGAGCAAATGTTTGGCTTCGCTGGCTACGTACAATACGCCTGAGCCGTCTCTCACCACGCACTGTCAAGGCTAATTGTCCTTTGCAGTTTGCCCGATCGCTAGTTTTTTTCCACCATCCATGTATTCTTGGTATACTCTTGACACTGCCGACCTTGAAAATGCTAGCTGTCTGACGATTTCGGAAATTGAATGGCCCATGCGTCGCGCACCTACGATTTGTCCGCGATCGAAGGCGTCTAAATCAGGCAGTTTATCCATACTGGCAATTCCAACAGCTAATTCAGAACAACCACAGTACGCGCTATATATGCAGTTACCACAGCGCCCTCACTTGCGCATACATGATGCGCAGCGCTACACAATTTGCATAGGCTTTGCTATCCCTAATTTAGTGGCACTTCAGTGTATATATATATATATATATATATATATATATATATATATACATGTATGTATGTATGTATGTATGTATATATATAAATGCGTTTAAATACAGGCAAGCATATTTAATTTTTTTCTACTGTATACAATTTATTTATATTGATAATTATAGCTTATTGTGTAAAGAGATTCGAACATTTAAAAGAAAACCTAATTGGGTATCCAAGTATATTTCTAATGTTTATTCCATTTTGGTAACAAACCTACTGTTTAGGATTATATACAAATAAATATGACATGTGTATACGCAATGAGATATATACACAGTAGAGTGGGCTGAAAAAAACTTTTTTTCGATTTTCGATGATGGGTAGTGCGGAAAATTTGCCATTGGTGGCACTAAGTTCACACAAAATTTTCAGGACAATTCCTTGATATGCCGCAAATATCTTGAAGTTTTGCGAAAACGCTGATTTTGGAACTTTTTTAGAATTTTTTTTTAACGATGTTAAATTTAATTTATTTTGGTAGTATTAACTTGTATAGTCATGTTTAGTGTGCCAAAGACCTAAATAAGCTCTGATTACGTATTATTTAGGAGCTTCTATCCACGGAATGTTGTATTCAGAATGTGTACCTTTTTTAGCTAGAAAGTTCTTCTCCGAAATGTAATTTGGCATTTTTTTCTTGATTGCATCTTTTCTCTGATGAAGGTCATTTCACTAGCTCTCTTTAGGGATTGCGAAGGTGGAACAATGACATTTCCTTCTAGTGCTTCTTTTTCACACAATTTAATTACATTGTGTATTATATGTTTACAATCACTACGGAACGGCTTATTCCGAGCAGTTGTGTTGGGTAAAGGATCCATTAATTTTAATATAATAATCAAAATAACAGATGAGGAAAACGCAAGCAAGCGTAGTTAGTAACCTATTCTAAAGAATGTCGAGAGAATACAAGACTTTCCCCCCTCCTTCCTCAGCAGCCTTACCTACAGCGTGAATAGAATCGTCTTGGCACTATGCCAACCGTGGTTCTTCGTACTGTGGTGGGACAGTATACTAGTAATTAAAACCAAAATAAATTAAATTTAACATCTTGAAAAATTTTGGTAAATAAGTTAGCAAAACTTCAAGACATTTGCAGCAAATCAAGCAGTTGTCGTAAAAATCTCAAATTTTGTGTGTGAGCTTAGTTGCCACCGATGGCAACTTTTCCGCACTACCCATCATCGAAAATCGAAAAAAGTTTTTTTCTGGCCATCCTATTACACAGCCTGTAAAATAGAAATTATACATGTATAGTGCGTAATCCCTCAATTTTATTACTGTTCACTGACAAAGTACAGTTGCCAGCAAAAATTTAGCTGCTCATGAACTGACAAAGTGTAGGTACCAGTGAAAATATGACTGCTCGCGGATAAAGAGCAGTTGCCAGTAAAATCTGACTGCTCTTTGTCAGTCAAAAACCAGTGAAAAGCAATAATTACATAAATTCCGTATTAGGAAGTTCATTCCCTCCACTGCATCGCTACGCAAACTATGGGTCGCGACCCATGGGGTTTGAAAATATTAGAGGTTGTCGCAGATGGTATGGAGTAAATTTATGTCATTTTGAATGATTTAATTAAAAATATGTTTTAATTTTTCTATAGTTACACATTTTTAATATTTTTATTTATATTTCTTAAATGTCAAAAAATGGTATGATATTATATATATATATAATAGCCGTTGTCTCTGTATAACACTTCCGGGCTGTACTCATCTTTCAACTGATGCCCTTAGTAAACAAACAGCCGGTTAGGCTTAATTTCAATTTGAGATGTGGATCAGAATTTTTTCTTACCTGAAAACTAATATCTTCTCCATCAAATCACGTTTGTTCAGCCTATTTTTCTATAAAACATTCAGAACTAAAAAAAAATTGGATACATTTAGCTGTATATTTAACAGTTTTTAAAAATCTGTTTACTTTTGCGATGAATTCTGAAAGTAAACAAACCTGAATGTGAATGAATCAAGTAGCTCAAGTATTCATATCGCGTAGTGAGCTGTAAAAAACTGGATGGCAGTCTATTACTCCAAACGCATGAAAAACTAAATAAATAAAAAATAATGAAACGGTTTGCTTTTACAAGGTGTGGATTAAATGCAATATTGTTAGATAATTCGGAATATTTTTTAACTTTCATATACTTTGTCCATTATGACGTCATTATTAGTATTATGACGTCAAAATAACGGGTTAGCTTCTAGTTGTAAAATAAGGGGTCAACATGTTTACTAAAAACAAGTACAGACAGTAAGCAAGACTATTTTCATTGTTACTAGAGGCTTAGCCCCTAGGCTCGCTACACTCGCTCCTCTGTTATGGATAATAGCGAGATAGATAGGGGTGATTGTCGGGCAATGTGACAGCTTCCATCCATTTACTGTTGTCACCCTTAATGCGAAGGGCGTTCCAACACTGTTGAATTATAAGCTTTAAAATTCAACTAAAAATCGAAAATTTAAGATAGAGACTTGAAATGAGGTTTATATGAATAAGAAAGCTTTCAGCTAGCAGATGATGTAAATATTTTCTTTGTAAGGTAAAAACTCGATTAGCATCGATATTTTATCCAGATAGGGGACGATATTTCTTGAAAAACTGTGTTTCATTTTTTGATGAAAATATTAGTCTGTTTTAAAATATTTTTAAACAAACGAGGTTCAGTTTGAAAGAGAAATGTCTGTAGTCTTAGATTGTAAAAAGATCAAAATTCTACGATCATTTTTTGGCGAGTTATCGCAATCTGAAGATGAAAGAGTCAATATTTTCCCACAAAACAAAAAAAAAATCAAAGTCCGACGAAGATGAGAATGTCTTACTTTGTTCCCCACATTTTTCTGCATCAATTGGTATCGGTCTCGACCCCATACCCCCAGCGGTTTCGGAGGAGATAGCGTGACAAGCTTTTGACAGCGGCTGCAGCGGCAGCGGGAGTTACTTTTTTTTAGATTATGCAAAATAAATGTCAAAGGTCTACACGCATGGTGGTGCTGTGCCCATTCCTAATTGGGAAAAGCCTTTACAGATGAGACCAATTAAAGAAAAGATTGACAGTGGTCGTTAAACGAGTCGTTAAAGGACAGTTGAAAGCAAATTAATTACAGCCACCACCGGGGGACCAGATGCCCGACATACTGGCTGATCGGTGGCCGCGGGAGCTTTCCCGCGCCGAGGTGGAGGCTTCTAAAATGATGTGGAATTTTCTGGATGAGGGGGTATTTAAAGGGAGGAAAGGAGAGAAGGAAGCGAGATAACTATTGGACGTGCTTCCCGTCTCCATGCTGGACTTTTGATTGAACTGAGTTATGATTCTCTCTCTCTCTGGTTTTCTGATTGATGATTGTTCTGACTGATGATTGATAATGATTAATTCATTGCATCATAGATGCCGTAAATTGTTGCATCATTGGTTCTGTAAATATATATGAATAAACAAGATATATGTATGTATGTAAGGAAAGAAGGTACGATTGCAGTTTAGGGTGCCCCTTATTTTTTTTGGCGCCAATGGTGCCAACGTGACTTTTAAGTTGGCGCCGATAAACATCCATCGTGATATATGTGTTACGAAATAATCACATGACAAACACGTCAGAAATTTGCAGGAGTAACAACATTGGCGCATGCGTGAGAAAACTCGCACACTTGGCGTTTGTTGAGACAGAGAAAGAACCAAATTCGGGGGGGGGGGAACCCTTGATGCAGTAAATGCGCACTTCGGGGTGCCCTTTGTTTTCTTGACGATAAAGCAATGCAAATGCAATAAAAAGCATAAACTTTGAGTATCAAAATAGTAAAAAACACACTATAGAGAAATTTTATACACAATTGCATTGTACCAAATTTTTACATTTACAAACGTATGGAGTACAATTTTTTAAATTTTGAAAAAAACTCTGAAATTTAAAATGGAAAATATGGATACTTATTTTAGGTAGAACTAGCTTTGTCCGAAGACAGCGGTATAAATAAATCTTTAAAACAATGTATGAAGTCAAAAAATTAGAAGAAGCAAAAATGAAATAAATTAGAAGAGACAAATTAGAAGCATTCCATTCGTAGCTTAGTGGAATGTTGTAAAAAGGCACTTTGGGGTGCCCCTTGTTTTTTGGTGTCAATAGTGCCAACGTGTCATTTAAGGCTGTGGCGATAAACATCCATCGTGATATATGCGTCACAAAATAATCACATGGCAAACACGTCGGAAATTTGCAAGAGTAACAACATTGGCGCGCGAGTGAGAAAACTCGCACACTTGGCGACCAAATTCCGGGGCACAATTGGCGCCAAATAAGGGGGGGGGGAACGCTAAACTGCAGTCCTACCGGAAAGCTCGTATACATTAATTTTAAAAGTTAAATTTGACTCAAAAGAATATCTTTAGCATTCTGTACCATCCAAAATATTTTCCATCCCCCCAGAAACATGCATAAATTTCTTTTTAAAAGCAATTACGTTGAAATGTAAAATTAAATTAAACCTTCTTTACTTTGAACCTAAAAATAAGTCCTTGATATAATCACATGGCAAACACGTTGGAAATTTGCAAGAGTAACAACATTGACCACGAGTGAGAAAACTTGGCGACCATTTCGGGGCACAATTGGCGCCAAAAAAACGGGGGCACCCTAAACTACAGTGCTACCGGAAAGAATAGTTTATGTGTCCATGGAAACCATAAACGAGTTATTTTACCGCGAGGTCCCGACAGGAAATATATAATCAAATTTTACAGTTCATAATTTTCAGAATAGTTTGGCAAAATTTACAAATTTCTTTTTGATTAACATTTTCATATATATATATATATATATATATATATATATATATATATATATATTTTAAATTTTGCTTCTACCAAAAATATTTAAGGTGTAGAGTGATTTTTTTATTTAAAGCAAGTAGGTCGTGTTTGAAAAAAGTTGCGTACCACTGCTCCATCGGTCATAGCTCGCTGAAGAGCCCATGAAACCTCGATTCGAGGCTGTCTTTAGGCTGGAGATTCATATATTTGCTTTAAGCTCCCCCCCATTTGGCAGGCTATGCACGTTTTGTCAGCCAATTATGATTTCCCATCGGGATGAATCAGTTCTAACTTCTTAATACTTAAAAATGATTCTCGATTTTTTTTAGTTGGAAGAAAATATAAGACACATAGCCGTATTCGAAATCTATTTCTTACACAGGATATTTATAACGAAGTCAAAGAAATAAGTTCTTGGATCAGATATATGATAAAAATGCCCATCGTGAATTGAACTGGAAATGGCCTTTTAATTCTGTTTTTACAAATTTTACACACCCAGTGTAAGCTGACCACTATTAAACAGAAAAGTGTGGTTTCCAACACCGTGCCATACGCTAAAAACAGAAGTTCCGGTTTCCTTTGTGTGACTGAAAGGAAATTAGCCGAGCAATTTCTTGTGTCAACTTAATGACGTATATAGTTTTCGCGGAGTCCATTAGTAAAAGTGATTTTATCGAAAAGCAATTAATCACGGTGAAAGACGGTGAGTCGCAACGAAAAAAGATTCTCTCTGGTTGCGTCAAAATAATGGGGATTTAAATACGAACTGTTTAACTTAACTCCAAAACTAATTAGTGAAAACAGGTTCCCTTGCCGTCTCCCATGTCTGTGCAAATCATCTGTTTGGAGACAATTATGATCTCTGTGAATGAAGCTTTCACAGACATCAATATCTCGCTATTTTCAGGTATTTTAAAGTGATGGCGTATTCTGAATTGAAACAGATGGAAATGACAGATCAAAATTTATAAAATTCTTCGCAGGATGACTGTTTATCTCTCATTAACCTTCAGCTTACGGGGCCCATTTTTCCGATTCCCCCTTTAAAACGGGAAATTTCATTCCTTTGTAAGAACGGCCATTAAGGGAGTTATATATATATATATATATATATATATATATATATATATATATATATATATATATATATATATATATATATATATATGTATATATATATCTATATATATATATATACATATATATGTATGTATATATATATATATATATATATATATATATATATATATATATATATATATATATATATATACATATATATGTATATATACATATATATGTATATATATATCTATATATATATATATATACATATATATAAACAAGATATATATATATATATATATATATATATATATGTAATACATATATATATATATATAATACATATATATATATATATATATATATATATATATATGTATGTATATATATATATATATATATATATATATATATATATATATATATATATATATATATATATATATATATATATATATATATATACATATATATATATATATATATATATATATATATATATATAATATATATATATATATATATATATATATATATATATATATATATATATATATATATATATATATATATATATATATATATATATATATATATATATATATATATATTCTTGGGCTCGTATTCTTGGGATACATGCTATCCCAACCCGTTAATATTAAGAAAAATTGACATTTTCTTCAAAATTGAATACGTAGAAAAATTGACCAGTTTAGGAAGATTGCACAATTTTTGTTTTCTTTTTTAAATTTATACAGTGAAACCTCTCTAGCCAGCGACCACTATTCGGCGGCCACCCTACTGAATGTCCCTATTTTGTTCAGAAGTGAATCAATATACTACATAGAGGCAATGTTATTTTACACCCTTTTCCGCGGCTACCCTTCAAAATGGCCACCTTTTTTCACGACCATGACTGGCCACCACAGAGGAGTTTCACTGTACCGTCAAGAGCGGTTACTTTGCCAAATTTTAAATTTCTAGTAAAAAGTCCGTGTACTTCTCTATGAGTTGGAGAGGTGGAAAATTTCTAGGCTTGATGGAGGGCTCGTAGATTTGATTTACGGTGTTTTAAATATATTTTCATTGCTTTCTCTTTCGGTAAAATTCAAAAACCCAGTGGGCAAAGTTATCTAGACAACTTTGCCCACCAGATGTTTTCTATTAAAAACTGCCTCTAAAGTCACTTCTAGGCAATGTTACCTTTGCTGTGGGTAAAATGAACCGAAATAAACATAATGACAGTTGAATTTTTTTTAAAATTTATTATTTATTATTTTTGTAAATTATATTTATACGAGGCGCTCATAAAATCGTCAGATTCTTGTTATAAAATTTTAATAGAAAACCAGTTAGCATTGTGACACTGTCTCAATTACTACATGAAATTAGTATTTATATAAGTATATGATGCTCCGCTCCTACCCTTCAACATGTCATCTATCGGCGAACTGTTGATCTGGGCGGTCTCATAAACTCTAGGATAAGAGTCTATAAAGTTCTTGTAATGTGCGGGTCTGACGTTATAGAACGCATAAATACCAGAGTGGTTCGAGGGCTTTTGAGATTTTTGACACTGTAGTGACATTTAGAATCACATAAACTTCGAACACTTACCAGCACTTCAAGTGCCAGAGAAATCCCTTTGAATTCGCCGACAGTATAATCAACTGAATGCCCGTCCAACAGTTAAGGTATACGGCAAAACTGTTAACAAATCGTCCCGAGCGCAATCCTGCTCAACTGGGACACACTGGCTCAAGGACACCGGGAACTTCAACCCCAGCCCCTAAGCCAAAGCCCGTCTAATAATTCATTAACACAATTGTTTTTAAAATTTAGCAGTTAGTGGCAAACATCATTCCTATGTTCACTTTTTTCTTTCTTTCTTTTTTTTCTTTCTTTTCCTTCTTCCTATTATTTTTTGCTTACTTTTACAGATTGCATTATAATGCTTACAATATCATTACACAATTATTACTATTTCACATTATTATTTTTTCATAATTACATCAAATTTATATACATACATATCAACATGACAATACAATTTAACCTAACAAGTACGTAAATGCACCCCCATAAAAACAATTTACTCTAATACATTCACATACGTACAATAATACAAATTTCAATTCATACAAACTTAAATATTTAATCTTGACTTTCTATTAACGTTTAGATTACGGGGCCCATTTTTCCGATTTCCTCTTTAGAATTTCATACTCCCTTTGTAAGAACGGCTATTAAGGGGTATATATATATATATATATATATATATATATATATATATATATGTGTGTGTGTGTGTGTGTGTGTATGTATATATATATATTTATATATATATATATATATATATATATATATATATATATATATATATATATATATATGTATGTATATTTATATATGTATATATATATATGCATATATATATATATATATATATGCATATATATATATATATATATATGCATATATATATATATATATATGCATATATATATATATATATATATATATATATATATATATATATATATATATATATATATATATATATACACTCATGGACAAAAAAAATTAGCGCACCAAGAAGGAGTCGTCAAAATGAAACGAAATTTTACATACGTAATGACTACTTTGATATAAGTAAATGATAAGAAAATCAAAGAAAAAGGATAATTTATTTCAGAGAAAGAGGCAAAAGAACGGAGGAGTTAATACTCCTTTGGACCCCCACTAGCGCGAATACACGTTGCGATACGATCGAGTATTGAGTCATACAAGTTCTGTATGATGTCTTGAGACATTTCGTTCCATATTTGCTGTAACCTTGCCTCTAGTTTGCTCAAACTCTTGGGATGCCTAACTCGTCGTCCCAAATGATCCCAGATATGCTCGATCGGAGACAAATCTGGGGATCGGGCAGGTCAAGGAATGGTAGTAACAGTGCGGAGACAGTCTTGTACACCCTTGCCGTATGAGGCCGAGCATTGTCAAGTTGAAAAATGGCTCCTGGGAGCCGTTGCATGAGTGGCAACACATGTGGTTGCAGGATTTCATGAACATACCGCTGGGCTGTCATGGTGCCACGGAACAATACTAGGGGTGACCGTGTATTGTAGGCAATGGCACCCCATACCATCACACCAGCTGTGGGAGCGATGTGTCGCTGTACAGCAAAGACAGTATTGAAGCGTTCACCACGGACTCTCCACACACGAACACAATTGTCATCACTGCCGAGATTGAATCTGGATTCGTCGCTAAAGACGACCTGGTTCCATTCCGCTGCAGTCCAGTTTCCTCGTGCGCGTCAAAACTCCAAACGGAGGCGTCGATGGGTGGGCGTCAAGGACAGCACACGTAATAGGCGCCGCGATACCAACTGTCCTTCAGCCAGGCGCCTTCGTATGGTTCGAGAAGACACAGAGGCCCCTAGTGAAGGTGCTAACTGTACCTGGATGGCGGCCGATGAAGCAGTTGGCTGTACGCGTGCATTTCTTACGATGAGGCGGTCTTCTCGACGACTGGTCTGTCGAGGGCGTCCTGAGCCTGGTCTTCGTGTACATGACATCTCTTGGGTCCACTGGTCCCAACACCTCCTCACAACACAATCAGAGCGGCCTCATTGACGAGCTACTCGCCTAGCTGACCACTCAGCTTCCATCATCCCGACGATTCTCCCCCTCTCAAACTGCGACAACTGCTTATATTGTCTTCGAACACGGCGTAATGGCATGTCTATCTCAGCTCTTTGTAAATGATTCAGCACACTCAAACAAGCTTTGGTTAACTGTTTTATACTCCACAGAGTACGATGTTCAACGCCCTCTACCAGCTATACGTAATGAGCAATCACGCTGCATTTCTAATCATTTGCATATTTCCCCAACATGTACCTTCATTGCAAGTTTCGTTACGATCCCTCAATTATTTCTTGTTGCGCTAATTTTTTTGTCCATGAGTGTATATATATATATATATATATAAATAAATAAATAAATATATATATATATATATATATATATATATATATTCCTTCATTCTTGGGGCCACATTCTTGGGATACATGTTATCCCACCCCGTAAGGAAAAGGTTAAACCCGTAAGGAAAAGAAAACAATTGAACCTATTTATTTACACAATTATACATTTGTTTACACTATTGCCTATACACTAACTTCGCCGACAGTATAAAAGAAGACCCCAATAGTCCATGCGGAAGCGATTTGTTTTTGGTTGTCAGAGAAATGCAGCTCTCCTGGTCACAGATGCCTCATAGGAGAGAGCTGTCGTTGAACCGGAAGCCATCCTGACTATCTAACTGTATATATTCTAACTCGCTGTACATACTTGCTTTAACTGTTGTAGCTGTAGTATGTTTAACGTATCGTAGTAAAGTAATTGAAGCGAAAGGCTTGTCGTATTATTGACTACGGTACAGCATACAGATGAGACACAAGTAATATATAAAAAAATTTTAAAGACAATTCCTACTTAGGTCAACAAAGAAAAATTTGAGTGTGAACTAATAGTAGGAATTGAGAAAAAGGATTGCCTGCCAGAACCTTGCATACTGTGCGAGATTAGGAGGGGGGGAAAGAGAGATTGGTTTCTAGTCTTTGTCATATGCAAATTTCCTCCGTGCTCCCCGATCGTGTCTTTGTTGGCCGTTCGAGGAGCTGTTTTTTTTTGCGTGCATAACGCATCCGTTTTTTGTGATGCACTTACCATTCCAACGCTTTTTAAGGTTTTCGCTTGCGCTGAGCATTTTGCGACGGGAAAAAGGGGGCATTGCCATTTGAAAATTTCGAGTTTATATACCTATAACCGTAACCGTGAGTGTCACTGTGTTGCCGTTCTCAGAATCCCGAACTCATACATCTCAATAACTATATCTGAAATCTCACCTTCATAGGTTTAACAGCGGCCGCTAGAGGTCCATATATCGGCAAAGTTTCTTTATGACCACTCGGTATATAGCAAAGATAGAGTGCATTTTGTGATACTGCTTCAGACGCTATGAATCTTCGTAAGAGGTTTTGCCCTAAAACGTATACGACGGTTGAATACCTGATATGCCCTCACCGAATCAGTGAAAGGTCTCTAATGCTCAAGGGATTTTGTCAAGAATCCGTTTGGAATGACACATATAATTTTTTTTACAATCGGTTGACACGCGAGAACAGAGGCAGGCAGTTGATACCAGAATCAACTGCTTGCCTCTATTCGTGCGATGACAGAAAAATACACCCTACAATTTTCTTTGCGTCTTACTTATACAGAAGTAAAGAAGTATGAAAAAGAAAAAAGGCATCTTTGATTTTAAAACCAAAAAGAACCGAAAAGTAAGATGAATATTTGATAGGCGAAAGAGAAAATACATTAGTTGTGGAGCCGAAACGATGATTAGAAGAGACTGAAATTCAGAGACCGCCAGTTTCTTAAACGAATAGTGGATTTAAAGTAATCATTTTAAGTGAAATGAAAGGGTCAGCACTTCCAATAGTTTTAGGGAATTTCGAAAATACTGGGTTATTATGTGAGACGCTTCGTACCCCGTAAATAAACACACATATTCGTAATTATAGAATTTTAATTGCAATGCTGTTGATAATAATAATATTTGTCCCGTGAACATTACATCAATATATTTTGGTCGAAATTCATTTTATGTTTTATTCATTACTTTTAAACACACGTCTAGATCTCATTCGTCTACTATCACTTCCTACTGACACAAACATAAGTAATGAGTTTAAGAAGAAATCGTTGAGTTCAATAGTACTACTGCAATTTAAATGCAGCTTAAATTGAAAGAATAACTAAGTATTGTCTAAGCAACAACATAGGTCACCTCAGAATTGTTTATATAGTTACGATTGAGACAAAAATAGCATGAAGTTGACCCTAGCTCATCAATATTCGCATCATGAGAGTAACGCAAACTTTTTAAGCACAACACGCGACGCTTGAACATGGGATCACAGTGGACTGATGTTAAAAGAGTTTTCTTTCTTCGCCATGCCCCCAAAACACTGACGCTACCAAGGTCTCTCAAGTCCCAGAGACCGATTATGAACGCTGGGGGCCCCTGGGCAGATGCTATTTGGGCCCCCTCCCTTACGAACATTTATAAAAATAAGAACTATCCATGGGCTATACATACTATTAGAAGTACTAGGTGCATACACCAAGGGGGTTTTGGGGCCCCCCAGCATCAGGGGGCCCTGGGCAAAGACCCGATTTGCCCATTCGATAAAAAGGCCCTGTCAAGTCCACGTGCTGCTTCGCGAGAGTGCTCCCATGTGTCTGTATTGTAAATGCCCTATCACCCTTTCACATATTTTAACTAGCTGTGAAGCTTTTAAAATTATTTATTTTAAACTTTATAACTGCAATTCACCTAGTCTGGATAGTTTACTGGGGGAATACCCCCATCCTGAACTTTTTAATTTTTTACGTAGGACTGGTTTTTACTCTTGAGATGTAGGTTTTTTTTAAAATTTCGTATTCCTCGAATTGTACTGTTTTTCGATTTTGTTCACTATTTTTTATACACCATTTCTACATGTTCACTGTTCTTATATTGTTTTCATTTTTAGATTTTTATACCTTTTATAATTTACTTCTCAACAGGGATTTATATAACCTTATTCGAATATACCTGTTCACTCTATTTCCTTCGGTGGGCCTTACGCCTTAAAACCTAATTCAACCCACCGACTACGCTACCAAAGCTAAGTAGTTCCACTTTAAAATGACGTTACATATGAAAATAGGCGGCAAAATGTAAAATTAATAGAAAATGTAGAACTAGTTAAGTGTACGCTTTCCAAAATGCACTTATCCCTCGATTTACACAGTAGATACGTTCCAGGGCAAATCGTTTCATTCGAAACCGTGCAAAACAAGACACAGCATTCCTATTAAACAAAGGGATAGGTACAATCCGTAGTTATGTTCATAATAACAGTGTAAAAATGCGAAGAGTTTATGCCGATGGGAAAACAAAGCAATTTAAGTAATATGCAATGATAAATTATTTATTTACATCGGTATTTCAAAAATTAACGTCTTACCTGAACTAGGAATGAGAGTATGGTGTCATAGGGACATGGCAATATATCGATAGAGAGACGGAAAAGTTGGAAATTACAGGGCAAAGGCGAGTAAAGGAAGAAGAAAGAAATCAATGTAAAACGCAGGTTAAATAAGAAGAAATAATAGTAGAGTATTGTGGCTATGAGAGAGAAAATAGGAATAATGAGCAATAAAATGGAATCGTTGAAGACAAGAAAAGAGGTTGCAAGAATCCATGTGCAGAAGGAATAAGTAAACGGAGACCGGATCAGACCCAGAAAGGGGAGAGACCCAGAAAGGGGATGCATGGGAAACGGTCCAGGAAACATATAACCACATTAAAGTATGGAGCATATAACCACATTAAAGTATGGAGTATGTGGAAAGTAACGCTTACGCCGGTCGCTGGTTAAAACGAATATAGCAAGAAACCGCAAATCAATAAAAGAAATGAGATGGGGGATAATATGGCCAATGAGAGATTGGGAGAGGCGTGACTAGAAATTAATAATGGAGAGAGGATATGGAAAAACAAACGTTGAAGAAGAGAGTCGAAGAATAGTTTTGGCGCACACAGTTAGAGATTGTTAGTCTGTAAGGAGAGAGTCGCCATGAATGAATGGCAGATGAAGCAAAAGCGACTGCGCGAATTATATATCATTGGCCGAGGCCGAGTTATATGTATGAGTTTGCAGTCGATTGATGAGCCTTGCATCCAGTTCCCGACACCCAATTCGCCTGATGATAGGGGAGCACTGGGACCAAGTCCGAGTGTCTTCAACAACAATTTAGTGTGGAAGCTTTGAGACCAATGCCCAAATGTCCATGTCTACAAACATTGAAGAGTCTTGCATTCACTGCCATACGTCCACATTAAAGTATGAACAATTATCGTCAGTAAAGGTACTGTCTCTTTTTTCCACATAAGTACCACATCATTGCTTCTCATAAAAGTGACTTAAAGGTAATGAATAATATAGAGTGCGACATTGAATTAAATTGTGTAAGGATACTATAGAATGCAATGTCTATTAATGCGTAAATAAGATGCTATAATAATAGGTATCATTTGAAGATGAGTTATTGCGGTTTTATTTATAGACTAGAAGGTAACCCGTCATTTTGACGTCATAATACTAATAATGACGTCATAATGGAAAAAGTATATGAAAGTTAAAAAATATCCCGAATTATCTAACAATATTGCATTTAATTCACACCTTGTAAAAGCAAACCCTTTCATTATTTTTTATTTATGTAGTTTTTCATGCGATTGGAGTAGTAGACTGCCATCCAACCCGTCATTTTGACGGCATAATGCTAATAATGACGTCATAATGGAAAAAAATATATGAAAGTTAAAAAATATCTCGAATTATCTAACAATATTGCATTTAATCCACACCTTGTAAAAGCAAACCCTTTCATTATTTTTTATTTATTTAGTTTTTCATGCGATTGGAGTTGTAGACTGCCATCCAGTTTTTTACAGCTCACTACGCGATATGAATACTTGAGCTACTTGATTCATTCACATTCAAGTTTGTTTACTTTCAGAATTCATCGCAAAAGTAAACAGATTTTTAAAAATAATAAATATACAGCTAAAAGCATCCAATTTTTTTAGTTCTGAATGTTTTATAGAAAAATAGGCTGAACAAAAGTGATTTGATGGAGAAGATATTAGTTTTTAGGTAAGAAAAAATTCTGATCCACATCTGAAATTGAAATGAAGCCTAACCGGCTGTTTGTTTACTGAGGGCTTCAATTGAAAGATGAGTACAGCCCGGAAGTGCTATACAGAGACAACGGCTATTATATATATAATTAAGAGTAATGAATATATTTGTAGTGTACGAATTATGAGTATATTTAGTGCAAAGTGTAGTTCTAAAGAAAGATGTTGTTGTTATAATTTACATGTGTGATTATGTTCAATAAATCTGTTTGTCATTTCAAACCAGAGTTGTTCATGCGTAAAAGGTCACAACAAGATATGAAATGTACTTTACGAATTCAACGTTACTTATGGTGCTATTTTATTAAAAATACTAACCACTTATACGAATTTACTGCTACGTATGGAAATGAAACAAAATCTACTTTAAAGACGCCAATGCTAAACGCAACGCAGTGCACTCGTGACTTCTGTGCAGATAATTAATCAGTGCGTTCAATGTAGTAAAACACTCAAATAATAAATTCCTACATCGATATTTTTTTTTAATTTATAAAATATAGAAACCGTGTAAACCGAGTAGCTTGCAAATTGAGGGACAGGTGTACTTTGGGAATAAACTATTTCGAGACCAGTCAAATTGAATTCGGATTCTTCGAATAAGAATTCTTCGCTCCCTTCTCTGAGATTTCGCATTCGCAGCGCCATTTCCGTAATACTCGGCCGTGTCAGACCGTCATTAAGCCGTCCATGGCGAAATGAGATCAACATTTATCTTCCATGAAAGGTATTACGATACGTGACTAAAGAGATTACGACCGCGATAATCGCATTACCAACAGGCTTACCCCCAACTCGGAAAGTTATGATTTTTACACAGCACAGAAAAGGCAGATAACTCTTATTTTCTTTTCCTTCCAAATGATTTAGCATAATAGGATGGATATAATTATTTAGATTAAAAGAATATCTGCTGACTAGAGAATCAGCTACCGATAAGAAAAGGTTATTTAAGAATCCACGTTTGCTAAAGGTTAAAAAAAAGCCTTAAAGACTATCCTACTATTTCCCCGAAAAACGTAATTTATTAAAACGTCTCCATACATGAAACGTCTCAGTCAGTATTTTCAATTTTCCAGTGTATGTTCCAACTTGGAGAAATTTTAATTTCTGCTTTTCTTCCCAAGAACGATCACTTGAGACTTATTAATATTTGGACTTATTAATACTTGAGACTTATTAATATTTGGATGAGATAGAAAAGAGAAAATGATAACGAACAAATGAAGAGGAAATCGTGAATGTTTTTATCAACTCGATCTTTTTTTGTATTTTTGAGACGTGTACCATGCGAGTTGACGTTCGTCTATTAAAGGATTTAAGCCTACAACATTTTTCAAATTTTGGCCATTACTTAATGATTCTTCATGCAAGGATATCCAATGCAGAATGGATTTTACAATACCTCAGGAAATGATTGGACTAAAGATACAGTTCTGTATTCTTTAAATTTTCAAAGAGAAGGTTAAACATTAAAAAACGTTTTTTCCCCATCTTATAGGGATTTTTTTTTCAAATTTTCCACTTTCAAGGGACTTGTTAATTAAACATAAAAGGTCTTATCTAGCGAACCGGGTGATTAATTTTTGAAACAAATAAGGGAAATATATATATAAAAAAACAACTTTCAGCCCTTAGATTGACACTTTAATTTTTATGGATTCATTTCTTGACTCATAAAAGGAACAATGCTCGAGACACGTTATTTTTATAACATCGCAGTTGATAAAAAATAGAAGCATATAAAGAATAGATTAAGGCTCGGTGCACACGAGCAATCCGGTGTCATTGCGTAGGCGTTGGACGTAGGCGTCGTCCGTGTGAGTCGGTTAGTTCAACTCTATGTACTGCCTGATCGCAACTGCGGCGCCGCAACGACACCGGATCGCTCGTGTGCACCGAGCCTTAGAGGAGGGGAAATATCAAATTAACAGAAAAAAATAGTACAAGTTAAGTGCATGCTTTCCGATATACTAATAGAATATATTGATTTAAGAACAGTCTATTTCATATAGATTCTCCTATGACTGTTTAGGTAAGAAATGTTCACTTTTATGAGATTTATATTTTCTAGTAAGTACCATTTACGTAAAATATTCCTAGTTGGTGTTTTCCAGTCGTTTAATGTTTAGTTCTTTCTCGCAATGCATTGGTTGTTTCCTCACCAACTTCATAGTTAGGTGTTCGGATTATTGTTAGCCTGGTGGTACTACACAATCTTTAGTTGATTACTTCTGAAGTTATTGCCTATGAATGGTGCACGACACAGTACTGAATCGTAAAGAAAGAAAAAGTTTTGATCCGGACAATCATAAATTGTATTCTCTCCTTCTCCAAAGACAGTAGAGATCAGCAGTTTTAAGAAGACAACATGAATGTCTTTATGGGCCATTGCCGATCTTCTGGGCATCCCGAAATCAACTGTGGCATATGCCATTCGAAGGTGGAAAGCTGATGGAAATATAGTGGGGAAACCCTGATCAAGGCTGATCTGAGGATTAAAATATACGTAAATAAGAGCAGTCGACTCATAGTCAATCGCATACTTATGTGATGAGTTATAACACCGAATTTGAGAACGCCCTCCTCTGAGAGTTCTCTGGCAGACCCGTTCATTGTCTTACAAACCCAGCATACCAGGAGTACCAGATATACATACCAGAAGTTGGTCGGAGGCATAGGCATACGATTCGAGACAGGCATTGAAGTTAAAAGTGGTCCAAAAATAATTTTAAAAAATAAATACACTTTTTCTCTTTCTACCTCTGTGTCCAATTACGTTTAGCAATATAGTGTATATTACATTACTGAACAGACGTTTATGTTTCCAAGTATACTTCCGAAGTACTTTCGAATGATGTGACTTCCGAATAGTACAATATTTTAAGAATAGGGCCCTTTATATAATGCCATTATACCTGTAGCGTTAAGAAAACGGAATTCCACTACATGATATTTATTAAATTACATTTAATAACACCTTTTTGTGAGTTAACTTTCTAAAAAAAGTATTACCATGTTAAGATGTATGGATACCCAGGCAACCCATCACAATAGCATGCAAAAGTAGGTAAAATTGAATACATCTGTAAAATATTAGCGCATATACTATTTAAAAGAAGAACGTTTTACTTCCAATTGCCTGTGGAAGTAGAAGATCAGTACGGAACAGAAACTAATATTTCCATTCAATCGTTTATCCCCATATCTCTTCACTTGAAATTTCCAACGCTCTTAAAGAACATG
This sequence comes from Dolomedes plantarius, assembly GCA_907164885.2. Lineage (NCBI taxonomy): Eukaryota > Metazoa > Arthropoda > Arachnida > Araneae > Dolomedidae > Dolomedes > Dolomedes plantarius. The sequence goes on from OU015493.1 coordinate 211,803,805, forward strand.
CTAACCTTATACTACACTCATGTCCATAAATTAAGGATGATTCAGAATCACACGGAAATCGAACTCTAAAGTAAAAATTTCACCTGTAGAATTATCACACACATCTTCACGAATAATATGCAAATTACAGGAAGCCACCAGATGACGCCGATAGTACGTCACAATGGCGAGAGTGTAAGAGAGGGTTGTATAAAGATTGGTGGCAAAGAAGTAAAATTGTTCACAAGCGTTCTGTAAGCCGCTCAGTGCCATAACCGAACAGTTATGACACAGAGGACGCATGTGGATGATTGTTTACGTGGAAGAATTATCAGCCGCCTGGAATGTGGGCGTACTCAGATGGAAGTATCCGAAGAACTTGGAATTGCCCAAAGTGTCCAGGCTTTGGAAACGATTCCAAGATGATGGAAATGTCAGTAGACGTTACAGTACAGGCCGCCCTCGAATTTCAACACCGAGTGAAGACCGGTATTTGGCAGTAACTGCTTAAAGAAGCAAACGGAGCACATCATCTAACCTGTCTCGTCAGTTATCTGCAGCCACGGATACCACAGTTTCAAGGCAAACCGTGTGCAGACGTTTGGGAAATATTGGTCTATATGATCGCAGGCCTGTCAGATAGGTTCCGCTCACCGCAACTCACTGTCGGCAGCGATTAGCCTGGAGTAGAGAACATGCAATGTGGACATCGTCACAGTGGGCTTATGTGATGCTTCCGTCGAGTCCAAGTTCAGCTTGCCGTCTGATTCACGTCGAACTTATATATGGATAACACCAGGTACCCGTTACCACCAAGACAACATCATTGAACGACACCGTTACGGTGGTGAAGGATTGCTCGTTTGGGGTGGAATTATACTGGGCTCCAGAACAGATCTGCATGTTCAAATCGGAACCATGAACGTCCACCTTTATCGGGACATCATTGTGCAACAACATGTACGTTTGTTTAGGGGCGCCATGGGCGCAGAATTTGTGTTTATGGACGACAACGCACGTCCCCACCGAGCAAACATCGTAAACGAATGCCTTCAATCTGAGGATATAACCCATATGAAATGGCCAGCATTCTCATCTGATTTGAATCCGACAGAGCGTGTGTGGGGCGTGCTTGGCCGACGAGTTACGGCCCGTCAACCACCTTCTACATGTGTACCGGAACTTGGGAGAACATTGCTTGCTAAGTGCAGTAATCTTCCCCAAGATCAGCTCGATAATTTGATACACAGCATGCCTAGGCGTTGTACGGACTATATTTTATAGCATGTGAGACGTACAATATATTAACTATCATACCAACCATGTAATATTAAGTTTTTGTAAAGGAGATATTTTTTTACAATTGCTCTATGCAGCAAAAATCGTAGTTTTTATGAATGGTATACATACTCCATCTTTTATGTTCTTTATCTTTTGTTTAATAAATGGGCTGTATGAATAAGTCAAGTTTGTTTTGTTTCTGAACCTTTATTTGTCGGAGCTGGCTTTATCCTTAATTTATGGACATGAGTGTGGAAAATTTCAGATATACTGAAGGCTACGGATGACAAGAAAAGAACTTTCTCAATAAAAGAAGGAAGAATATCAGTGAAAATATGAGTAGGAAACAGATTATGTTTCATATTTCGGAATAAAAACAACTATTTCTTTTCTATGCAAAACTAATGCGTTTTTTTTTTTTATTCTGTCGTCAATCTATCCAGAAAGTAGCGGTATTAGTTACTTATTTTCTCTCTCTAGGTTTTTGTTTCGAAGGATAAGGCATATTGATTTTCTTTATAGACGCTTTTTTATGAATACGTATGCTCGATTACTTATATAACAGCTAATGAGATGCATATTCACCCTTGTTGATTGCATTGGCATAATTAGTTCATCTCGTAATTTGGGGTAGCCAAGTTTATTTTTTGTTGTTCTTATTTTATGATTACTTCATTAAAGGAATTATAGAAATTTCTTTCCTTCCTTTAATGCTAGGAAATACTGTCGATACCACATAACATTAAAAAAAAATCTTGGCGAACAATTATCCTTTTCTGCGGGGATTTTCAATTTTTTTTTTTTTTTAGCCATGGCTTCCTTCACATCAACATAAGTTTGCTTTCAAAAATAGAGAATTAATTGTACAAATCACTCGTTATAAATCTTTAAACAAATGTTTTTAAAGGCATGGTTTCACTAGCTGATATTAAAATGTTTTGAAAGATTGAACAGCAGAAATTGGTAGTCACGATATAGGGTTATCGAAAAAGGTTGGTCACATTTCGAAAAGCTCATAATTCTAAAATAAATTCAGCAAACGCAATAATATTCTTTTAAAACAACTTGGCAAGTGTCCAAGATTTCTAAATGTAACTGGTACGCAACCGTGACGTTGAACGTTGCGCAGAAGCGATGCGAGGTGGAAAAGGTCTTCGTTCGGCTTTCCGTCAGTGTAATGGCTACCATTCAGGAGAAAGCTCAAGCGGTGGTTGTTTGCAATAAACATGACAGTAATTTCGCTGAACTGTTTTAACAGAGTTGTACTCCGCTAACCACAACACACATTGAGCTTTCTCCTGAACGGTCGATATGGCACTGACGGAAAGCCGAACGAAGACCTCTTCCACCTCGCATCGCTTCTGCGCAACGTTCAACGTCACGGTTGCGTACCAGTTACATTTAGAAATCTTGGGCACTTGCCAAGTTGTTTGAAAAGCATATTATTGCGTTTGCTCAATTTATTTCCGAATTATGAGCTTCCGAAATGTGTCCAACCTTTTTCGATGACCCTGTATATGCATTTTTAAAACTGAAGTCACGTTTCCTAGCTGCAGTTCTTACACACATCTCGAAGTAACAGGTTTCGATGAGTGCAACAGCCGAAAATTCAGTCTCACATACGTACGAGAATGCAAAAAGGAATCAAAATTCATAATCAATGTTAGGTTACTTAGTACAGGTTGGTTGTTTTTGGAGCACTGCGCACTTTTCAAAATAATTAATCACGCCTGGATCTAGACGTACTTGTCCCGAAGCATCTTATTGGCTAGCGCGCAGGGATTCGCAACTGAGGAAGCCCGGTTTGAGTCTCGACAAGCGCTACCGAATGCTCTCGTGTCTACGCCGGTTACGGCCACGTTAAGCTCTGTAGTCCGGAAAGGGATCTCGGTCTCTGATCAAACATTCTACACGGAAGGCAGAGCATAATTTTACCACGTTTTTATTAACTTGTTTTCTTGCTTGTTTGTGTGAGTGTGTTTGTCCAGTACAAATTTTGCAATCGATTTTTAACTTACTTCCCGACTAGCTAGACATTTGAAACATTTAGAATATCTCATAACACGATGACAAATCATTTTTTTAAATACTTTTAGCAATCTTTAAGCACATTTGAATTCATCATCAGTTAATTTTGTTTTGTAGACTGGTGCAGCCATCTATCGGCCGGGATGGGAACGAAATGTTAAACGCAAGTAAACTTCCAATTAACTTCATTTTATATCTATTCGATGGGAAAATTCATCAAAAAAATTTTAAAAAGTATTTATTAATACATAGAATTTTCAAGTTTATATGATTCAACAGAAAATTTAAAAACATGGTATATAAAAATATTTTCTTTATCTTGTAATAATTTTTTTTTGAGCCACACTATGAATATTTCACAGTAAGGTGTAAGGAAGTTTCAACGAATACGTTTATTTTCGTGATAGCGGCCCGCCACAGCCTTCTTCGATGAAAAAAAGACCGAACAAAGAGATTTTGTAGTTTGATATTATCACACGCCTCATAACAAATTGTTACAGAACATCACTAGAAGGAAAATGTGCTGTCATTCTCAGCTCTTTTGGTCGACATTCGTGGTGCCCTTGCAACCCCTTGTAGAAAGTTTGTGGATATGTATCTATGTTAAAATTATTCTAAATTTGTAAAAAATATAGGGTCATATTGCTTCAAGAAGACATATTTCGTTTAAGGGAGCAAGGGACCTTCAACCTTATTTCGTTTAAATTTTTCAATATTTTACTCTACATTCTAAAAGAGAATAATTAAAATTCGTTTCTGCTACATTGAAGTCCCTTAGAATTCACAAATAATCATTTAGTGGAAGAATAGGGCTTGTTTTTCAAAAAAATGTTCAAAAATGCTAGAAACTTTCAAAATGTTCCATGCGCATTCGTTTCTTTGTAACTTCTTCCAAATTTCTCACGATTGTTTATGGAAGTGTTTCTCACTAAACCGTGCAAAGTTCTTTGAAACCCCAAGTGTTTTTCAAATTTATAGATCATGAAATAAAGTAAAAAATGCTAAAAAGTAAAAAAAAAAATTATTTGGTAGGATAAAAAATATATTATTTAAAACTTTAGCTTCTTTAAAAAAATTCAATGCAGAATTATGTTTAGATATATATGGTAAACTTATATTAAAATAGTGAAGGTTTTTAAATGATTTGGGATGCGCATGGATCATTTTGAAAAAAAGGTAGCATTTTTGAAAAAAATTTTGAAAAATAGGCATGTTTCTGCTAAAAAAATCCTCATTTTTAATCCTAAGGATCTTGAATGCAGTAAAAAAGAATATTAATCATCTTATTCTGTATATGGAGTTAAAAATTGAAAATTAAAAAATTCGAGGTTGAAGGTCCGTTGTCCCCTTAAGGGTGTAACGTCACGCCAGTATAGGAGTTCATTTCTCATACCCCATGGTGTTCACTGACCAGCTGCATGTTTTTTCGAAAATTCCATTTCAGGTTCCCCCCGATCTGATCACGTGTGCAAATTCACATCAGCAGCGGCTCCCGCCAAAAGTTCCTTGCTTGGGAAGTTAAGCCCAGGCATATCGAGTTCTGAGAAAAATGCGAGGGTAAGTGTACGAAAAACATTGTTATCTGCCAGCACCACTAGTAAATCTGCTGTTGTTGCTTATGCCCCTTAACCGACAGTAACGTCAGATCAAGTCCCGAAGGCTATGGTGGTACGGCTCCTGTTTTGAATTAGCACCACAAGGGTCGGAGTCCAACCCTTGTGGACGGATTTATTAATTTGCCACGCCCAATTTTAAGTGCCTCGGCCACCATTAGTGAACACGGCGGTAGAATGGCAAGAGAAATTCCACCATAACTATAGAAAAACTAACTAAAACAAATCAGCTTGAAAATTACCCAAAATGCATCAGTCTTTTTTTACAATGAAGAAAATAAAATAATAAAAAATAATAATAAATGTATATATAGAGTAGCGAGGGGGGTGCAAGGGGGTCTATCATGTCCAGGGTGCCACTCGCAGAGGGGTGCCTAATGGTCCCGAAGACAAAGAAAATTTTCGGGAAAATTTCACTCGGGGGCGCCAAAGAGGCACCGTGTCCCGGTTATGCTCGCTACGCCACTGAGTCAGACTTGGCTTAATGACCGGTCGCGTAATTTTGAACTGAGTCCGAGAATTGACGAGACCGGAGCACTTGACCCCGCACCTCCAGAGGTAAATTTGAGGACATGGAGGATATTGCAGCCACGCCCTATTTTACATGCCCCGGCCACCATTAGTAAACACGGCGGTAGATTTGCAGCGACGAGTACCGAACCAGGGACGTTCAGATCACTGGCCCGCTACTCTCGCCAACTGGGCTACCACGCCCTACTAGTAAATATGTTGTTTCGTAACGATATCTCAATGCGTTTGACTCTGTAGCGGTCATAAGTTCCCATAACGAGATACCGGGATCGTGACGTAATCGTGACTGTCATCGTGACGTAATCCCCGACCCCTGTTTTCGAATGGAGCTGCCTTCTGAGGAATTTCAAGACATGCTGTCTGTTAAGCATTGTTTCACCTTTCTGTCAAAAGATGGCAGCACCTGTAAAATTACATTTGCCTATGTTTAAAAAATATATATTTATGTATTAGAACTAATTTAAATTGGTAAATTCCTTTCTTGATATTTAAGAATTTTTGCAATAAATTGCTTAAATATTTATTGCTTTAAACTTAATAGAATTTTTATTATTTTATTCTCTTCATTGTAAAAAAAGACTGATGCATTTTGGGTAATTTTCAAGCTGATTTTTTTTAGTTAGTTTTTATATGGTTATGGTGGAATGTCTCTTGAAAACGCTTTTTGTTACTATTTTATGCTATCCTACTCTTTCATTCTTTTGAGAAATTCCAATTATTTTTTTAAAACTCGGAACATCTAGGTTTATTTGTAATATCACTTTATTGCATTTTATTTAAAACCTATTTATGGCAAATAAATAATGGATTTCCTTAAACTATTCAACCACCATTTTTGGTAAGTAAATTCTGGCTTATTATTGAAAATTAGTTCCCATTGCATCGCGGTTGAATTATTATAAATTTCATTAACAAAATAAATCTTTTGTTAACTAATTGGAAAGTTTTGTGTATTGTTCTTTTCTCTATTCTTTATGTCAGTTATCAATTTTTCTCTATTCTTAAATATTGTTCTTTTCATTTCTCTCTATTCTTAAATATTCTTAATGATCGTACACCGACAAAGAAAAGACCGCGAGATATAGTCAGAAAACTTGGTGATTTGGGGGAGATCCTCGCTGAAACATATAGCTAGAAGCCATACGTTGAGAGCTCCCGCTAAGGCTTCGTAGCCTCGGAGAGCTGCTGATACAATTAAGTTCTGTCCTACTGTAACTGCTAAAATGTCAAGCTGATCTACTGTACCTTTTACATATAAACTATTCTGTTTTATTGTTATTAAAGTCCTCAAGTTCTCTTGTTAAGAATCTGCCTGTTAAATTGGAACACTCGGTTTCATTGCGTTTACTTGCCACGAAACCATTACGAATGTCTCAGAATTAGCCTCGTGACGCCACAAGGGTATACGTCCTTCTTGCAAGTAGCATTTCTTTAATTTCTGCAAGAGAATTGAAAAGCAATCGTCTTCCTTTCTAATATCGGGAAAATACACCGTTGTAATCATGAATGGTTCCGATGAACCATCCATAGTATAAAAGGAACGCCCTCCAAAGCTATACATGCTGATGGGACATGAAAATGTGCCAACTTTTTCTGGGAACATAGACTATTCTTATTATCTAGCTTTCTGCGAGGCTGCGACAACTGAAATACTAACACAGAGAAAACGGTGTGTAATGGATCGCGTCTTAAAGGAAAATTAATTTAATTTCAAATTAGCTCAGGCTATTATTATCTTTAATGAACATTCACAAAAAAATTCTGAAGATTTACAAGGCATTTTGAGCATTATTCTAACTCGTAAGATAAAAATTTTAAACTTCATTGTCTATTTTATGAGAAAAACAGTTTTATTGCGAGAAACACTGAAATGCGACTGCGTTAAAACCGCCACTCTTATTTATACAGAAGGTCGTTCGCACTTTATGGAAACGATTTTGATAGTCACATTTTATGTATAAATGTTGTATTTTTTCAGCGATTTGCTTCTATCTGATAACCATGGTTCTTGACAATAGCTCTAGCTCGAATATTCCATGAAAGGATTTTTGAATTTTAGGAGTCATTTTCAAAATAAATCTTTTATTTTGCATTCCAATCAAAACAAAACAATAGCACACGATTATTATGAAGTTGCTAAATTTTTATCTCAAAATGCAAACGACAAAAATAAATTACAAAATCGTTTTCATCAAGTGTGAACGACCTTCTGTAATGTTTCTCTCTGTTAGTGAAGCGCTTGTTTATCTATTTGCGACTTCCGTATCAAGTAGGGTTAATGACAGAACTCAATCGCATTAAACGACTGCTTGCCAATCGAAATCACAGACGTGTGGAAGGAATGTCAGCGAATAATTGTTTGGATGTGAAAAAGATCAGCCAGCGTGTTCGGTGTGCCAAAAGCTCTGTCAGAGGCGAGATAACTGTGATTTGCAGCGCAAAACTGAAAGGCTTTGGTGAAATCAAAAATTAAAATCCTGATATTAATTCATACTGCACAAAGTTACCCAAATGAGCACGTTTGTAATTGTTCTTGCAGTTGATGATAGAAGTGTTGAATAATCAGCCTTTTTCAGCCTGTGTCAAAACGAAAAAATGATAACATTACATTTTTAAAAAAATTTATTGTTTGTGTAGTGAATTACAGAGCACTTCACGGAGGGTATAAAAACTTGGTTGAACGTTTTGAAAATGCGTAAGACATTAAAGTGAAGATGTTGAGAAGTGAATTTGTAAATTAAAAAAATTTGTTTTTAAAATCCTTTTATTGCAATATTTTTTTGAGATTAGGATGTTTAAACTATTAATCAACCCTCGAAGTACTTCCCGTAGAATTTTATCTAAAACAACAATTATATATATAAATAGCCATTGTCTATGTATAACACTTCCGGGCTGTACTCATCTTTCAATTGAAGCCCATAAGTAACGTTGAATTCGTAAAGTACATCTCATATCTTGTTGTGACCTTTTACGCTTGAACAACTCTGGTTTGAAATGACAAACAGATTTATTGAACATAATCACACATGTAAATTATAGCAACAACATCTTTCTTTAGACACTTTGCACTAACACTTTGCACTAAATATACTCATAATTCGTACACTACAAATATATTCATTACCCTTAATTATATATATAATAGCCGTTGTCTCTGTATACCACTTCCGGGCTGTACTCATCTTTCAATTGAAGCCCTCAGTAAACAAACAGCCGGTTAGGCTTCATTTCAATTTCAGATGTGGATCAGTATTTTTTCTTACCTAAAAACTAATATCTTCTCCATCAAATCAGGTTTCTTCAGCCTATTTTTTTATAAAACATTCAGAACTAAAAAAAATTGGATACTTTTAGCTGTATATTTAACAGTTTTTAAAAGTCTGTTTACTTTTGCGATGAATTCTGAAAGTAAACAAACTTGAATGTGTATGAATCAAGTATTCATATCGCGTAGTGAGCTGTAAAAAACTGGATGGCAGTCTACTACTCCAATCGCATGAAAAATTAAATAAATAAAAAATAATGAAAGGGTTTGCTTTTACAAGGTGTGGATTAAATGCAATATTGACATATAATTCGGGTTATTTTTTAACTTTCATATACTTATTCCATTATGACGTCATTATTAGTATTACGACGTCAAAATGACGGGTGAACCTTCTAGTGAAATATAACAACATTTTTTGGCACTGTGTTATTTTGTATTGCAGTACATGCATATAATCCAAATAACTTTGGAAATATATTTTTTGAAATGATTCCTTATTCAAAATACACACATGGAAAAAAAAATTAGCGCACCAAGAAATAATTGCGGGATCGTAACGAAACTTGCAATGAAGGTACATGTCGGGAAGATATGCAAATGATTACAAATGCAGCGTGATTGCGCATTACGTATAGCCGATAGAGGGCGTTGAACATCGTACTCTGTGGAGTATAAAACAGGTAACCAAAGCTTGTTTGAGTGTGCTGAATCATTTAGAAAGGAAGAGCTGAGATAGACATGCCATTACGCCGTGTTCGAAGACAATATAAGCAGTTGTCGCAGTTTGAGAGGGGGAGAATCGTCGGGATGATGGAAGCTGGGTGGTCAGCTAGGCGAGTAGCTCGTCAATTAGGCCGCTCTGATGGTGTTGTGAGGAGGTGTTGGGACCAGTGGACCCGAGAGATGTCATGTATACGAAGACCAGGCTCAGGACGCCCTCGACAGACCAGTCGTCGAGAAGACCGCCACATCGTAAGAAATGCACGCGTACAGCCAACTGCTTCATCGGCCGCCATCCAGGCACACGTAGCACCTTCACTAGGGGCCTCTGTGTCTTTTCGAACCATACGAAGGCGCCTGGCTGAAGGACAGTTGGTATCGCGGCGCCCATTACGTGTGCTGCCCTTGACGCCCACCCATCGACGCCTCCGTTTGGAGTTTTGACGCGCACGAGGAAACTGGACTGCAGCGGAATGGAACCAGGTCGTCTTTAGCGACGAATCCAGATTCAATCTCGGCAGTGATGACAATCGTGTTCGTGTGTGGAGAGCCCGTGGTGAACGCTTCAATCCTGTCTTTGCTGTACAGCGACACATCGCTCCCACAGCTGGTGTGATGGTATGGGGTGCCATTGCCTACAATACACGGTCACCCCTAGTATTGTTCCGTGGCACCATGACAGCCCAGCGGTATGTTCATGAAATCCTGCAACCACATGTGTTGCCACTCATGCAACGGCTCCCAGGAGCCATTTTTCAACAAGACAATGCTCGGCCTCATACGGCAAGGGTGTCACAAGACTGTCTCCGCACTGTTACTACCCTTCCTTGGCCTGCCCGATCCCCAGATTTGTCTCCAATCGAGCATATCTGGGATCATTTGGGACGACGAATTGGGAATCCCACGAGTTTGAACGAACTAGAGGCAAGGTTGCAGCAAATATGGAACGAAATGTCTCAAGACATCATACAGAACTTGTATGACTCAATGCCCGATCGTATCGCATCGTCAATTCGCGCTAGAGGGGGTCCAACGGAGTATTAACTCCTCCGTTCTTTTGCCTTTTTCTCTGAAATAAATTATCCTTTTTCTCTGATTTTCTTATCATTTACTTATATCAAAGTAGTCATTACGTATGTAAAATTTCGTTTCATTTTGACGACTCCTTCTTGGTGCGCTAATTTTTTTGTCCATGAGTGTATGTCGTGTTTAAACGAATTTATTTTTGCCCATTCAAAACGTCTAGATGAAACAATGATGTATAAATACTTCACGCTACCTAATAAATCATGTGACTTTGAAATCTTTTACAAAAGGTTTTCTGCGTAAATCAGCAAAATTTCATCATACTAATAACAAGTGGCATTGCTATTATCCATTCGAAACTAATGTTTGGCTGTTTAAAATTCAAGGTGTATTTTGGGATTAGAGTGCTTAATTCTCGAAGACTCTCCTTAGTTTTCTTTCCCGATAAAATAATGGCGGGAGTTGAAGCCCTCAGGATGCGACAACCGATGAATTAGATATACCTTCAGGCTATGTCTTTGCAATTTTTCCCAGTCAGGTATAACTTTAGTGGCATTTATAAACTACCCAAGTTCTTAGTGTTTATTTTAAGAGAGATGAAAGTCATGATTTCAACCGCTTTTTAAACACGCTTTTTAAAACTTTAGGACTGAATATTTGCTGGGAGAGAGATTTTTGGTGCCATTATTATCGCATTGTCATAACGTGGCCGACAACAAGCCAAAATCTCACATGAGAAAATCTCTCATTTTTGAAATTTTTACTTCAGATATATGAAATTTTTCATATATATTCTTTAAAGTATAACTATATCAAACACCTTATAATATTTTATGAATATTTAAAAAAAGTTTTATATGTTAAAAATTGAAATTTTTATCTTGTTTTTTAAAATGCTCCTTACGATCCAATTTTTAACTTCTCCCCTTAATTTTGCATTTATATTACTTCTAAATACATTTTGAACTGAGATATGTATTAATTTGTGCTTCCGTTGAATAGTTAATTTTCAGTAAATATTTTTATGCTTGCACTCTAAATTTTCGGGAAATTTTTCTTTCTTTTCTACACTTACGTTGAACTTTCATAACCTGAATGATGTCGAAACTTCAAATGGATACATAACTTTATTTTGATGTATTAGAGGAGTCTTTATTATACATTTTATAAAATTTCGTCGAAAATTATGACGCAAGGAGCATTTCAAAAGCCATTTCAGGAGCATTCAAAATTTAGAAAAAGCCATTCAAAAGATATTTTTTTCACTTACCTTTAATATTTACTTTTCTAAAGCCACCAAGTTTTCCTTTTTCTTTTCATTACACATATTGAATGCATTTTGTTCCACTATTTACATATTTTTTAAATATTAATACACCCCTCAAAAAATTCCAATTTTTGTTCGATTTTTGTTAATTTGAAAGTCTACCACCCCCTTAATCACGAAGACAGATACTTATTTAATTTATGTACAAAAGTCTTTATTAGGACATCCTCCTTCTATTTACATGTATGTACAATTCACATATTTACATATCATCATGATGTAGTGGCTAGCAATAGCCAAAATAAGTATACGTCGCAGGTATCTGCCTCAAAAAAAAAAAAAAGAGCTGCAGCTCGTTCGATATTCGGCTAAGGTCTCTCTGTCTCCTCTGAGAAACCGCCTTTTTATTACCTTTCTTCTTTTCTAGAAATCTCTAGAACAATCTCGAAGGTTCTTTTAATACAGGGGTGTCATACTCAAAGTGTACCTTGGGCCAAACAAACAAGGTTTAACTGTTTGTGGGCCGCAAAAAAAATCAATATTAATAGAAACGTAGGTTTATTTACCTAATTACAGTATATTCAGCATAAATATATGCATTTTGTTTAATAATAGCAAAAAAGAGTATCATTAAAAAACATTTAGCGAATTCTTCCTATCTTATTATAATTCTGCGACGGTTATTTTATCATATATTATTGTGTGCCAATATATTGGCCGGAGTTTGACACCCCTGTTTTAATATCTCCAACTTGTGGTTCCGCCGTTCCCACGACCGGTGTTTTCCTCGGCGAGGAAGTTCGTAATTAAGGCCTACGGCCACACCTGGTCAGCCTCGGGTCCAATCGTCACACATCTTCGCCGGCCATGGGGATCCAATTAGCGAAGATTGGACTGTTGGTCTTTATTCTCTGCCTGCCGAGAGCGCCTCTGAAACAGTTCACAGGCAAGACCATGTTGGGTTTTAAAGATTAAATCCTTAATTATTTTAATCTCCAGCACTTCGCTAAACTCTAAAAGTAATGACAGTACGTCATCTTATTTATTTTATTAAATTTTATAACACTCTGTAAAATATTCAGATATTTATAAGTGAATCATTCCCGCATATGCGGATATATGTGATGAATCATATGCAAATATATGTGGCGCAGTAATTGATTGGATGGCAATTACTATAAAAGCTAGCCGCATTGTATTAAAGTTCGTTCCTTCTACCCTTCGCTGCGTTTCTCCCAGTTGCCAGATGTTAACCAGTTGTACCATGTTAAAGTCCTGACATGGATATTATTCGTTTGCCTGTTACAACGCCAGTTTGGTGTATCTGCAAACAGATAAGTTATCTCTGTTATGTTATGCTTTGTTATGTTATTCTATGTTATTAAATCTCTATTCTCAACCGAAACTCAGTTTTAATTTCTCACTCTGCTACTTACATTTCTATGGCATGACTGTCACTTTAAACTCTGTATCAAAGTTCTGTCAGCTACTCTTTGAAACCATTGACTGATCATCAAAAGACCACACACAAACACACTATATAAAAAAAATATACATTTCTTCACGACATCATAGCATAGCATCAATGAATTAAACTGTGTGTACTATATTATAGGATAGTTATAGACTCTATCGAAAAGTATCCTTGTATTACGTTGTATGAAAACTTATGGAACTTACTAGATCAAAAAATGATTGGTTTACAGAAGGAATGATTTAATTTTTCGATACAAATAATGTCTTCTGAGTGAAGAATAGAATTTCGTGAGATACCTATAAACAATTGAAACTAAATGCAGAGGGAGGTGTTTAGTTATGAGGTGACATGAAAGACTATTTGCGCATGTTCGTAGCATCACTCCATTATCTTATTTGTTGCTAAGTATACTATATGATACAGATAGCTAATTCCAGTGTTTTTGAAATAATATTGTAAGGTATACACAAGATTCGATTCACAAGAATCGAACTTTTGAGTGAATTAAAGAAGCTGCTTTAGATATGCTAATTTCGGCATACGCGCTTAGTATAAATACCACGCAGCGTGATTAATTAAAAAGGGGAGGTTGTTAAGGTTGAAAAGGTGTTATCCTGCGCTAGTGCTTAGCGGGCCAGAAGTTTACATGGCAGTACTGCTGGTTTGACTTACTGTTCGTGAGTATAAAAAATATATTGTTCTTGAAAGCTGTATTTATATTCCGTACAAGTAGTACGCATGCTTATTGCTGTAAAAGCCAATTATATGTGCAACGAATTCAATAAACATTGTTTCATGTATAAACTGTGTGTGGTTCAAATTCAAATAGAGAGCCACTTCAAATTATATACACCCAGGTCTGGGTAGAAGTGAGTATAGAAACTCTATAATATTGTAAGGTATACACAAGATTCGATTCACAAGAATCGAACTTTTGAGTGAATGAATTAAAGAAGCTGCTTGAGATATGCTAATTTCGGCATGCGTTTTTGGTATAAATACCAAGCAGCTTGATTAATACAGAGGTTGAAAGAGGTTGTTAAAAGTTGATAGATAAGCGAGAAGGAGCTACGAGTTATGCAGCTCCAGTACCATCCTGCGCTAGTGCTTAGGGGGTCCAAAGTTTACGTGGCAGAATTGCTGGTTGACTTACTGTTCGTGAGTATTGAAAAATATATTGCTCTTGAAAGCTGTATTCCTGTACAGGATCTGCAGTGACTGTACAGGTTTTCCACCCGAATACAGGACAAGGCTCTTCAAAAAAGAAAGAGCCCAGAATAAAAGACGCGGTGAAACCGCACCAAACATTCACACGATGAGAATGTAGTGGCCAGTTCAGATACTTACGAGGGTTTGAAGTCGCCCAGATACGACTGTTTTGCGTATTAACGTCACCATGCACTGAAAAGTAGGCTTCATCCGTCCACATGACATTCAGCATCCATTGTGGGTTACTTTCCATTTTGTACCAGAGCCCATGTAGCAAAGATTTGTCTTTCATCAGAATCTGCCGGTAATAACTGGTGAAGTGCATGGATTTTGTACGGATACAGATTCAACGTTCCGTGCAGAATACGTCGAATCGACGGTTCCGGAATCCCCGTTCTTCTCCCAGCTTCACGAGCACTGCTACTTCCCGTCGATGTCTCGGCTGCCAAATTTTCCATGGAACTTTGTACAACACGGTCGCGGTCCGCGCTCAAAGACGGTCTGCCAATTCGTGGACGGTCCTCGAAACTCCCCGCTTCCTCGAAACGTCGTACTAAATTCAGTATCCCATTCAATGGAATAGGCCCTTTTCGCGCCTTCAGTCCTTTCTCCGTGCGAAACTTTCGCAATGCAACAGTTGGGGATTCGCCATTCTTGTAGAAAAGTTTAACAACCAACACTCGATCTGGTAAAGAAAGGATGCTGCCGGCTTCGAATGACGGATCCATTTCCAACCAGGTGTTTTATTGATAGCCTGATTTGCATAAAACGTCTCAGTAGGACGTGTGAGTGCCCTCTTTCGGTTACTTTTGGAAACTTTTTTTTTTTTTTTTACGTGATAAAAAATCCAAAATCCCTCTGATCATGTTGACGAAAACAGAAAACTTTTCCGAGCATTATTGAATTTTTGAAGTTTGCACGAATTTATGACGCACCCGGTATATATATATATATATATATATATATATATATATATATATGACGAGCTCGCTACCTACACCCTTCCCAGTACGTCGTCTTACATCCAAACTTACTCCTACTTAATCTATCTTTACTTAATTATTCAAGTTATGGCAGTCAATGAATTAAAAGGCCGGTGGCAAAGAACTACAATTAATATATCGAACATCGTTTATTTCCAAAATCTTAAGCTACCTGATTCAATCTGATAAATTAAATCCAACAGTCATCAAGCTCCCGCGAGACGCGTGACTATCTCCATCAAGAATTTCCCGCCGTCTGATTAAACGCTATTGTTTCTCTGCCATCCAAAGCCACCGCGCATGCCCACATGATCTCTGTGACGCATACACCGGCGTTGAACCATAGGCGTGGCCACAGATGTCAATCAATCCAAAGGGAATTTCCCCGATTTCTCTCGATGTATTTCGAACCAAGATATGAGAATAGTGGCGAATTACGCCACGACAATAAATTAATTACTAAGCCCCCTTTAAATTTAGAATAATTATTTCGTTCCCGCTTAAGTCCGACATATATATATATATATATATATATATATATATATATATATATATATATATATATATATATAATTTCGTGATTTCGTGCGATCCGTGTTACAGGTCATTGTCATTAATTACTGGAATACTGATAAAGAATAAAGTTTTAAAATAATTTTTTCATTTTCAAAACAACATTTTGAAAGTCCTTACAAAAAGATCGTATCATTATTTTATGAATAATATGATATTTAAAAATTCAATTCTTACTGGTCACCCGGATGCCTGCCTGTTTTTTTCAACTATTAAATAGTTAATAATGGTTTTGCGTTACGTTCATTCATAAGTACTGCAGTATGCTGTAGGTCGGAAAACTGTAAAAACTATCGGCACATTTCTGCACTGCACTACTAGTACATAATAAACGAAATTCCAGATTTTCTTTTCTCTTTTTATCAGAAAATGAACGTGAAATTTCACATGAAAATTTCCCATAAAAAAAGCTCCTAAAACGCAAGTACATGTCGTAATTGGTGAGTCGAAAGTTCATTTTTAAATTGCTACAATAATAAGTAGTAGTTATTTGCTTTATTAAAATGACTTGGGGATGTCTCATTAGCCTAAGTACAACTTCAATTTCAAGGACCTCGTTAATTTATGTGCTGGCAGCAGAAAAATATACGCGACTTTTCTTGCTTGAGTACATTAATGGTTAGGTTAGTTTGAAATATCTTGGAAAATAAGAAAGAGTTAATTAATGCGAGTATAAAAATATATTTTTGCATACAATAAATAAGTTTTTAAAAAAAATCTGGAATATTTCTTTTCGTCTCCTAGACATTTTCTCATTCAATAATGCAATTATTCTCAAATGATTCAAGTTTTTTTTACCATTTTCTACGTCTTTATTTCTTTATGCAAAAGTTTCTATTCTGATACAAACTGTATCTAGAGTACGAACATAAAGCGTTAAGAGATTAAAAATTTCCTTCCTGGCATTTCAATTTTCTTATAGAAAACAAAGAAAATTGGGATTTTTCATGTGAAGCATTTCCATTTAACTATTTTCATGTCTGGAATTTGTTTTAACGTGGGAAAGTTCTGTTGGCATTATAGTAGAATTAAGAAGTCTGACTTTTTCGAGCCTCCGCAATCAGTCTGCAAGTGCCGTAATACGGTACATATATATATATATATAGGATATATATATAGGATTTATATATATATATATATATATATATATATATATATATATATATATATATTTATAAAGGAAGAAATCCTGACTTATCTATACACGTATCATTGACCAGCAAAAACTATTGGAGAAACAGATGCCAAATTTTAGGAGCTTATTACTTTTGTGCTGAAGGAGTCATTTAAGAAGCGATTTTTCAAAATTCGCCCCCCAAGGGGGGGAGGTGGATAGAACTTGTTTTTTTACATATTCCTTCATATCTCAAAGAAGAAAATTGATATCTATAAGATTCTTGCTTTAAAATGTAAAACACATGAATACCTAAAATCGAATTTCAGAATTTTTCAAAATTCGGCCCCCAAGGAGGAGAAGAGGGCTATACGTGTTTTTACGTGTTTTATCACATATTCCTTCGTATCTCGAAGAAGAAAACAGATATCCATAAGATTATTGCTTTAGAAAGAAAGGAAAACGAATTCCTAAAAATCTATTTCAGGAGTTTTCAAAATTCGGCCCCTATAGGGGGAGGGGGCAAAACGTGTTTTTCCCATATTCTCTCATATCTCAAAGAACAAAACAGATATCCATAAGATTCTTGATTTAAAATGTAAGGAACAGGAATGCCTAAAAACCAATTTCAGAATTTTTCAAACTGCGGCCCCTAGGGGGGGAGGGGGGCTAAACATGTTTTTAAATGTTTTATCACATAGTCCTTCATATATAGAAGAAGAAAACAGATATCCATAAGATTCTTGCTTTAAAATGAAAGGAACACGAATACCTAAAAACCAATTTCAGGATTTTTCAAAATTTGGCCCCCTAGGGGGGAGGGGGGTGAAACGTGTTTCTACAAGTTTTTCTCATATTCCTTCATATCTCAAAGAAGGAAACAGATATCCATAAGATTCTTGGTTTAAAATGAAAGGAACACGAATACCTAAAAACCAGTTTCGGGATTTTTCAAAATTCGGCCCCCATGTGGGGGGCGGGGGGCAAAACATGTTTTCCTATATTCCCTCATATCTCAAAGAACAAAACATATATACAGAAGATTCTTGCTTTAAAATGAAAGGAACAGGAATGCCTAAAATCCAATTTCAGAATTTTTCAAACTGCGGCCCCTAGGGGGGAAGGGGGGGCTAAACGTGTTTTTACATGTTTTATCACATATTCCTTCATATCTCGAAGAAGAAAACAGATATCCATAACATTCTTGCTTTAAAATGAAAGGAACACGAATACCTAAAACTCATTTTCAGGATTTTTGAAAATTTGGCCCCCTAGGGGGGAGGGGGGCTAAACGTGTTTTTATATGTTTTTTCTCATATTCCTTCATATCTCAAAGAAGGAAACATATATCCATAAGATTCTTGGTTTAAAATAAAAGTAACACGAATACCTAAAAACTAATTTCGGGATTTTTCAAAATTCTGCTCCCATGGGGGGGGGGGGGGGGCAAGACGTCTTTTTCCCATATTCCGTCATATCTCAAAGAACAGATATCCATACGATTCTTGCTTTAAAATGTAAGGAACAGGAATGCCTAAAAACCAATTTCATAATTTTTCAAACTGCGGCCCCTAGGGGGGGGGAGGGGGCTAAGCGTGTTTTTACGTGTTTTTCAAATATTCCTTCATATCTCAAAGAAGGAAACAGATATCCATAAGATTCTTGGTTTAAAATGAAAGGAACACGAATACCTAAAAACCAATTTCGGGATTATTCAAAATTCGGCCCCCAAGGGGGGGAGGTAGGGCAAAACGTGTTTTTCATATATTGCCTCATATATCAAAGAAAGAAACAGATATCCATAAGGTTCTTGATTTTAAATGTAACAAACACTATCAATGCCACGATTATCCTGAGCAACGCCAGGTAATTCTTTGTTTATGAAACCGGCGATTTTCACAGCGGTTTACGGGGAAGACCTGAAATTCCTCGAAGGGCCGGGATCCAGTGGGATATCAAAATTGAAAGAAACATATTAATGCTGACAACAGCATGGGCGGGGGGATTATAAAATGCCGATGGGGTGCTGACCAGTGGGGAGGGGTATCGATTGGCCTAAAATACAAGTTTACATAATATCCAAGTAAGCCTTATGAAGGGTACACCCGAGCAACGCCGGGTATATAAAGCTAGTTATATATACACACACATATATATATATATATATATATATATATATATATATATATATATATATATATATATAAATATATATATATATATATATATATATATATATATAAATATATATATATATATATATATATATATATATATGTGTGTGTGTGTGTGTGTGTGTGTGTGTATGTGTGTATGTGTGTGTGTATCTAAAATGGCATTCGTTTTTATTTATATCAATAGAATTGTCATAGACTTCTATTACTTGTTTCTAATGAATTCTCTCTTAATCGATTTCAAATAATCTTATTTGTTATTTATGACTCATTGTGGGAATTTAAAAAGGATGCATCCATATTGGGAACGAGAAAGCGAGCAATCATTACGATTGTATGGTCATGGGGATTAATGTAATTATGCAATAAAGCAAATACGTAAAATCTTACGTATCAAACAGAACATTGAAGCGATAAAATTTGTTTTAAATATTGTATCGCAATGAAATGTACCACACACATATATACACTGAAGTGCCACTGAATTAGGGATACCTACCTAGTAACGAGTTGGGCCTCCTCTGGCCTTGATAACGGCTGCCACACGATGAGGCATAGATTCAACAAGTTTCTGGAAACGTTCCACGGGAATGGCTTGCCAAATATTGGCTAAAGCTGTCCATACTTCAGTAAGGTTCTTTGGTGCTGTGTGATGGCCTTTCACGCCTTGTTCCAAAACATCCCAAAGATGTTCAATAGGATTTAAGTCTGGGCTTCTAGGTGGCCAATTCATGACAGAGAAGTCAGAGGAATGCTTATCCAACCAGCCAGTAGCCAACCGGGAATTCTGAGAGGTACAGTTCTCTTGCTGGAAAACTCCATTACCGTGCGGATAACAGAACAGCATAAACGTATGGAGGTGATCACCCAGCAACTCTACGTACCGAATTGCATTGAGGGAGGTTGGTACACGCACCAAAGATCCCAAACTGTGCCACGAAAAAATACCCCAGACTGTGATCGAGCCACCATGCCCTTGTACAGTTCCAGCCAGGCATGCAGGATCCATGGCTTCATGAGCCTGACGCCATATTCTCAGCCTCCCGTCTGCGTTAAGTAATCGGAATCGAGACTCATCACTCCATGCTACTCGTTTCCAGTCCTCTACACTCCAGTCTCTGTGCTCTCTTGCCCAGGGAAGACGTGCAGCCCGATGGCGAGTATAGAGCAATGGTACTCTCGTAGGTCGACGGCTCCCGAAACCCATACGGTGAAGCGAGCGTTGCACAGTCCGTTTACTGACTGTACGACTGGCACCGTCATTAAACTGGGTGGTAATTTGAGATAATGTTTGGCTTCGCTGGCTACGTACAATACGCCTGAGCCGTCTCTCACCACGCACTGTCAAGGCCAATTGTCCTTTGCAGTTTGCCCGATCGTTAGTTTTTTTTTCCACCATCCATGTATTCTTGGTATACTCTTGACACTGTCGACGTTGAAAATCCTAGCTGTCTGACGATTTCGGAAATTGAATGGCCCATGCGTCGCGCACCTACGATTTGTCCGCGATCGAAGGCATCTAAATCAGGCAGTTTACCCATACTGGCAATTCCAACAACTAATTCAGAACAACCACAGTATGCGCTATATATGCAGTTACCACAGCGCCCTCACTTGCGCATACATGATGCGCAGCGTACACAATTTGCATAGGCTTTGCTATCCCTAATTCAGTGGCACTGCAGTGTATATATATATATATATATATATTGTTCCGTTTTCTTTGTTCGATTGGATTGAATATAAATTCTCGGCAGAAAGTGCACACAGAATAAAATTTATTATTCTCTAAATTCTTCAGGTGCATACAAAATTACTAACAGAAAACACGTAACAACTGTCTTCTTTACAGCAGAAAACTCTCAAAACACAGGTCAGGATAACAGAGTCTTCAATACAATATAAGCCTAACGGACTTTCAAACATTCAATACGCAGAAGAAGAGAACACTGACTTAAAATGCCAATCTCAGGTATATTTATAGAGTTCCAAAGCGCCCTCTATAGACTCGTACCAATATATATATATATATATATATATATATATATATATATATATATATATATATATATATATATATATATATATATATATATATATATATATATATACTAGCTGAAAACCCGCGCTTCGCTACGGAGTACTTCAAATTAAATACAACGGTCAACGTATGCAATTTATGCCAAAAAATAAATATATATATTTATAATAAATGCGATGATCAATGTATACAATTGATGTAAAATATATATCTATCTATATATATATATTTATAAAATAATTAAGGGATATGCATTTTTTTGGATAATATCCAATCGTCTGCTGCATTAGAAAGAGAAAAAAATATTTTTTTTGTCTATTTAGTTGTTACGCACATGACGATAAATTTATTGAAAGTACCAGAAAAAGAAATCACGTGATCAGAATTTAATAAATTAAATTCTAAAAATTAATCTTTAAAAATTCACCAAAAATCAGGAACTGGAGGTAAAAATTCGAAAAAAAATTCATTTTGAAGGAATTTTTATGATCTTTCTCGTGATATAAATTTTATAACCCGCAATGTATTATTTTAAAAATTTAATTTTAAAAATCTAAGAAGAATTTTTGAAAAATCTTTCTTAGTGCACCCCTACACTATTAGAAGAATCGCCATGCAAAATTTCAGCCCTTTAGGTCCAGCTGTTTGGTCTGTGCGCTGTATGTTAGTCAGTGAATGAATGAATCAGTCAGTTACGGAACTGTTTTATATATATCTACTAGCTGAAGTACCCGGCGTTGCCCGGAATTTTAAGAAGGTTTGTTAACCAAAATCAATTTAAAAAATTAACACAGTATAAATTAGCCAAAAAAAGCATGTGAAATGTTATACATATCTCAGTATTTTGGTAGATGCAGTCTTTCATCATTGTACCACTAAAAGCTGTAAAGTAAAAATTTCAAATTGTGGAATGATTGTTAACCAAAATCAATTTAAAAACTTAACACAGTATAAATTACATAGCCAAAAAAAAAAGCATGTGAAATGTTATACATATCTCAGTATTTTGGTTAGATGCAGTCTTTCATCACTGTACCACTAAAAGCTGTAAAGTAAAAATGTCAAATTGTGGAATGTTTGTTATCCAAAATCAATTTAAAATCTAAACAATTTAGCAAGATTTAACCTTCTATGTTTGGAGCAAAAGAAGCTGATAAGTAAAACATAAAATATACATACATTTATAATAAACCACTAAAAGCTGAAAAGTAAAAATGTCAATTTGTCGAATGTTTGTTAACCAAAATCAATTTAAAGACTAAACACAGTATAAATAACATAGAAAAATAAGCATGTGAAATGTTATACACCCAAATAATTTTAAAAAATCCAATATAAAAATATATAAATTTATAATTAACTCCTCAGAATTCATCTAGATTTAACCTTTCATCTTTGGAGCAAAAGAAGCTGAAAAGTAAAACATAAAATATATACATTTATAATAAACCATTAAAAGCTGAAAAGGAAAAAATGTCAAATTGTCTCTTGGAAAGTTAAGAGTTTTAAAAAGTAAAGCTGAAAAGTAAAAATGTCATTTTGTCGAATGTTTGTTAAACAAAATTGATTAAAAAAGTAAACACAGCATAAATAACATTTAAAAAAAAAACATGTGAAATGTTATACACATCTCAGAATTTTAGTTGATTCAGCCTTTCATTTTTCAAGTTTAAATTAAAAATGTCAAATTGTCTAATGTTTGTTAACAAAAAGTAATTTAAAAACTAAACACAGTATAAATAACATAGATTTAATAACAGTATAAATATCATAAAATATATACATTTATAATAAATCACTAAAAGCTTAAAAGTAAAAATGTCTAATTGTCCATATAAATACCTCCATAAATGCAGGATTCTGTAGCCAAAAAAATATATAAATAAAGTATTAAAGTATTTGTTAAAGGCACTGACTGATGAAAAAATTAACAGAAATCTGCAGTTTGGGCTACACGCACCATAAATTCAAGATTCTGTAGCAATAATAGAAACATTCTGTCCTTATTAAACTCCATATAAATCTCTGTTCAATTAAACTGATCCAAATATCATCTGAAGTACCTTCATAAACTATGTTTCTCGTTTCTTGATTCGGGGTTCATTATGAATGTTTGTTAACCAAAGTCAACTTAAAAACTAAACACAGTATAAATAGCATAGGAAAAAAACATGTGAAATGTTATACACATCTCAGAATTTAGATAGATTCAGCCTTTCATCACTAAAAACTGAAAAGTAAAATTGTCAAATTGTCTTTTGCCTTGTGAACTCTGCATGAAAAATTAAACAGTATAAAAAAGGGATGGGAAATGTCATACACATCAATACTAAAAAACAACGAATAAATTTTGGTTCGAATTTGACTCTTAGTGTGCTTCAAAATAGTTGAAACTCTTGAAAATAGTTGTTCTCAGATGTACGTGCTTCCAAACGTTGATGACCAGAATAACGCTTGACTATGCAGTGAAGGATATTTATATCTGGGCAGGTATGATTTATGAGTACAACAAAGAGACTCGATTGAATTTCTCTTTAAGTTAAATTTCAGATTGCAACTCTATGCATTCCATTTGACAATTTGCTATCATTATATCTATATCGACTGTAAATAGAATAGAAAACATGCAAAATCAAAAATTTTTTATTTTCCCCGAAGTCCTGAAATCAATTTTAAATTCTTGTACTAAATCGGAAAGTAGGGCTGCGTATTTTATAACATTTTTAGAATTGTGCTTGGGAAATTAAAATAGTAGCATTAAGATTTTTATGCAGTTATAGGCATTTTAGCTAAATTTCAATAAAAATTACTTCAAATTGACCAATTTATAGAAAAAGTATGCTATTTACAGTTAAGTTTTTGTTTCTTTTTTTTAATTTTTAAGTGCTATTTTACCATAAAGCACCAAAAAAAACCTTTAAAAAATCATTTTTTAAAACAAACAAATGGAATAGCTAAACACAAACATAGTTAACCGTAAATAAATCGCAAAACTGTGCTTAAGTTTAGACTGATTCTTTTTAGTTAAGATATACTAATTTTTATGCTTTTAAAAGTACATCGTGAAATATAAAATTAAGAACAATATAAAATACAGTAACGGATTATTGCTTCTTTTAGGAAACAACAAAACAATGTTTCAAATTCAAACTTGTATAACTACTGCCACTCGCTTCTACTGTCGTCTGATGAGCAAAAAAAAAAAATTAAATAATTCAATATTATTCTGATTTTTCACGCTAGTGGAAAAAATGCCACGCCCACTTTAGAGTCACTTGAAATAATTAAACACACACAAATATATAAATTACACAAAAGGTTTTTTTTTTTAAATTCTGTATTGTGTCTAAATCTCCACTATGGAAATATATCGGAGAATTCCATCATTTTAATAAGAAATTTCTAAAATGAAAATAGCAACAAATAACGTCTGTTTATAATCTGAAGACGATGTTAATTTCACTGAAATGTTTTAAAATATAAATTTTAGATAAGAAATATTTAACGCATTTACTACGCATTACATCGTTTCAATAAGAAATGTCTGAAATGAAAATGGCAACAGAGAACGTTTGTTTACAAAATAACACGGCGAAAATAAACGACGATCGTTAATCGAAATGTCTTAAAGTATAAAATCTGACTTGAAAGATTATTATTTTCATTTATTATTCTGGTTTAATATATAACTTGAAACTTTTTGATTTTATTTATTTTTATCTTTTCGCTCGCTGTCAGCTAACCCTAACGTGGACGCCATATTCAGAGGGATGATGCCACAAAGTGTAACAGATTACATTTAGTTTCAAAATTGTGGTTTTTTATTAATTAAAAATCAACGGTAATTAATTTCGATTTTTGAAGTTCTTCAGACCCTCGGCTGTTTTTAAAGACGCCTGTATTTAAAATTTCACGATCGTTGCTCCTAAACTGTGGATTTCTATGCAATTACAGAGATACAAACATTCATTTTTATATATTAGATATATATATGGGACACTCCAATGCGATGCAATGCATATTTAAAACAATTTTTATCGTTTCAATGTTCTGTTTACGGCTTTTTCATTTGACCAGAAAATTACAACTTGAATATCTCGGCAGAAAAGGGCTTCTTTAGTAACTAGCAGTACTCGTATTTTCCTTACACCACTCCCTTTGATAGGCATAGTCCATTCATTGTTTTGTTAAATCTAAGTTTCAAAAGACCTTGTTTTAAATTTACCATGCAGCAAGTCCTCGACACGCGTGATCCATTCGTTCCAGAAAATTCCGCGTAAGTCGAAATTTGCCACCACCTTCATCACCACCTCGTTTGTGCTTTAAAATTCCAAAAACACTTAACGCTTTCGCTTGTATCTGCACAAGACTTTTAGGTGTGCGTTTGCCTTGGACATCTGCAATCCTAACACCACTTTTCTTCGAAATTGATTCTTATTAATGTTGAAATTTACAACCGCGTATCTTCGAATCCGTGTAACTCGAGGACTTACTGTATTTTTTTTTTTAAGACTTGTGTATAAGAACGTTGTTGTCATTGCTGGTTCTTATGTCGTCAAACCAACTCTATAGGAAGCTTGCGAGGCTAAGCATGTTTTATGGCACCAGTTTTATGGCTGTTTACTAACCCTATTGGAATCGCTCCACTTAAACGTTAACCTATGGGGAAAATGTGTCCGAGGATTGTCGACTTGTTTTTCCATATTTTTTTTTAAATTGCAATCCGTAATATATATAAAAATTTGACGCCTCGGGGCAGTTTTCGTTTTTAAAAAAAATGCAAATAATATTTCCAAATTCAAATGATTCGGGGTAAAAAAAATCTAGTGTAGTGTGTTTGAAACGATCATCCATTCCTTTGGTGGATGAAATTGATAAAAATGAATCTCGTTGCAAGATGCAGAAAATTTCGGGGTATCTGAAATGACCTTTTTATATGATCGGCATTTATGTAGCTGTGAATAGTAGACACATTTTCTTCATAGGTTAATACTGAGGTGAGCGAATCCAATAGGGTTAGGGCACAGGAGCCTTAAGGTCAAGGACTATTTTTTGTAAGGTCAGAGGTACGTCATTTTTTCTGGTGTCGTTTGGTATTTTTCTTCCCCCTTAAAAATATTTCTTACGCTTAGGCGTGTAGTTCACCATCCAAAATATCGATCATTTTATGTTTAGACAATATTTCTTTGATTTTTCAAACTTATTTTCAATCATGAAATGCCAATATATCTCCTTCGGAAAAGCAAAAACATAACCTTCGATGACTAGCTTACCTATTTTTACCATGTTTTTATTAACTTGCTTGCTTGTTTGTTTGTGTGTGTGTTTGTCCCTTACATATCTTGCAATCGATTTTTAACTAACTTCCCGACTAGCTAACATTTGAAACTTTTAGAATAGCTCAGATCATGGTGACAATGCATTTTTTAAATACTTTTAGCTATCTTTAAGCAGAATTGAATTAATTTTCAGTTATTTTCAGTTAATTTTTTTTGTAGGCTGGTGCAGCCATCTTTCGGCCGGAACGGGAATGAAAAGTTAAATGCAAGTTAACTTCCAATTAACTTCATTTTCTTTCAAGTTGATGGGATAATTCAACAAAAGAATTTTAAAAAAGTATTTATTAATACATAGAATTGTCAAGTTTATATGATTCAACAGAAAATTAAAAAACATGGTACATAAAAAGTTCTTTTTTATCTTGTAATTATTCTCCTATATGAAGCATTTATAATACAAGCTGCTATAGTTGATAGTTTATGTTTCATATCATAAGGAGTATCCAAACATGCCGTTATGCGATATCATTTTCTGTTTCTAGCTATCGAAGTGATTCTAAAATTCCCAAACGTTGTCTGGCTAAGCCTCCGAGAAAATTTTGGTTTGAATTTCAAAGAATATCTGGAAATGAAGAATTTAATTTTCTACAGTCTCAGTGTATAATTCTATGCACCAGACGACTACCTCATAATAAAATAGCTGAAACAGACAATACTTTAGATGTTGCTTTTGTTTTGTAACCGAAATAGAACACATTGTTATGGAATAGAAATGTGGAATATATTCGAAATAGAACACATTGTTGACTCATTCTCTCGGCAAAACACTTCAATGGATCAAGATTATTATTTCACCTTTATTGACGTAATGTTAAAACTTTTAAATTCTTTTTTTTAAAATTGAATTCCAATTTTCTTTCAAATGAAAATAAATTCAGTTCATTCGTGACGCATTCTTTCAGTATCACACATAAATGGACGACTATTACTAACTAGAAGGTAACCCGTCATTTTGACGTCATAATGCTAATAATGACGTCATAATGGAAAAAAGTATATGAAAGTTAAAAAATATCCCGAATTATCTAACAATATTGCATTTAATCCACACCTTGTAAAAATAAACCCTTTCATTATTTTTTATTTATTTAGTTTTTCATGCGATTGGAGTAGTAGACTGCCAACCAGTTTTTTGCAGCTCACTACGCGATATGAATACTTGAGCTACTTGATTCATTCATATTCAAGTTTGTTTACTTTCAGAATTCATCTCAAAAGTAAACAGATTTTTAAAAACTGTTAAATATACAGCTAAAAGCATCCATTTTTTTTTAGTTCTGAATGTTTTATAGAAAAATAGGCTGAACAAACGTGATTTGATGGAGAAGATATTAGTTTTCAGGTAAGAAAAAATTCTGATCCACATCTGAAATTGAAATTAAGCCTAACCGGCCGTTTGTTTACTGAGGGCTTCAATTGAAAGATGAGTACAGCCCGGAAGTGTTATACAGAGACAACGGCTATCTATATATTTAAGTTGCTAAGCCGAATTTTTGGGCAGTACGTGAGAGAAAACTACTGCATCAATTGACTTCATTTTGGTCTTAAACGAAAGACTGTAATCTGTAGATTTGTCAAATTTGGTTTTTGTAACCGCAATTTCTATTAATGAGCGATAATTTACAATTAAAATTTGATTTCTGCGCATGCTCAGTGGCATGTTTAAATCTGTCTTTAGAAACTCACTGTTTCTGTGCATGCTCAGTGACATGTTTTAATGATAAACACGTTTATTTCGAGGAGTCTCTAGATCTCTCTCTGCAATTTTTATGATAATTATGTTTGTGAAAAATAAGATTAAACCTGATGGAAATCGTTCAATTTGTGATAATTTACAATTTAAAAAAAAATTGCTTTCTGCGCATGTTGAGTGACATGTTTAAATCTGTCTTTAGAAACTCACTGTTTCTGCGCATGCTCAGTGACATGTTTTAATGATAAACACGTTTATATCGAGGAGTCTCTAGATCTCTCTCTGCAATTTTTATGATAATTATGTTTGTGAAATATAAGATTAAACCTGATGAAAATCGTTTAATTTGCGATAAATTACAATTTAAAAAAATTGCTTTCTGCGCATGTTCAGTGACATTTTTAAATCTGGCTTTAGATACTAAGAACGAGGCTTCTTAAACACATCAATTTTTTTCTGCACATTTTTATGATTTTCTACATTTGGAAATGATGTGTTGAGTATAATTTGTGCATTAGTACATTTATTTACTATCTAGCCGTCATGTTTTGACGGGTACTAACTAGTTATATATATAATTCACCACTATGCATTGCTAAAACTTTAAAATAGAATTTTGGCAAAAAAACTGAAATATCCTTGTTTCAAACAACAAATCTCTTTAAAAACGATTGTCATATACAGTATTAAAAATGCGCAAGTCACGAAAATTAATTACAAACAAAATCTGGCACTTTGTGTTAGCTCGTAGCTATTTAATAACTCGAAATTATAGTAAATACCTATAACATAAATTCAATTCTGTTTCAGTATTGTGCGGGATGAAATACCCTCTCAAAGACATCCTCAACATGCGCAGCTCTAAATTGGATTCATAGCTCTCAGCGATGAATAACTCGATTATAAAACAAGACAGGGCTCCCTTCGAACGCACGCAGTGAAGCCTCGCACATATCTCGAGGTGGTTCGTAGAATCTGTATCACGCTTCATTTTCGGCGCCCAAAGTGCCCCCCACGAATGATTTCATTACGCATAGAAACGGGAAATAACATCGGGAAATGAGTTGGACTTGTTTGGTTCGTCTTCGACAATTTTTATCGCACACGGGTGCCTGTGTCTGAATAAAGCGCAAGTTTAAGCTTTCAAAAGTCGCAGCTTTGAACGTCGATGATATTGCTCAAAATTCTACCACGAAATATGCAATGAAGTAAAATCCAATAGTAATTATAGCTTTTACCATTCAGGAAGATTCATATAAAAATTTTTGCTTATATTCCAGCGTTTAAGGGGATAGTGGACCTTTCAAAACGATTTTTGAAATTTTTACCACAGAGATATGAAATTTTGTATATATATTCATTAAAGTATAACAATATTAAACACCTTATAAAATTTTATAAATATTTTTTTAAAAATATTTTATAATTAAAAAATTTAAATTAAATTACCCTTCTTTAAAATGCTCCTTGCGACTCAATTTTAAACTTTTCCCCTTAATTTTGCATTTATATTGCTTATAAATACTTTCTGAACAAAGTTATGTATTTTTTTGTACTTTCGTTGAATAGTTAATTTTTAGAAAATATTTTTATACTTGTACTCTGAATTTTCGCGAAATTTTTGTACTTTTCTACACTAAAGTTAAACTTTTATAATGTAAATGACCTCGAATCCTAAAATGGATACATAACTTTATTTTGATGTATTACAGGAATCTTTATTATGAATTTCATAAAATTTCGTCAAAAATTATGACGCGAGGAGCATTTTAAAGACTTGCAAATATGGAAATTTCTCATTTTGAGAAAAAGTCATTTAAAAAATAATTTTTTATCTACTTTTAATACTTACTACTCTAAAGCCACCAATTTTTCATTTTTCTTTTCACTACACATTTTAAATGCATTTCATTCCAATATTTACATGTTATTAAAATATTAATACACCCCCAAAAAAAATTCCAATTTTTTGCTCGATTATTGGTAATTTGAAAGTCCACCATCCCCTTAAGTGCAGTATATAGAGTATATAGCTCACTTCTACCCAGACTTGGGTGTATATAATTTGAAGTGGCACTCTAAATGAATTTGATACAAACACAGTTTATACGTGAAACAATGTTTATTGAATATTCTTGCACATGTAGGCTTTACTTTTAACAACAAGATTCATACGTACTACTTGTACAGATATATAAATACAGATTTCAAGAACAATATATTTTTCAATACTCACGAACAGTAAGTCAACCAGCAATTCTGCCACGTAAACTTTGGGCCCCCTAAGCACTAGCGCAGGATAGCACTCGAGCTGCATACCCTCGTAGCTCCCTCTCGCTTATCTATCAACTTTAACAACCTTTTTAAAACCCTAACAACTTTTTTTTATTAATGACGCTGCATGGTATTTATACTAAGCGCGTATGCGGAAATTAGCATATCTCAAGCAGCTTCTTTAATTCATTCACTCAAAAGTTCGATTCTTGTGAATCGAATCTTGCGTATACCTTACAAGTATTTAGCAAACGTTATCCATTTTTAAAAAAAGTGCAAATGATGCGTGTTTCTGAATGTCATTATTTTTCGCAGTTAAAGGGGAAAATGTTCTTTTATGTGTACCCTTCTTTACTACAAGTTTCACAGACTCACAAATCGCCGCTAAATATAGATTACTTTCATAGAAAGTAGTTATAATGCAATAGTAAGTTGAATTCGAGGTGAATATATTGACGAACCGATTCAGCTGTTGGATTCATACCGGAAAACTAAATGTTAATAATTATTGTTGTGGCCGTGATTATAAAAGATCAGCACATTGCATTACAAATGAAAGAATAAAACTAGAATTCACTTAACACACTTTATTTAAGACTGAAGCTAGGAGAGCACAAAAATTATTTGCACGTGGACATCACAATTCTTAGCACAAAAAATTATTTGCCCGTGGACATCACAATTCTTCCTCAAAAGACCAAGAAACATAAGGATGTCTTGATTCCATTACATTGGTCAATTCCGCATTTGTACAAATCTGTCCAACACATGCGCAGGAACTTGGCTTACATGAGATCTATTCACTTTTTCGTAAAACCCTTCGTATATTAATTACATTTCCTTTGGACTACAAGTGCAACCACGTGCTTCAGAATGCCTTCTCTATAAGAACATCGATGGACACTCTCGCCGAAGAAAATTTGAAGACTGACTTCACATAACGTTCTTCAGCCCCAAAAAAATTCGCCACATATCTTTTGTTGCCAACGTTTTTTTAAAACTTTGTAAGATGTTCTGGAGAATGTCCACGAGCACTTATTCATTGCCGCGCCACCGCTTTTAAGGTTACTTCCTACGTTGAAACTGTCATTTTTTGACTAATTTGGTCAATTTTAT
The DNA here is from genome assembly GCA_907164885.2 of Dolomedes plantarius. Classification (NCBI taxonomy): domain Eukaryota; kingdom Metazoa; phylum Arthropoda; class Arachnida; order Araneae; family Dolomedidae; genus Dolomedes; species Dolomedes plantarius. The sequence goes on from OU015493.1 coordinate 211,835,514, forward strand.
ATTTTGCAAGAATCGTGTAATTCAATCTTTTCTCTTTTAAAAAAAAATTTTGATTTTCATTCTACATCAGTTAGAAGCAGATTATAGATATTTTAAAAAACATCATCTACTACAAAATTGAAGTGACAAACAGCTTTAAATGCGTTTTTCTCAGAATTATGCTTTTTAGCACAAATCTCTACCGTTATCATGATATTTCACATAATAACGCATATAATTTGATACAATTTTCAGGAAATGTTTTGCATGCTATTGTTAATGAAATGACATACAATAATTGATATATAATAAATAGTTTTTTTTTAATTTAGGGCTGTTTTTATAAGGAAAGGAATGACGAATCGGGGGATATTTTCATATTGGAACATAAAATTGTCTGTATTACTTTTGCATTTTAAAATTTCTCTTAGATTATAGGTGATTTTTAAGATAATTGTCATATGTATCATGTGTGAAAAGGAAATTAAAATAGTAGCATTAGAATTTTGTGCAGTGTGATAGGAGTTTTAGCTAAATTTTATTAAAAATTATTTCAAATTGACCATTTTATAACAAAAGTATGATATTTACAGGTAAGGTTTTGTTTATTTTTTAATTTTTAAGTGTTATTTTACCATAAAAGACAAAAAAATCCTTAAAAAATGATTTTTTTTATATAATTGGCTCCGAACATAGGCAGTTACCTTAATTGGGCGTGCAGGAGCAAAGCAAACTGGTTCCGTCTAGTTTTAAATTGATATTTTCATAACACTAAAGAAAAGTATAACATAGGATATAGTGCTTGAAATAATTAAAATCAATTCTAATATTTGATCAGTAATTATAACAGCTTAGTATTTGCAACGAGTGTTGAAAACTAAATAGAATGAGCTAGACAGAATGCCAACAAATGAGAGTTCTGCAAATGCTACCTAAAAACAAAGGGCTTTGACTTGTCCACTCTTTCCCAATAATACCACCTGTTCTCAAATAACTTGGGACCTCTGCCTTCTGCGTCAATCTGCAAATTCATCTTGGTATTCATATACCGACAAGATGGCGAACACTGAGCAAAACAGGAAGAAGTTTATCAAGACTTATTAGATGAAGAAACTGAAGAACAGGTTTGCATCACTAGCATGAAGAGTGATTGGCAGTGTTAGAGTTTACATTTCGGTTGATAATCCCTCAGAAGCAATCCATATTAGGAATGTCATCAGTTAAAACCATCTACGTAGTGTGTATTCGGATTCGTGCAGTCGTCACCTATCACTCCTTTGCGAAGAAAATTGTCCGCCATTACTCTAAACCAGCGTTTCTCAGCCTGGGATGGCGAAATAATTACAGCTCAACTCGCAATAGTTTGAACTAGTCCCTTGTGCAGTTATTTATTATTCATGTAATTAAGTTCGAATTGCTGTTATCAAGTTTTGTTTGAAGGGGTGGCGAAGTATTCATTTTATTTTTCTTACTTTCGGGGAAAAGGTTGAGAACTGCTAGGTGCTCTAAGCAGAGACTTCGGTCGGACCTGGTCTGGAGAGTTCCGGCCAACGGGCATAAGAAGGAACAACAACACCAGCTCTAATACAGTAGAGTCCCGATAATCCGAACTTCGGTAATCCGAAAGTCCGCTTAATCCGAAACCAATAGTCAAAAAGAAGAAAGATTACAATAAAACTACAGTGATACGAAGTAATATAAAGAATGTTTCTGAAAATCGCAAGAAGATTGAAAGTTAGATAACGTACTGAACTAATTATTACTGAACTACATTGGTTTGAAAAAATCTGTTACATTTTTTTTTGTTCAAGAGAAGAATACATCTCCCTCGAAGCCAAATTACGCCAACGCGTCATAAAAATGCCAAATTACGCCAAAATGGTGTCCACTCTGGTCGCGGCGGACTGTTGCTCTACGTGGCATAGCACTACATCCAATGCAGCCCCGGCGTCTGAGTGGGATACCCTCTGCTCGCTGTCACCGTCTGCTCCACCTTCACTCACGTCTGACACGTTGACGGGTTTTTTCAAAACCATTTCAACAATTTGCTGATCGTCTAAAATCTTACACTCTACTGTACTGTACTAGTCAGCGTTCAGCTCTCGTATTACCCATTTCGTCTGGATATTTGGTAATGTTTAGACAGACCTTATAAAATAAACTGTGTAATCACACGTAATATGTAATATTTATGTAATCGCGCTTTATTATGCAATTTAAGTATATTTTTAAGTAGCATTACAACTTAGCTTCTAATGGAACTAAACATTTATTTAGCCGCAACAAAATTGCAATGCAAAAAGAGCCCCTTTTCCGTGTCTTTTTCCGTACGGTACAGAATTGTTTTAACACTTTAGACCGCCGATACTTCTTTTCACTTAAATAATTACCCCGCAGCATCGCAGGGGGCAAACTACAACTTTATGTGTCATACAGAAGCCTCGAAACTATGCAAAATTCTTCCTTATCAGTTTGCAAAGATTACGAGGATATTAATAACAAAATCCCGGAAAATCTGCGACAGAAATGCATTTTCTCCGAAATTCCATCAAAGTCATTGAATTGCAAACTTTTCTATCTTCTCATCCCCATGGCGCATGAAAGAATATTTCCACGAAGAATTAAAACACTAAAATGTCAATTTCAATCTTTTCTTTGCATCAAAATAAATGAAAAAAGCCTTTTAATACATAATACAATGAATTTGCCAGCCTTTTGATGAAACATTTTCCGTGAAAGATGGAAGAACAAAGAGCTTTTGAATTTCAGTCTCGGAGAATGATATCTTTTATACTTGAGCGAGGAAGAGATCTAAAACCTTTTAGTGGGGGTCCCCTACTTGAATCATTCAATGCAAATGGCTGCTCTCTCCTCTCTTTTTTTTTAACTCATTCTTCCCTCCTTGTATGAAAGTTTTCTCTTCGCCTCCTTTGAATGGAATTTCTTATTTGATTTGGAAAAATTGGGGAGCACGGAGATATTCCTCAATAAATGGTCATTAATATTTATAAAAGCGTGAATGAAGATTTATATGGATTTCCGTTCCTCGGATTGTCTCCGACTCAAAAACTTTGTCACAAATATAAAATTATGTTTGAGTAAGGCATGTTTAATATGTCCCTACTCCTCTTTTTTTTTAAAAATATTTTAGCGTAAAAAAAAAGTCTCGATCGGATGTATTAAAACAAATTAAACTTCCAAATGGAACTAAATTTTAAAGTAAATTGTAATTACTTTCGGCCCGTCTGCATGTTTATGTACCATAATAAATGTTTTACCATTGTTGCAAGCTTTTTTAAGACTACAACAATGCCTGCAATCCCATCCAGGCTTAACGTTCTCGGTCACTTTATCCCTTTTTCCCTCCCGTATAAAATACAAAGGGTTGGATAGAGCATCCAACCTTAGGTGTTTCCGAATAAGAATTTAAAACAATTAACGAAATATAATGACGGTCAGTCAGATTGGGTTCTCCGTTGCTGATAACTCTTCATCGACCTTTTTTACCATGTTTTTATTAACTCGCTTTCTTGTTTGTTCGTTTGTGTGAGTGTGTGTGTGTGTTTGTGTTTGTCCAGTACAAATATTACAGTCGATTTTTAAATAACTTCCCGACTAGCTACACATTTGAAACTTTTAGAATAGCTCAGAACACGATGGCAAAGCATAATTTTAATACTTTTAGCCACCTTTAAGCAGAATTGAAATCATTTTCAATCAATTTTGTTTTAGAGACTGGTGCAGCCATCTATCGGCCGGGGCGGGAACGAAAAGTTAAACGCAAGTTAACTTCCAAGTCTCGAGCTAAATGATTGATTACGCATTTGATCATTTTCTTTCAAGTTAATGGGATAATTCATCAAAAAATTTAAAAAAAAGTATTTATTAATACATAGAATTGTCAAGTTTATATGATTCAACAGAAAATTTAAAAACATGGTATATAAAAAGTTCTTTTTATCTTGTAACTATTACATCTTTCCCCGCTTTTATTTCGATGTCAACCATATAAGACATCGTCATGTATATGTTTGGGGGCAATATTTTATCGCACTTTGAATTCTTTACCTATTTTCCCATAAGTAGATCGTAATCTACGTTCGAGAACTGCCGTAAGGGTTTGTGCCTTGCTTAAAACCACGATCTTCTAACATCCTAGACATCCGCATTTAGCAACCAAGATCTTCCGAGGTTAAATCCCTGCCACCACCACCATTAACACCCTCCTCTACAAAACTCACTGAAAGACTTTCCGGTGTACATATTTAACATGCCTCTATCTGGCGTCGACACGAGAGCATTCCGCGGCACACGTTGGGACTCAGTACCGATTTCCCGACGCGCTAAACACTATGTAACACTCCGGGGCCAATCTTCTAACATCTATATGGGCCTCTCACTTGCCAAATCGTTTAAATCCATAAAACAAAAAGGGGAGAAAAGTTATAAAATAATAGATGTCATCCTCACCTCGATCTTTCTCTGATCGACGAAGTTAAAGGTAACACGCTTGGATGAATATTCAAAACATTTGATGCACAAGACTCACGAACAAACACAATATTCAAACCTAGTCACAGAACTCTATTTACATTCGCTACCTCAGTCATCTGACTCTGACTGAGAGCAAACAAAAACTCTCCCACGAACCGTTACACTCCCACGGACCGTTCTCTCCAACTCCCCCTCACAGACTGACCACTGTGGGTCCCCCCCCCCCCTCATAGGACCCTTTGCGTCGCCCTGTTATCAGGTAGAGATCGCCAGGCACGACAATAGGCATTGTTTTTTACAATTCCACCGAAAATATCGATTCAAATAAACATCGTAGAATGTATTTCAGATGGAGTTTTTATCTGACGACGTATAAAATCTATTAGATAGAATATCCTTGGAGATATCGTTATCATTATGAAAATACAAGCTGAATACCCGTACTGCACTACGGAGTACATTCAAATTAAATACAACGGTCAATGTATGCAATTATTGCCATATATATATATATATATATATATATATATATATATATATATATATATATATATATATATATATATATATATATATATATAAATATATATATATATATATATATATATATATATTATATATATAAATATATATATATATATATATATATATATATATATATATATATATATATATATATATAATAATATATATATATATATATATATATATATATAATATATATATATATATATATATATATATATATATATATATCGAGTGGTCCCTCGATTTTCGCCGATAATCCGCCCGGAAACAATCGTTGAAATCCGAAGACGGCGAAAACCGAGGCAATTATTTTTATATGAATCCTTTTGATTCGTAGTAAATCCTTTTAATTCGTTCTAGACACTCTAAAATACATATCAAAAACACATTTTATAGAGAATAAATATATATCGTGTTTAACACTGAAAACAATAAGAGATTAATATAAAATGAATATGAAAGACTGATGATATTATTGTTTGGAAGGGGAATCCCCGTCCATAGGGACTGTTACATGATTTCTCGCATCTTCCCTGATACTGACGGAATCCTACGTTTATTCTGAATGTGTAACTAATGTTTAACTCTATGTAATTGTATTTTCCTATTTTTTTATTTTACTGCAGTATTTTGTGAAACTGGCAGCAGGATAAATTGTACTTTAGCTCTGGCAACAATTGGATTTAATGTTATATTTATTGTACGTTTGAGAGCTGCGAGGGGTGTATCTCTTTTAAGCTGCCTAACCATGTATTGTTAATGTGTTTCGTCCATTAAATGTTGATTTCTTGTTTTAATCCGAAGTCAGATTATTGGTGATTTAAATGAGGTTCACAAACATTCACTTGTATTTTGAGAAGTTAAACAGTGATCCGTGAACAAGTGGCGTTCGCGACAGGATCACTTATACTGTTTTAAAAGGTAAGCAAGCACTCTTAGTCATTTTTTTTGCAATGGAGGAGTTGAAGAAGGTTCGTGCAACGAACAGAAGGTTGTTTACTAAAGCGTGTAATGAGTTTAATAAATTAAAAGCGACTTTATCGGCAGACGGTAAAATTCCGCAATTGAAGGTAATAGAACAGAAAGCACAATTAATGATCGAATCTGAGAATAGTATTAGGCAGTTGTATTTCAAAAGTGCAGATAAGACAGAAAGTGAAATAGAAAAGGAAATTGATGAATCTGAAGCTTATGTTGATAAATTGAGATCGTTAGAGCAGAAGTTGAAAAAAATTAACCGCTGTTGACCTTGATAATTCAAATACTGTGGAAGCATCTCGGAATACCTTATAACGTTATCCGAAAATAAAATTACCTACATTTGATGGGAATGTTAAGAATTCGTTATGTTTTTGGGGTCAATTTAAGAAGATTGACAGCGATCCAAATTTAGATGATCATGATAAATTTGCATATTTATTGCAATCAATGGAGAAGGGATCATCGGCCGAAGAATTAGTTAAAGGTTTTCCGCCTGGTGGGAGAAGTTATAGCAAGGTTTTACAACAACTTCAAGCCCGTTTTGGTAAAGAGGACCTACTTATAGAAGTTTATGTAAGGGATCTCCTTTCACTGGTCTTGTTAAAAAATTCGAATCAGAAATTTTCCTTGAGGAAATTATATGATAACTTAGAATCAAAACTTCGTGCATTAGATGTACTTAGGGTTGCTAGAGACAAATATGCAGCAATATTGTATCCTCTGGTGGAATCATCTTTACCAGATGACACACTTAGTGCATGGCAGAGATTTCAAGCGGTTAATCGTAGTTCTAAGGAAAATGAATTTGGTGACGGAAGTTCTACTAAGGAGAAAGAATCGACACATCGCATGGATTTAGATGAGCTACTTTCATTTTTGCTTGATGAAACTGAAGGAGAAGAACGAGTATCTATAGCAATCAAATGCTTTGATAAAAATCAGCCTTCCAAACTCTGGAATGCCAAACGAACAGGTTTTAAGAGCAGTGGACATTCACCCGCAATACCCTCAGCATCTACTTTAATTACTACTGATAGAGATAAACAAAATTACTGTATTTTTTGTTCTGGAACTCATACTCAGATTTCTGTAAAGCTAGGAATATGACGGTAAATGACAGGCAAGCGGATGTGGAAAAGTCACGTTCTTGTTTTCTGTGCTTAAAGTCTGGACATGTGGTTTCCAAATGCAGGGCTAGAGCGAATTGCCTCCTTCGTGGCAAAAGGCATCATCTGCTCTTATGTAGAAATCTTCTAAACACTTCAGACGCGAGATCAATTGTTAAAGGCGACGAATTTCTTACTAATCAAGATGAAGGCCTGGCATACATAACAAAATCTCCTAATGTAATTCTGCAGACTTTGACTGTTATTATTAGAGGTCCCAAGACGAAGCGCACAGCTCGTGCAATAATCGATTCTGCATCTCAGCGGACATACGTTTTAAATAGCACTGCATGCGAAGTTGGATATGTATCCTGCTAAAGAGAACAACTTCGACGCTCCTTGTTTGGTGGAAGTCATGCTGATATAAATCATAAAGTTTTCACTGTAGTTATCTCCAAAATTCATGGAAGATATAATTGTCATTTTAAAGCACTTGGGCAAGAAATTATATATGATACTATGCCACCAGTAGGAAATGGTGTCTGGATGCAAGAACTCGAGAAATTCAACATCTGTTTACATGATTCGAAAGCAGGTCCGATAGAAATTCTTCTCGGAGCTGATATTGCAGGCAAGTTAATGACTGGCTGATACAAGGTTCTTCCTTCTGGACTCGCGGCAGTGGAGACCAAATTGGGGTGGACCATAATGGGGAAGAATACTTCTTCAGACCAGCAAGGAAGTGCTGCACTACTAGTTACAAGTTTGGTGTGTGCCGACACTTCTCTATCTAATTTGTGGTCTTTGGAATCCATCGGCATATTTGATCCCTCTGAGAGGAAATCTAGACAAGAAATACAGGAAGCAGTTAAAGAGCATTTTTTAAATACTGTCAAAATAGACACTGAAGGTAGGTTTGTTGTTAATTTACCTTGGTTAAATGAACGCCCTCCTCTGCCAAATAATTTTGAATTGGCTCTTAAGAGGCTAAACAATACAGTCAGAAAGTTAAGAACAAAAAATATTTTTGAAGCTTATGATCAAGTTTTTAAGGAATGGGAAAAAGACGGAGGTTATTGAAAAAGTACCGTAAAGTGAAATTCCTCTTCCTTCTCATTATTTACCCCATAGGCCTGTTATCAAAGAAAATAGTACCACTCGTATTAGGCCTGTATTTGATGCTTCGGCCAAGTTAAAATTCTCCCCCAGTCTTAATGATTGCCTTGAAAAGGGTTTAAATCTAATTGAATTAATTCTATCAATATTGACACGTTTCCGCCTGTTTAAAATAGGAGAGACTGAGGACATACGTAAAGCGTTTTTGCAAATTCGAGTTTCGCAAAGTGATAAAAATTATCTTAGATTCCTTTGGTATGATGAGGATTTAAAGTTAAAATATTTTAGGCACTGCCGAGTTGTTTTCGGAGTTACATGTAGCCCCTTTTTGCTTGCCTCTGTGATCCAGTATCATTTACAGTCAGAATTAGATAAGACACAATCTGGGTCCTCAAAATACCCGGCTGACATTATCCAACAACTTGCGAGTAGTTTTTATGCGGATAATTGTCTCGTAAGTATCAAAGATGAAATGCAGTTGCAAGAGTTCATATATACAGCCTAGCAATGTTTACTCGAGAGAAAATTTGAGTTACGAGGGTGGGAGTATTCTGTTGCGAACTGTCATGCTCCACAACCCACCAATGTTCTTGGAATGTTATGGGATCGTGCTAATGATGCTCTTTGCCTAAAAGTAGCAGATAATATTGAAGATACCATCAAAAAAATTTCGAAAAGAGTAATTTTAGCAGCTGCCCACAAAGTATTTGATCCTCTCGCTTGTCCTGTTACTTTATTGCTAAAACTTTTGTTGCAAATGTTGTGGAAATCCCGATTAACATTCGGACCAAGAAGTAGATTCTAGTACTAAAGAAGAATTTTTAAAATTGTGGAATAATCTGGAAAGTTTAAAGGAAATTAAGATCCCTAGATGGATACAATGTGAATACAAAATTGATAGTTTACATTTCTTTTGTGATGCAAGCAAATCTGCCTACTCTGTGGTTGTTTTTGTCAAAATTTGTTCGACAGACTCGGTAAAAGTACATTTGCTAAGAGCCAAATCTAGATTAGCTCCTTGCGGGAAGAAGGAAACCACTATAGCACGATATATAGAGCTTCTTGCCGCTACAATTTCAGCACGCCTTTCAGTAGACATTTTAAAAGAATTCCAGAGGGAAAATGTTTTCTTCTGGTCGGATTCTACAACAGTACTTTCGTGGTTGAAAAGAGAAGAGCCGTGGGGTGTGTTTGTCCAGAATCGGGTGGAGGAAATCAGAAGGCTGACCCCTTTAGAAGCTTGGAGGCATGTACCAGGAGCACTCAATCCAGTTGATCTCCCAAGCAGAGGTTGTTCCGCTCGTCAGCTGTTGAAGTCGAAATGGTGGGAGGGCCCCCTCTGGTTATATTCTCCAGCTGAAGATTGGCCCCAATCTGAATTTCGTATAAATGAGGAAGAAGTACGGAATGAAAGAAGTAAAGGGATTGTGTCATCTATGATAAACATACAACATATTGGGGAATGTATAAGTGGTCGATTTTCAAGTTACACAAAGACAAATAGAATGGTTGGATGGATCTACCGATTTTATAACAACACTTCGAGGAAAAATAAATTGGAAGGAGAGCTAACAACTGATGAATATGGGAAAGCTGAGATTGTGAATTTAAGGCTGATACAATCTGAACGACTCTTTGAAAAAAATACTTTGGAAGAACCTGAACACATTCAAAGATCAGAATGGTCTATTGCGTGTAAAAACAAAATTATTTGATTGTGAAGAGACAGAATTCCAAAATCCTATTGTGTTGCCATCAAAACATGACATAGTGTTAAAATTAGTTACTGAAATCTTTACATTCAGGACTGTTCACTTTACTAGCTAGATTAAGGGGAAAATACTGGATAATAGGAGTCAGAAAATTAGCCAAGCAGGTAATTTCCAAATGTATTATTTGTAAGCGTCATACAGCGAAACCTATAGAAGTCCCATTAGCTCCATTGCCGAAAGTCAGAGTTACTCATGCTGGTGTATTTGAAGTCTCCGGAGTTGATTACGCCGGCCCTCTGTATTTACGATCAGGAGAAAAGGCATGGATAGTTTTATTTACGTGTGCGGTATACCGTGCTGTGCATTTAGAACCAGTCAAGTCATGATCTACAGAATCTTTTATTCAGGCAATTAGACGGTTTATGTCTCGAAGAGGAACAGTCTCTGTTCTCTATTCTGATAATGGTACCAGTTTTGCTGGTACAAATAATGTTCTGAAGGCTCTTGACTGGGATAAAATAAGCTCTTATTCTACCACTAAGCACATTTCTTCGAAGTTCATTCCACCCACTGCTGCATGGTGGGGTGGATGGTGGGAACGAATGGTTAGAATGTTAAAAGAACTTTTACGGCGAATGCTAGGGAAATCTTCAGTGAATTATGAAGAACATCTGACTTTTCTATGTGACTGTGAGTCTATTATCAACTCCCGACCCTTAACCTATATTTCCAGTTCCCCATATGAGTTAATCCCATTAACCCCTTCGATGTTTCTTGTGAATAACAACTGTGTAAAAATTGAAACTGCAGATCTAGATTTTGTTGACAATACCTTTTTAACCGAAAGAGCCAGGTATTTGCAGAAACTGAGAGAAGACTTGCGAAGTAGATTTAGAAATGCGTATTTTTCACAACTAGTACACCGAGGTAGTAGGAAGAATGATTCACTTAAAGTTGGAGATGTTGTACTTATAGGTAATGAAACAAACAAACGGGTTGACTGGCCTCTCGGTATTGTTGTAGATATTTATCCTGGAAGGGATGGTATTTCCAGGGTAGCGAAGTTAAAAGTGCAGCATGGTGAGAGACTACGTACTTTCCACAGGCTTTATCCTCTTGAACCATCGGTTTCGGATGTGAATAATTTGAATTTACCCGTAAGAGCTCAAAGAGTATCAACAGAGACTGGGTGCCCTTCAGATGGTAAAGAAACTGCTATGCCTTCGAGTGAGTTCACAGCAGAGATCCTGAGTGCTGACGTACCTGATTTAGAAAACCCTACCCCAAATTTTAAGACAACGAGAGTGGGAAGAAAAATTAAAATGCCAGATCGTTTAGGCTTGTGAACAAGCAATTTCATTTGTGTGTACTGTATTAACTATCAGTTTTATATAATTTTGGGTTGCAATATTAAATTAATTATTTCATATTGCAAGGTGGGAGGATTTTACATGATTTCTCGCATCTTACCTGATACTGACGTACTCCTACGTTTATTCTGAATGTTTAACTAATGTTTAACTCCATGTAACTGTATTTTCCTATTTTTTATTTTACTGCAGTATTTTGTGAAACTGGCAGCAGGTTAAATTGTACTTTAGCTCTGGCAACAATTGGATTTCATGTTATATTTATTGTACGTTTGAGAGCGAGGGGCGTATCTCCTTTAAGCTGCCTAACCATGTATTGTTAATGTGTTTCGCCCATTAAATGTTGATTGCTTGTTTTAATCCGAAATCAGATTATTGGTGATTTGAATGAGGTTCACAAACATTCACTTGTATTTTGAGAAGTTAAACAGTAATTCGTGAACAGGGACTTAAGGTATCAAGGCACTATCTGGGGTCACTTCCCTTCTTGGTATTTTGGCACTAAGACTAGCTTCAGAGTCAGTGGACCCATGTCGCACGAGAAAGCTGTCCAAGGAGGTCTGTCTCTGCCGCCTCTTTAAGATTTGCCTAAAATGTGGCAAGACATTATCATGAAACAAGTTACAGAAACGGTCTACAACAGCTTTGTCTGGATGAATTTTTTCCAAAAACCCCTGTACCTTACTCCACATGAAGAAGATGTCCTTAATCTCTGAAGAAGGCACATTCTTCCCTGTCTCTTCCTCCTCATCTGAAGCAACTTCTTCATCTGCCGTCTGTTGCACTTCTGGGTGATGGTCTTGCAGTTCTTCAGAGGTAAGTTCTTCAATGTCTTCCTCCACCAACTCTTCCACATCCTCACCACTCGTCTCCAAACCCATGGACTTACCAAAATCAACAACTGACTGCACCACATATGTAGGGCCATCAGTGGAATGCTCAAATCCTTCAAAATCTCTCTCATGCATACATCCTGGCCATAATTTCTTCCCGGCAGAGTTCATCGTTCTGGATGTCACACCCTGCCAAGCCTTATCTATGAGGTTAATACAGGTGAGAATGCTGAAATTTGTTTTCCAGAACTCTTTTAAGGACAATTCTGTATCTGATATCACCTCAAAGCGCTTTTGAAACATTGCTTTTATGTACAATTTCTTGAAATTTGAAATGACATTTTGGTCCATGGGCTGGATGAGTGATGTGGTATTAGGGGGCAAGAACTTCACAATGATAAATCTGAACTCTTCCAATAATGTGTCTTCCAAACTTGGAGAGTGTGCAGGAGCATTGTCCATTACCAGGAGGCACTTAAGAGGCAACTAATTATACTGGAGGTATTTTTTCACACTCGGGCCAAACACTTCATTCATCCACTCAATGAAAATTGGCCTCGTGACACACGCTTTCTTGTTTGCCCTCTACATCACACACACTTTACTTTTAATAACATTATTTCTGCTAAAGACTATAGGAGTTTCTGAATGGTACACCAGTAAAGGCTTCACTTTACAATCACCACTAGCATTACCACACAACAAAAGGGTTAGCTTATCTTTCATAGGCTTATGTCCTGGCTGTGCCTTTTCCTCCTGTGTAATGAATGTCCTCTTTGGCATCTTTTTCCAAAAGAGGCCAGTTTCATCACAGTTGAAGTCTTGTTCTGGGATGAACCCTTCATCCTCTACTTAATCTTTGAATTCGGACACAAATTTTTCGGCCCCAAACTTTTCCGAACTCGCAACTTCGCCGTGGCTAGTAACACTGTGTATGCAGGTGCGCCTCTTGAATTTTTCGAACCAGCCTCTGCTGGCCTTATAAAATCGCTAAGTACACTAGCTCCACTAGTCCCGGACATTTCCTTAATGAGAGCGGCATGCAAGAGTCTGGCCTTTTCACATATGATGGCCTCCGAAACAGAATCACCATTTAACTGTTTTTGGTTGATCCAAATTAATAATAACTGTTCGACATCTTCAATTGTTTGCGATCTCTGTTTCGTTAGCACATTCACACCTTTCGCTACATTAGCCTCCTTTATTGCTTCCTTTTTCGCCACAATGGAACGTATCGTGGATGGCGACTCCCCGTACATGCAGCCGATTTCAGCAATCTTAATGCCGCTCCCGTATTTTTCAATGATTTCCTTCTTCAACTCGATTGTGTTCCTGGCCTTCTTCTTCGAAGGGCTGCTGGCTCTGGAAATATTCTTTGGACCCATTATAAAGCTAAAAGGGAAGTGTTAACTTATTAGCAAGGGAAACACTTAACAGGGACAATGAGATTTGAGAACATGTGATTTTATCTTATGTGCGTTACGTACATTTTGAAACAAAATGTACGTTAATACATTATACATAATCAATGAGATTCCGAAATGTAACGTTAGTTAACGCCGGCGTGACAATTGAAAAGAACCAATCACTTTGCAGATATTTTGAAATAAACATTTTTAATTGGTTCTTTTCAAATATCACGATGGCGTGAACTAACGTTAGATTTCGTAATCCCAATGAATACATATGTATGAAAAACACAAAATAAACACATTACACCGAATACTGTATACGCAGTAATCACTTACATGTAATTGTAGTATGTAATAGCACTCGCAATCAATAAAAAAAGCACAAAAACACTAACACTGGAAGCAATGGAATTGTTGGCTAGACAGGCGGGCTAGATGCTCAAACAACGAGAAACAACGCAACACTGCGCAGCGCATGGGTCGCGGTACGCCGAAGAAATCAGAGGCAACCGACGAAAACCGAGAAAATTTTTCGCGAAAAAAATCGACGATAACCGAAGTCAACGAAAACTGAGGTACCACTGTATATATATATATATATATATATATATATATATAATAAATACGACGATCAATGTATACAATTGATGTAAGAAAAACAAGAAAAAATATTTTTATAAAAAAATCGTAACGGATATTTTTATAGACAAAATAATGTAGAAGAAAAAATTCAAACTAAATCTAATAGAACATATTAAAGAATATAGTACAATCAATATAGTAGTTTGAGGAACATATCTTTTACTGTATTTCATTATTTTTTTGGATAATGTCCAATCATCTGCCTCATTAGAAAGAAAATTTTTTTTGTCTATTTCGTTGTTATGCACGTGACGCCAAATTAGTTTAAAGTATCACAAAAAGAAAATATACCACGTGATCAGCATTTAATAAATTAAATTCTAAAGCTAAATCTTTAAAAATTAACCAAAAATCAGAAAAGAGAGGTAAAGTTTCGAAAAGGATTTCATTTTTAAGGAATTGTTATGATCTTTCTCGCAATATAAATTTTACAACCCTCGGATTATTTTTTTAAATACAGACTTTTGAAAAAGTTACAAACACAGCTTAAAAATTTAATTTTAAAAAATCTAAGAAATTTTTTTAAAAAATCTTTCTTAGTGCGCATCTACACTATAAGAAGAATCGCCATGCAAAATGTCAGCCCTTTAGGTCCAGCGGTTCGGTCTGTGTGTTATATGTCAGTCAGTCAGTCAGTTAAGGAACTCTTTTATATACATATATATATATATATATATATATATAATGATGTGTAAGATATTTTTTATTAGTTTAAAGTATCACAAAAAGAAAATATACCACGTGGTCAGCATTTAATAAATTAAATTCTAAAATTAAGTCTTTAAAAATTCACCAAAAATCAGAAAATGGAGGTAAAGTTTCGAAAAAGATTTCATTTTTAAGAAATTGTTATGATCTTTCTCGCAATATAAATTTTATAACCCTCGGATTATTTTTTTATGTACAGACTTTTAAAAAATGTTACAAACACAGCTTAAAAATTTAATTTTAAAAAATCTAAGAAAATGTTTTCAAAAATCTTCCTTAGTGCGCACCTACACTATAAAAAGAATCGCCATGCAAAATGTCAGCCCTTCAGGGCCAGCGGTTCGATCTGTGTGTTATATGTCAGTCAGTCAGTCAGTTACGGAACTCTTTTATATACATACATACATACATACATATATGTATATATATATATATATATATATATATATATATATATATATATATATATATATATATAATGATGTCTAAGTTTTTTTTTATTTTACAAAAATTACATATTATTTTTTTTAAAATTAGAATAAATTATTCAATATATGTGGATATATTAGCCAATAATTTCTGTTTGAGTTACATTAAATTAAACTGAGCCCAAACGTAAGATTTGACATATTTGCTTCATTGCATAATTACATTAATCCCCATGACCATACAATCTTAATGACTGCTCGTTTTTTCCTTCCCAATATGGATGCATCGCTTTTAAATTCCCATAATGAGTCATAAATAACAAATAAGATTATTTGTAATGGATTAAGAGCGAATTCATTAGAAACAAGCAATGAAAGTCCATGATAATTCTGTTGATATAAATAAAAACGAATGCATTTTGAAACATCGCGAATTTTAAAGGACATTCGGCCTTCCCTTTAAGATTAAAAATTTTAAAATTCCGTCCAATAAATTAACATATTGATCCGAAACATAAATTTCCTCGGTTTTTAAAAGAGTCTAATAACGTTTTGAGCAGATTAAAACGGTTTTTAAAAGTGCCACCATATCGGAATATTAAAAGCATGACGACGGCTTTTCATAAAATAGTTAATGTTTTATTAAACAATGGAGGGAGCCGTGTATGTGTGTATGTGGCAGTAAATTTTCCTCCTTCAGATATTAATAGGCTGCGCGTCCTTAAAATTTGTTCGAAAATTCCATTAAATGCTAAAGAAGCAGCGTAATTGAATTCAATTTTTATAAACTCCTTTATTAAAGGCATTAGTCCAGAGATCTTAAAGTGAGCTTTCATGAGAATATAAGTGGTTATGTTTATTTTTAAAGATTTACTCATAAAAGTAAAAATCACGATACCCATATTCTCCACAACTTTATTTGCTATTAAACGATTTTCATGATAAAGAGTCATTCCGGTTACAAGAAAAGGAAGACGCATCGGGAATTTATGGCTCTGGCGTGCCTTTGGAAGAGCGGCAAATAATTTATAGCGTACAAAAAAAAAAGCGAAAATATTTTCATAAGCATTTCAGAGAATTTGTTGAAATCGCAATATAAATTTTTACACTTGAATAAAATTTCCTCTTTTAAAAACTCACCGAGATGAATGTCTCTTACTCGTTTTAATGTTTTTAACGATCTTAATGAAAAAGGAGGGACGCCATAACAGAAAATTATTTACTATATTCATTGGTTTGATTTTCAGACAACTGCCCCACTTTCGAACAGACTGTTCCACGGTGCATGGAATCCCTCTTGATATACTTCTCTAACTGTTACTTCATATGGATATATTTTTATCATCATTTTTATGTTTTTTTGGCCTAAAAATTATATTTTTTATGCACGTTTGTTCTCTTTTTACCTTGTGTTTGGCGCAGCTTGTCCTCTCTGGACCTTGCGCCAATAAACTCAAACCAACCAACCAACCAAATAACTGTTACTACGTATTCAAGTGACAACTTTTTATAATTATGATTTGATAATGTGTGTAATATTCTGAATGTCATTTTAAGAATAATTATTTTTTAATCGTCCTATTTGGCTATATATATATATATATATATATATATACACTAATGGACAAAAAATTAGCACACCAAGAAATAATTGCGCGATCGTAACGAAACTTGCAATGAAGGTACATGTCAGGGAGATATGCAAATGATTATAAATGCAGCGTGATTGCGCATTACGTATAGCCGGTAGAGGGCGTTGAACATCGTACTCTGTGGAGTATAAAACAGGTAACCAAAGCTTGTTTGAGTGTGCTGGATCATTTACAAAGAAAGAGTTGAGATAGACATGCCATTACGCCGTGTTCGAAGACAATATATGCAGTTGTCGCAGTTTGAGAGGGGGAGAATCGTCGGGATGATGGAAGATGGGTGGTCAGATAGGCGAGTAGCTCGTCAATTAGGCCGCTCTGATTGTGTTGTGAGGAGGTGTTGGGACCAGTGGACCCGAGAGATGTCATGTACACGAAGACCAGGCTCAGGACGCCCTCGACAGACCAGTCGTCGAGAAGACCGCCACATCGTAAGAAATGCACGCGTACAGCCAACTGCTTCATCGGCCGCCATCCAGGCACAGGTAGCACCTTCACTAGGGTCCTCTGTGTCTTCTCGAACCATGCGAAGGCGCCTGGCTGAAGGACAGTTGGTATCGCGGCGCCCATTACGTGTGCTGCCCTTGACGCCCACCCATCGACGCCTCCGTTTGGAGTTTTGCCGCGCACGAGGAAACTGGACTGCAGCGGAATGGAACCATGTCGTCTTTAGCGACGAATCCAGATTCAATCTCGGCAGTGATGACAATCGTGTTCGTGTGTGGAGAACCCGTGGTGAACGCTTCAATCCTGCCTTTGCTGTACAGCGACACATCGCTCCCACAGCTGGTGTGATGGTATGGAGTGCCATTTTTACAATACACGGTCACCCCTAGTATTGTTCCGTGGCACCATGACAGCCCAGCGGTATGTTCATGAAATCCTGCAACCACATGTGTTGCCACTCATGCAACGGCTCCCAGGAGCCATTTTTCAACAAGACAATGCTCGGCCTCATACGGCAAGGGTGTCACAAGACTGTCTCCGCACTGTTACTACCCTTCCTTGGCCTGCCCGATCCCCAGATTTGTCTCCAATCGAGCATATCTGGGATCTATTAGGACGACGAGTTGGGCATCCCACGAGTTTGAACGAACTAGTGGCAAGGTTACAGCAAATATGGAACGAAATGTCTCAAGACATCATACAGAACTTGTATGACTCAATGCCCGATCGTATCGCATCGTGCTTTCGCGCTAGAGGGGGTCCAACGGAGTATTAACTCCTCCGTTCTTTTGCCTTTTTCTCTGAAATAAATTATCTTTTTTCTTTGATTTTCTAATCATTTACTTATATCAAAGTAGTCATTACGTATGTAAAATTTCGTTTCATTTTGACGACTCCTTCTTGGTGCGCCAATTTTTTTGTCCATGAGTGTATAATTGTCCATGTGAGAAACAATCCGTGATTAAACCTAACCCGCACAATTGTAAAGATTGGCCCTGAGCTTTATTGATGGTGATTGCGAACGCCAATTGAATTGGGAATTACAATCTCTTAAATTTAAATGGTATATCCGTTGGAATCATGGGAATTCGAGGAATGAGAACATCTTCACATTTGAATGGTCCTGTCAAGATATGACGTTGCCCTATATGACGTTGCTCAGTAATTTTTTTTACTGCAAGCCGAGTGCCGTTGCAAAGCTTCGGTTGGTCGGTATTTCGCAACATCATAATTGGCAAGCCGATTTTCAATTGCAGTACGTGCGGTGGCATCCCTCGTAGATCGAGTGAATTCAAACATTCTGTTGGATAATGAACCGCTTCATCTGCTTCCACAACAGTGTCGACGGACATGTATGTGACTGCCTCGCTTTGAATGTTATACTGAATGATATTGTTAAATTCGTAGGTGTCTTTGTTCTTGGCGGCAAGAATAGCTCGTTCACTCATCCAATCATGATTCTTATAATTGGTTTGAATATTGAGAAATACTTATTCAACCAATTCTTCTTTTGACGATAATAAATTGCAGAAGTTATGAGGCAATGAAATTCGTCCTGATGTCAGATCAACCGCACCTTTCAGTTCCCAATTTCCACCAATTGATGGGAGAATAACTCAGCTGATTGATCATTTTGCAGGTAGACACACATATTTGTAGATAATTTCAACGTCTTTACGTGTCGATACAAAATAGATTATTTCAGGCAAGCATTTATTTCGTCCTCTGGTGTCGATCGAGTAATTATAGGTAATGTTTGCCTGAAATCTCTTGCAAGCAATATTAATGCGTTCCCAAATGGTCTGATGTTTCCACGCAAATCTTGCAATGATCGATCAAGAGCCTCGAGCGATTTTTTGTGTGCCATTGTACATCCATCCCAAACAATAAGTTTGCCTTTCTGCAATACTTTTCCTATGCCGGATGCTTTGGAAATGTTGTACGTGCGAGTTTCAATGAATTGCATGTTCAATGGCAATTTCAAAGCGGAATGTGCAGTTCTTCCACCTGGTAGCAATGTCGCAGCTATTCCGGACAACGCAAGAGATAAGGCTTTGTCATTTCGGGATCGAATTGCTGCCAGAATCAATCTAATTAGGAACGTTTTACCAGTTCCTCCTGGCGCATCTAAGAAAAAGAATTTCTCCAACCCCGTTATTGACAGTTTGCATTATTTGATCGTAAATGCAGTTTCGCTCAAGCGTTAGCTTAGGAATATGTAGATTGCACATACGACAAAAGATCACCCGTGTTGTAATTTTGTTCACGACGCAATTCTACATCGAACGAAGCAACAGCAGATCAATTCGGTGATGGTAATCCCAATTGATTGAGAACTTTGTTCGCGATTTCTAAGCACAAATCTTAACTCATTATCAACGCTTCGTTGTAGATTTCTAATGTGAAATCCATGTTCATATTTGAATTTTCCTCGCGTATTCGACGGAAAATATCTTCAGCCATGTGCGTTCTCTTATCTCTTCGATCGTCTTTTATTGTCTAGAACAGGGGTCGGCAACCCTTTAGCTGTGGTGTACCAAGCCACTCTACCATATGATTCAGGGTGCTGCCTTAATTCTTGGTACAAGAAAAAAATAGTAGGTATATATGTATAGGTGTATATATGTCCATCAAATTATATAATGGAGTACTAGAGGAGAAGAATGTGATAAATTTATCTTTTAAACATATTTATTAAAAGTATAAACAACAGAAAATTCATGCACAAATTAAAATTTTTTAATGTGAACCTTGTCCCTGCACCCTTTAATTAATATTTCAATATCAGGGGTATAATTTGTCAACTTTAATTTCACACAAGATTCTGAATGTTCAGTTGTTAAACAACTTCTTTGTGGACTCAATATATGGATCATGTAAGAAAAGATTTGTTCACAGAGATATGTAGAACCAAAAGCGGAAAGCACAGCACTTGCAATTTTCTTTAAACAGTTAAATCTCTCCGGAAATGACATCCAACAATATAATATAGCAGTCGATTT
Source organism: Dolomedes plantarius (assembly GCA_907164885.2). Classification (NCBI taxonomy): domain Eukaryota; kingdom Metazoa; phylum Arthropoda; class Arachnida; order Araneae; family Dolomedidae; genus Dolomedes; species Dolomedes plantarius. Next base: position 211,855,921 of record OU015493.1, read on the forward strand.
TTCCTTAAGTGTCATCTTCCAGAGATTTTCATAATTCCATAAATTTTGATTTCAATAACTCTGAAGATGTTAGTTCGATAAGTTCCATTTCAAAATTATAAACTTCCATCCACTCAAAAATTGAAAGATCAAAAGGGATCATTAGTGGATCAAACGGGATCATTCTATTCGTATACCCATACGCCGAAGAGAACGCACTTGGAACGGACCCACTCAATTTACGAGGGGAGTCCGTGTGACTATACTTTTACTGCTTGTGTACGTAAATGAAATAATGCTGCATTTATTTCCAATGTAGAGTAGTGTAAAGTATCATTAAGAACCCCACCGCGTGCCAAGCCTGGAAGGCGTGCCATAGGTTGCCGACGCCTGGTCTAGAACGATCCCTGCGTAATTTATGATAGCGCATATAGATTGGTGCAGAGTTCTGCCCGACTCCTGTCATCACATTAGTCACGGTAACATTAGACACGGTATTTAGAACAACCCCCATTCCCGCCCGCAAGGTTTCTTTGATGTGGTGTCTTCCCCGACCCCGCTCGACACCATTTGACCCGCTGACCCCTCACCCTTTCTGTGATGGACCGCCAGAGGAGGCGATCCACGCATAGTACAGAGTGACATAAATCACTGGATTCCCCAAGGCACAGGCAGAGAACGCTGCACCAATGTATATGCACCATGAACTGTGGGGACTGCTGATAGTGGAGTCGCACCCCGCCGTGACAAATTTCTATTCTGAGGGGGAAGGAAATGACATTTCTCGTTTGCGGTAAAATAGTTAGTGTAGCATGTCTTTAAAAAAAAGCATGTTTATACCTGTCACAGGTGTGGCATCTATATACTAATAGGTATATAAAAACACTCACGTATTCCAATACAACGTTGTGTCAAAATTTCAAAGAAATCGGTGAATTACTTTCGGAGATTTGAGGTTTTGAACAAACGGACATTTGCAGTTTTATTTATATAGATTTTCGAAATAGTTACAAAAGCTGCTAACAGATGGCGCTGTTAGCCAAATTTACTGCAATTGACTGGCGCAGGCATGGATTGGTTGGTGTCCATATTCGCCGGACCTGTGTCCTTCTGATTATTTTTTGTGGAGCACATAGATACTGTCTACAGGACCCATCCCACCATCCTGGACGAGCTTCAGTCGGCGATCTGTTGGGCAGCAGAATCGATTTCTCTTGAGACACTACAGGGCGTAATGGCAAATTTTATTGTTCCTTCGCGCCACCTCCGTGCAGCGAATGGTGAACATTTTGAAAAGATTGTGATGTAAGGATTGCAAAGACTGCTTGCAAAGAGTACGAGTTTATTTGTGCATGCTGATACGAGTTGTAGAGCGCCATCTGTTAGCAGCTTTTGTAACTATTTCGAAAAGTGGTGCATAAAATTCTCCCTTCTTTCACGATAAAAATACCGTTTGTTGCATTCTTCTACAGATCGTTGTTTTCGAGATTTTTAATTTTGAAATCAGACTTCTTCGCTGGACACCCTGTATATATATATATATATATATATATACAGTGGAATCTGGATCGAAGGTTTTCGGATCCATCGTTTTTCCGTATGTGTCGTTCATTTTATCCAGTCCCAACGATCCTATTGCTTTGTTATATTTCCGCATATATCGTTTTCCGGCATTTATCGTTCATTTCAATCGGTCCCTTGAAAAACGATAGATCGAGATTCCACTGGATTATTAATTTATTTCCTTTTTAAACTCTTTTGTTTCTTTCTAGTTCACTTCCATTTATTAATTTATTTCCTTTTTAAACTCTTTTGTTTCTTTCTAGTTCACTTCCATTTATTAATTTATTTCCTTTTTAAACTCTTTTGTTTCTTTCTAGTTCACTTCCATTTATTAATTTATTTCCTTTTTAAACTCTTTTGTTTCTTTCTAGTTCACTTCCATTTATTAATTTATTTCCTTTTTAAACTCTTTTGTTTCTTTCTAGTTCACTTCCATTTATTAATTTATTTCCTTTTTAACCTCTTTTGTTTCTTTCTAGTTCACTTCCTTTTATTAATTTATTTCCTTTTTAAACTCTTTTGTTTCTTTCTAGTTCACTTCCATTTATTAATTTATTTCCTTTTTAAACTCTTTTGTTTCTTTCTAGTTCACTTCCATTTATTAATTTTCTGTATTTTTATTTTTAAATTAATTTTTATTCATGAGGGCCTCATTTAAGACTTCGATGTGCTGAGCATTATTTGATCCAATCGTAAATTTATCACTATCTATCTATCTATCTATCTATCTATCTATTTATATATATATATATATATATATATATATATATATATATATATATATATGTGTGTGTGTGTGTGCGTATTTGTTTGTTTGTAGGTTAGGGAATACTTCAATCTACAACCAATAACCCATCTCAAAATGAAGATATTTGCATTTTGTTGAATTTTAACCTAAACACAAGCTTGAGTACATGAACCCCGCACACAGTCTGTTAAAGGTATTAAAAATCCTATGGGTCCTTCTTCGCCACACCTCGCGGTGTCAACATGTCTTGTCTGCAAGTGACATCGCTAGCATCCTCTACCGTCTGGAAAGTTCATTGAGAATTATAAAATACCACGAATTCGGCAATTCTGTGGTATTTACGTTCTCGGGAGACCAACGATGTGTGATACCAAGTAACACACATCGTTGGGGATTGGTTACCGTTGGTAGAAATTCCAGAAACAAATAGGGGATGACTGCAAAATATGTATGTTGGGCCAACAATTATAAAATGGTGTTATACCAACTGCAAATGAGAGTTGAACAGCGCTCCCAACGGTTGGGTCAACTAACAGCCAACCTTTGAGTGAGATGCTATGCCTACCGTTGACCCCAAAAACCAAATCCAACTGTTGGTCCACTATTGTGAAAATGGCAATTTTGCAATAGTGGAAAATTTGCCCAGCAATTTCCCAACGGTCTTGTATTACTTGGGATCTTGAAACGTTTTCACCACATCCTCGTCATAGAAAACGAAAAAGGGCGAAAAAAACACCTGAAAAGCATCGATAGCCTGAAACATTAAAGGGAATAAAACTTTAAGAGTCAAATATCATTTGATGTTATCCTCTTTTATGTGACAAAGAAACATTAAAGGGGAAGCTCCAAATTGGGTCGAAAAATCGGTCATCAGCAAAGTTCTTGAGTTTAAAAGGGTTTTTTAAACTCAAGAAAACGGTTATTTTGATTTTCTATGAATTCTGTGATTAATGTTTAAATTGGTTATTTTTGTAGCAAATATTCACAAAGTTATTATTTCAAGTACCAACTGGTTACTAATACCGTTCGATTTAGTATTTCCAAAAACGTATTCATTTTAAAAATTATGAATGTTTTATGTATCTTTTATCTCTCTGAATATGAGAGCTGTAACATTATTTTAATAATTATTTAAAAAAATTTGAATTTCTTTTAAATATCATTTTCTACATGGAAAAAAATTGGCCATTTACTGCACGATCCTTCCCAAAACATGTCTTTTTTACTTTTTGCATAATTTTTAATATATTTAAGAGATATATATTATTTAAACTAAGTAACATGTTTTTACGTTACTTTGAAAAATAATTATAAGTTTGAATGCACCTTTTTGCATTTTGTTCTTTGGCACCGCCAAGAATGAAAAAAGAAACACTTCTTTTTTTCGAGTCAATGTTATGCATGTTTTATGCAAAAAAGGTTAATTATCTTCTGATCTGAATGTTCAAACAAGGATTTGAATGTATTTGAACAAATTTGGAATAAATGTTTATCAAGTATCTTCCAGAAAAAACTTTTTTTAGTGAATTGTAATAGGTTTTATTGCGCCATGAAAGGCTTAGACATTTCTCGCAGTGTAAAACGTATTTTCAAAGCTTCATTATCATTTTATTACTTAAAGAACATAAGCATGTCTGCCTTCAATTTTATATATAGCTTATGACTAATGAAGGGTTTTTATTTTAAACGAAAATTGGCTGATCTTTCAATTATTTAGCGCGTTATATACATATATGTTTATATACAGTGGAATATATACAGGGTGTCTATAAAAGAACTCCAGGGTTTTAAAAATTCATATCTCACAAACTATAAAAGATAGCAAAATTTAGTCGATTTCTCTGAAAAGAGTAGCTCAAAAAGTTTTACTCATACCAATTGGGAATGTTTGTATCAACTTTTGGCGGCGCTGCAGGGCGTTGACCTTGAAATGACGTCGCGAAATTTGAAATGATGGCGACTCCGCAACAAAAGGATCAATGTGTTATTTGGCTCATAGAAACGAAGTCTGTAGTTACCGTACAAAGAAACTTTCGACGTAACTATGGTGTTAACCCGCCTTCTGACAAAACCAATGGTTCGTCAATGGTTCAGTGCATTTAAGGAAACAGGAAGTGTTTTGAAGCAAAAGTCGCCGGGTAGGCCGAGTGTGTGTCAAGGGGCATTTCTTCTGGGGGCATATCAAGAATCTCGTGTATGCAGAGAAAATTCGTGATGTTCAACATCTCAGGGAACGAATAGTCAATTGTGTGGCAACCGTCCCCCCAGACATGCTCGCCAGGACATGGGAAGAGGTAGAATACCGTTTAGACGTCTGCCGTGCCACTAACGGGGCTCATATAGAACTTTACTAAGTGTTAAAAAAACTTGAAACTGTAAGCTTTTCAGTCATGTATAAAACATGTATGTATGTTTTTTATTTCATTAAAATATTTTGCCTCAAAACCCCGGAGTTCTTTTATAGACACCCTGTATATCTATCTATATATATATATATATATATATATATATATATATATCTTTTTCAAGGGATCGATTGAACTGAACGATAAATGAGGAAAAACGATAGATGCGGGACCACAACAAAGCAATATGATCGTCGGGACTGGCAGAATCCGAGATTTTTGTAATTACAAGCATAGTTTTTGAGTTACAATCGAAAAATTAACGAGAAATCAGGACTTTCTACAAAGTAGGAAATTTTAGCCTTTTTTCAGCGCGCTCTAGCGGCCAAACCGTTCAACCAAAAAATAAAATTGAGGGGTGCTGTTTGTAGGAAATTTAATGTACATTATTTTGTATATGGAAGTCTATCTCCAAAAAGTTCATAGTTTTATGACTTTTTGGCAAAAAACTGAAAAAAGGTCGAAAATTTTGAGGGTTTTTTGCGATTTTCGTTGTGAAGCCATATCCGTGGGATGGGACAAAGTCGAAATTCGGAATCAGCACCCCAAAAAACATCTAGAACGGGTGAAAAAAAAAACTTCTATATGTTTTTCCTGAAACAGGCACCTCCGGTGACGATTTGACTGGACTAATAGTTACTTAAAGACAGTTGAGAACTGTGAGTTTGTGTATTCGACGATGGTGAGCGGGTGCAAACTGAAGAGGTGAAGCAGAAAAGGGAGAAAACTGCTGAACAAAGGATAAATGTTTTCAAGTGGACTTTTTTTGGAATCGAATAAAAGTGACAGGTACGTCGAAAAACAGGTTACTGCTGGAACAAGACAACATTAATAAGATTTATGAGTTCAACTTACAAAGCAAAATCCTGCCTTTTCATGTTATATAAAATTTGCAAAGTGTTTCCCTATAAGTGGGAGAAAACTTCTATTTTCTTCTACTTCACTGGCACGACAGCCCGTTGTGGACGCTGGCCGCCAATTCCACTCATTGGGAAGCTTTAGCTCTTCGGTTGTTTACTACAGTGATTTCAAAGTCTTTTAGGACATCAACAGCCCATCGAAGCAATGATACTCCCATAGAACTTTTATTGTTATTGGAGCAGCAATATATAATACTAGAAGGTAACCCGTCATTTTGACGTCATAATACTAATAATGACGTTATAATGGAAAAAGTATATGAAAGTTAAAAAATATCCTGAATTAGCTAACAATATTCCATTTAATCCACACCTTGTAAAAGCAAACCCTTTCATTATTATTTATTTATTTAGTTTTTCATGCGATTGGAGTAGTAGACTGCCATCCAGTTTTTTACAGCTCACTGCGCGATATGAATACTTGAGCTACTTGATTCATTCACTTTCAAGTTTGTTTACTTCAGAATTCATAGCAAAAGTAAACAGATTTTTAAAAACTGTTAAATATACAACTAAAAACACCCAATTTTTTTTAGTTCTGAATGTTTCATAGAAAAATAGGCTGAGCAAACGTGATTTGATGGAGAAGATATTAGTTTTTAGGTAAGAAAAAATTCTGATCCACATCTGAAATTGAAATTAAGCCTAACTGGCCGTTTGTTTACTGAGTGCTTCAATTGAAAGATGAGAACAGCCCGGAAGTGTTATACAGAGACAACAGCGATTATATATATATAATAATTTTTTTTTGTTAGTTAAAAATTTCACATCTTCAAATTAGTTAATTGGAGACCGGTTTGTTGTCCAGTCACTTGAGGCCCCAAATTCTATGCATGCAAAATCTGTCTTAGTCCGAAACGTTCTAGGGAGGTCTGCATGTCAAAGAAGGATGGATCGATGCGATGCGTGTTTACTTTTACGAACTATATTTGTATTAATCGATTACCAACCTTTGTTGTAAAGTCAGGTTAGAGTTGCCCCAAGTATCAGTGTCTTTTTTTTTACCCTTTATGTCTTCAAAATTATTAGAAGTTTCAGAGAAACCTAATCCTTTCTATAAGGATATTATCGACCTCAGATAGAATATGACTTATAAAGAATTCGTGTGCTTTTTTACACTTTAAAACAGACGGTAGATTGCGTAATAATGAAACTTTCTTTTCTCGGATGCAAGTACATCAAATCTTTCGTTTTGTAACATCACAGTGAATGCCTTGATGTGTAGGCCCCGAGGTTCTTAATGGTCAGCCCGTAGTGTTTCGTTACAGAGGGTGCTCGCTCGGTTGGTTGTTGTTACCAATCCCCTTGGTGTAGGAAAGCCTGCACCAAGTCCAAAGGACCTAAAATCGTAGGTCCTTGGCGAATGGTAGCAAGCAGCTTCACTTTACGGCGAGGTACCACTAGGGCTGAAGTCTGAGTTGACCTCAAAGAACATGGGTCCCGTCATTTTGAACCGAGTCAAGTGACAAGACCGGATCAGTTGACCCCGCACCTCCAGAGGTAAAGTTGAGAACTTGGAGGACATTGTAGCCACGACATATCTTACGTTCCCCCGGTCACCATTAGTGAACACGGCGGTGGATTTGCAGCGACGAGCATCGAACCAGGAACGTTCAGATCACTGGCCCGCTGCCCTTACTAACTGGGCCACTGCGCCCCTCGGTTGGAGTACCAACAAGCGGGATGAATGGTCTCGTGTCTACACGATGCAGGGGCATGGTAAATCGGTAGGCTGAAAAGTCGTTTCCATGGGGTTTTTAGTGATGGTAGGAGGCTACGGATCCCAGATGTTGCCGGCTAGGGGGTTGTCGGTCTACATTTAGGTGGTACCAGGGGTGATGCTGGTCCACCCTATGGTGCTTCCTTTACCATTTCGCGATGTTACAATGGTGAAAGAATAAGGTGCCTGTTGCATTGGGGTAATAAAAGAAATATTTTAGTAAATAACATTACCTTTTTTCAGATAAATAAAATTCTATCACAATATTTAAAATTCAAGGCTGCTATGTACTAACCCCATTGGATTCGCTCACCTCAATGTTAACCTATGGAGAAAATTTGTCCACGGATTGCCGACTTGGATTCAAAGATTTAAAAAAAAAAATTGTACTCCATCATAGAGAAAGAAATTTTACATTTGTGTACATATTTCGATTTTTTAAAAAATGCAATTAATATTTTAAAATTTAAATTTTTCGGGGGAAAATCTGGTATAGTGTGTTTTAAACGCTCATAAATTTCTTCGGTGGACGAAATTTATAAAATGAATCCAGTAGCGATTGGCAGAAAAGTTCGGGCTATCTGACAATACCAATTTTATTTGATTATCGGCATTTATGTACCAGTAAATAGTTAACAAAAATATATTTTAAATAAACAATTTGGGGACAGCGCTTAACCCCCCTATATAGAGAGAGCCATTACAATCCCTCAAAATGTCAATCCTAAGGGGGGTGGAATTCTTGAACTGTCAACTGGACTCCTCCCACCACAAGAGTCTGCAAGAAGAGGAAAAGGGAAATACGATTTTTTTTCTTTGTACATAGCAGCCTTATGCCAGCATTGCTTTAGTCTCAGAGAATAAACATTTTAAATGGTGAATTATAAATTAGTACTGATCTGTATTAATCGAAATTTCTTTTACATTCAACTATACTGTTTTATTCTATCGAAAATAATAATAATTTTTTTTTCGTCCTTTTGAACAGCCAAATATACCGTACGAATTATTTTTTAAAAAGTAAATCTTCCAAGAAAATAAATAAAACACATTTTAAGACAAAATATCCTGATTGGATCTGAAACACAACACGAAAAGATTATTTTAAAAAGGAAATTTATTCTCTAACAAAAATTTTCCGATTAAAAAAAATCGGTTCTCTGTATCTTGTTTTTAGTTAAGGATCAAAATTAAAACAGATTTAATTTCGTTACTGAAGTTTCTTTTTCTGAATGGTAAACGATTCATTCAAAGCAACTGCAAAAAGGCCGAAACTTTTACTTCTTTAATTTGAGAGCGAATGAGAACTCCAGACAGAAGTCATAAATAAGTAGTTTATTATCTGCCCTTTTCATGCATATTTCAAAAGTAACAATTTATTCGGCGACTGTCCATTTTTTCTCCATATTTCACGCTCCAAGGGTACTTATTTAAAAATTGATATATTCGGTTTATGCACAAAATCTGTTTGGAAGGTAATGAAAGCGATTCATTTTTTTTTATCTTTCCCTCTCGGGGGAGCTTTTTGCTTAGCTCTGGAGAGCCCCCTCTTCCTACCTGAAGTGCAATATCGGAGTGCAATTAATTTCACGCCCCTTTCCTTAAATTTTATCAAAGCTAAAATTTTAATTAAAGTCTGCATGAAAAGTGGGCAAATAATGAAGATTTTGAAAGACGATTTTCTGACGCAATCTCTATCGGGACCGATCATTTTTGCTCCTCAGGTTCCAGTAATTTCTTTTGATTTTTCCTTTTTTATTTCAAGCATCCATAAAGCGATAGGATAATTTTTTAGGGGGGTAGGGTCACGATCCAAATTCCCTATGTCATTAATGTTAAAATTACTCATTTTTAAGGAACATTAAAAAAATCCTATATCATATAAGTTTCTAATTTGTTTACTGTATATTGCCTGACGTATATTAAATACTTTAACCAGAGCTTTTATAATTTAAATAACTTGTTATTTTTTTAAAAATATAGAACTTCTACTATACGTATTTTTTTCATAAACACCAAAATTACATCAAGGTTTATGTTTTTAAATTACTCTAAATTAATTTTTCTAAAAATCCCTTCGTTAAAATATGTAATATTATGCATTTAATATATATACAAAGTTTGAAAATAATCACAGCAATTGTTTTTGAAAAAATGTTCCTTAATTGGCGAAAAACACTGTTTTGAGAAAATCAGCATTTATAGAGAATCTAAGCTCACTTCTACCCAGACTTGGGTGTATATAATTTGAAGTGGTACTCTAAATGATTTTCATACAAACACAGTTTATGCATGAAACAATGTTTATTGAATTCGTTGCACATATAGAATTTGCTTTTACAGTAATAAGCATACGTACTACTTGTACGGAATATATAAATACAGCTTTCAAGAATAATATATTTTCAATACTCACAAACCAGCAGAGAGTCAAACCAGCAGTACTGTCACGTAAACTTTGGGCCCGCTAAGCACTAGCGCAGGATAACACCTTTTCAACCTTAACGACTTTTTTTTTATTAATGACGCTGCATGGTATTTATACTAAGCGCGTATGCCGAAATTAGCATATCCCAAGCAGCTTCTTTAATTCATTCACTCAAAAGTTCGATTCTTGTGAATCGAATCTTATGTATACCTTACACATTTACTGAAACATTCACTTGTGCTTTGTGCATGCCAGCTCCATAGCTTGGGTCATCCGGGTCATCAGCAAGACTGTCTTCGAAATTACATTTTTTCTGTCCTCTATTTATTCTGGCTTCCTTGGTTTGCTGTGAAACATCATATTGAGCTTTTATTAATCTCGTCCGATCAGCTGTTTGCATTACTCGAGAAGTATTAAATCCTAGAGATATACCTAACGTTGAAAGAACTTTGCATTTCGTAATATTTCCGTCATTATAGGATGCAACTGCTTCAAATACACCTGTTTTTAAAGTTTCTAACTGCACAAAAACATTCTTTTGGATCCGTGACCAGATTATACTATTTACACTCTCATTGCTGTTTTGTGTGTTCCCATGCAGTCATTTGGCAAGTAGATCGGGATCTGCTAAATCTCTATAAATGTTTTTTAATGTAATCCAGTACTACTATTCGTAAAATGGTTGTTCTTGTGGGAGCACGGGAAATTTAAAAAATGCAGCTATGAATGCAGCGAGTGGTTCTTTTTGGTTGGTGAGGGTGTGACGCAAGGCGTTTTGACAGATGGCAATAGTTCTTTAAAAAAATATTAAAAATACTTCTAGTGCAGCTAGAACAAATATGTAAATATCATCAGAAGCACAAGATTACATACTTTTCAAAAATGCAAAAATTGGAAAATGCACTTTTTGGTCGAACATCGTGACCCTACCCCCTTAAACTACTGAAAAGTCAGTCGTAGAATTGAGAGAAATTATTGTTTGAGAGATGAATTGTAGAAACAACGTGTCCATCGGATAGTCCTAATCAAGGGAGATTCCACAGGGTCATCGAAAAAGGTTGGACGCATTTCGGAAGCTCATAATTCTGAAAGAAATCGAGCAAACGCAATAATATTCCTTTCAAACAACTTGGCAAGTGCCCAAGATTTCTAAACGTAACTGGTACGCAACCGTGACACGGAACGTTGCGCAGAAGCGATGCAAGGTGGAAGAGGTCTTCGTTCGGCTTTCCGTCAGTGCAATGTTGACCGTTCAGGAGATTACTCAACGTGTGTTGTGGTTAGCGGAGTACAAATATGAGGTTTCGTCAAGAATATTGTTTACAGCGTAAAGGTACGAGACTCGACACTTTTACGGGAGAGAATTGTCGATGCAATTGCCACAGTGATGCCAGACATGCTCCGTAACCCCTGGTTAGAGATTGATTATCGACTTGATATGTGTAGAGCAACCAACGGTGCTCTTATTGAAAATTATTAAGGTGAAATTCTATTAAATTCTGTACATTACACAACGAAAGAATTGCTTGTATTGAAATTATTTCATTGAATATGATTATAACTAAACGTGTCCAACTTTTTTCGACGACGGCGTATTTTATTGTACCCCCCCCCCCCCCCCATCAGAAGATTTTGCATAAGAGCAGCCCTAGATAGCTGAGTAATTATTCCTTAAAAGTATTATGAAATATTACGTGGATGGGGCTCCATCGTTAATAGCGGATAAGTTCAAATTAAAAAAGATTATCTTTTACTCTATTCACATTTTAGTGTGTTTACTGTAGCTACACATATTGGTATAGCTATTGTGTTAAACTTCTACAATGATTGTGGGAGAGTTGTCAGAATTGGATAAGTTGTTAAGTTGTGAAGTCATTCACTCATCTATTTTATTCGGCAGCTCTTTTAGCGTCACCTATTGCTGATGTGTCTGTAAGGTATACATATGATTCGATTCACAAGAATCGAATTTTTGAGTGAATAAATTAAAGAAGCTGCTTGAGGTATGCTAATTTCGGCATACGCGCTTGGTATAAATACCATGCAGTTTGATGAATAGAGGGGTTGAAAAAAAAGCTGTTAAAGTTTATAGATACGCGAGTTAAGGGAGCTACGAGGTAAGCAGCTCCAGGTGCTATCCTGCGCTAGTGCTTAGGGGGCCCAAAGTTTACGTGGCAGAACTGCTGGTTTGACTGTCTAGTTTGTTAGTATTGCAAAATGTATTTTTATTGAATGCTAATATATATTCCGTACAAGTAGTACGTATGCTTATTGCTGTAAAAGCAAATTCTATATGTGCAACGAATTCAATAAACATTGTTTCATGTATAAACTGTGTTTCTATCAAATTCCTTTAGAGTGCCACTTCAAATTATATACACCCAAGTGCGGGTAGAAGTGAGCTATACTTTACATGTCTTTAAACTGAAGTATAGGTGCGTCATTTCTCCCGGCAGCCATTTCCGACTGGCCAATCAATTTTGTATGATCTAAACTTCCAACAGTTTTGCTTCTACAACAGAACTAACTTATTGACAGATGTTTTAAATTTTCAGTTGGATTGGAGGTTATAATTTCAATTTTTAACTTGTTTCACGATCTATTTAATGTGAAAGATTTATTTTTGAAATTTCATGAAAATTAAGATATCGATTTGAAATTAATATATACAGTGAAACGTGTCTAGCCGGGCACCCCTCTAAACGGCCACATTTTGTTCATAACCGATTCAAAACTCCCCAGAGCTAATGTTACGGAAGAAACCTCTTTTCGATGGCCACCCCCCACCCCCCATCCCCCCAAAAAAGGAACGACCACATATTTTCGGAATCAGAATTGGGCACCTTAGAGAAACGTGTACAGTAGAGTCTGAATAATCCAAACTGATTGGGACCAGACCCTTTTCGGATTAACGGATTTTTCGGATTAAGTGAAATAATTCTTAAAATATACTTAAATCTATAGTTATATATAAAGAGAGAGCGATTTTGTATGTGGAGGGTAATCTCCAGAACCACTGCACCTATTTGAAAAATTCCTTCACTGTTTGAAAGGTACATTATTCCAGATGGACATAGGCTATATATTATCATATCTAATCAGTAGAAATAAAGTTAGGGGCTTAATCCTAACAATCTCCATTGTTACCGCTACTGTCTTCTACCGCTTTTTGTGTCGAAGATTTCAACGATCCGTAGCGTGGTGCTATCGCGGTGGGCTTCTGTTCTGACGTTAGCGGTTCGAAACTAGCCGTTCTCTTGCACGCTTTTTTTCTTTTAAGAAATTAACTTTAAATATTAACTTATTATAAATTAACTTAATAAGTCGGGACGGGCCGCTAGTTGCATAATAAAACGTGATTACATAACTATTACATATTGCGTGTTACTACACAGCTTAATGTTTAAGGTCTGTCTAAACATTACCAAATCTCCGGACGATATGTGTGATACGAGAGCGGAACTCTGCCTAGCACAGTACAGTAGAGTGTAAGTTGTTCGTTCAGTAGAGTGTAAGATTTTAGACGATCAGTTGATTGTTGAAACGGTTTTGAAAGAACCTGTCAGCGTGTCAGACGAGAGTGAAGGTGGAGCAGACGGTGACAGCGAGCAGAGGGTATCCCACTCAGCCGCCGCGGATGCATTGAATGTAGCACTATGCTATGTAGAGGAACAGTCCACCGCGACCCGGACACCATTTTTATGACGCGTTGGCGTAATTTGTCTTCGTTGGAGATATATTCTTCTCTTCGACAAAAAAAAATTAACAGATTTTTTCAAACCAATGTAGTTCAGTAATAATTAGTTCAGTACACTGTCTAACTTTCAATTTTCTTGTGATTTTCAGAAACAGACTTTATATTACTAAGTATCACTGTGGTTTTATTGTAACCTTTGTTCTTTTTGGCTTTTGGTTTCGGATTAAGCGGACTTTCGGATTACTAAAGTTCGGATTATCGGGACTCTACTGTATTTTCGTTTTGTCGATGCCAGTTTTGGAAAGCGAAGTTTGATCCTGGTTGATGAGCATAAACATCCAAAGGCTTTTCTATTCTATCCCACCGGTTCTTTCTTTGTCTCATTTAGCATTTCACATTTTTAATTCAAATTGCTTTTAGATTTTTTCCAATTTCATTTTTATTCAACCCGTGCTGCACTGTGTTTAATTTATTGCAATCCCCGAATTGCATTTCCATAGTATTTCTGATAGTGAAATAAAATTTGGAATAATGTAGTTCCTTGATTTTAATTTCTTGTTCAAAATTATGTAATGCTGTTTTCGCCGAAGCTTCGATTAAATTATCTTTTGCGCTGCGAAACTGCACGTGATATAGTGTTTCATTTTGAAGTATTGATTTTTAATCAAGTTAGGTGCTCTCGTTAGAAACTACCGGGAACACGAAGGCGTCATTTATATAAATGTGCCTACAGTAAAGCAAGCATGTGTGGAATATATATTTTTAACAGTTTACACTACTTGCGTAATATAACGCATCGAGTTGGATTAATGTACAACGCCTGATATAAGAAATAATTTTGATGGCAATATCAATAAATGATAATGATGACACTAAGTGATGGTAAGGATTCTGATGATGACAAATAGAGATCTCTACTGTGGAGTACGTACTAGACATATCATCAGATGTCTTGCGGAGTTTATAATTTGCGGATTTTTCGAGTGATATTAATGACGCTAAGTGTTGATAAGGATTCTGATGATAACAAATAGAGCTCTGCTTTGGAGCAGGTACCAGATATAATACCAAATGATCTTAAAACTAAAATGAATCTGATACAAAAAGTATTGTATTCACATAAATTGCGCTGTCTGTTAATTTGAGATTTTTTTTTATATGATATTGAGAAATAAAGTGATGGAAAGGATTCTGAGGATGACAAATAGAGCTCTCTACTTTGGAGTACGTACTAGACATATCATCAGATTAACTGACAACTGAAATGACTCTGATGCAAAAAGTATTTTGTTCTCATAAATTGCGCGGATTTTTTGAGTGATATTAATGGCGCTAAGTGTAAATAAGGATTCTGATGATAACAGATAGAGCTCTGCTTTGGATCAGGTACCAGATATAATATTAAATTATCTTAAAACTGAAATGAATCTGTTACAAAATGTATTGTATTAACATAAAATGCGCTGTTTGTTAATTTGAGATTTTTATATGATAATGATGACACTAAGTGATGGTAAGGATTCAAATTATGACAAATAGAGCTCTCTACTTTGGAGTACGTACAAAAAATATAATCAAATAAAACTGAATTGAATCTGATACAAAAAATTATGTGCGCACATAAATTGCATTGTTTGTTAATTTCAGGATCTTTTAAGTGATATTGATGACTCTAAGTTCTGATGAGGATTCTGATGATGACAAATAGAGCTCTGCTTTGGAGCAGGTACCAGATATAATATCAAATTATCTTAAAACTGAAATGAATCTGATACATAAAGTAATGTATTCACATAAATTGCGCTGTCTGTTAATTTGAGCTTTTTTTATATGATATTGACGCATTAAATGATGGCAAGGACTCTAAGGATGACAAATAGAGGTCTCTACTGTGGAGTACGTACTAGACATATCATCAGATAAACCGAAAACTAAAATGACTCTGATGCAAAAAGTATTTTGTTCTCATAAATTGCGTTGTTTATGATTTGCGGATTTTTTAAGTGATATTAATGACGCTAAGTGTTGATAAGGATTCTGATGATAACAAATAAATGTATTCACATAAATTGCGCTGTCTGTTAATTTGAGCTTGTTTTATATGATATTGACGCATTAAGTGATGGCAAGGACTCTAAGGATGACAAATAGAGGTCTCTACTGTGGAGTACGTACTAGACATATCATCAGATAAACCGAAAACTAAAATGATTCTGATGCAAAAAGTATTTTCTTCTCATAAATTGCGCTGTATATGGTTTGCGTATTTTTTGAGTGATATTATTGACGCTAAGTGTTGATAAGGATTCTGATGATAACAAATAGAGCTCAGCTTTGGAACAGGTACCAGATATAATATCAAATGATCTCAAAACTAAAATGAATCTGATACATAAAGTAATGTATTCACATAAATTGCGCTATCTGTTAATTTGAGTTTTTTTTAATATGATATTGAGACATAAAGTGATGGAAAGGATTCTGAGGATGACAAATAGAGCTCTCTACTTTAGAATACGTACTAGACATATCATCAGATAAACTGAAAACTGAAATGACTCTGATGCAAAAAGTATTTTGTTCTCATAAATTGCGCTGTTTATGATTTGCGGGTTTTTTGAGTGATATTAATGACGCTAAGTGTTGATGAGGATTCTGATGATAACAAATAGAGCTCTATTTCGAAGTTGGTATTAGACATAAAATCAGAAAATCGTAAAACTGAAGTGAATTTGACCGGAAAAAAAATGAATCGCATTCACATAAATTGCGCTGTTTGTTAATTTGAGTTTTTTTTATGTGATAATGATGACACTAAGTGATAGTAAGGATTCTGATGATGACAAATAGAGCTCTGTACTGTGGAGTACGTACTAAAAATATAATCAGATAAAACTGAATTGACTCTGATACAAAAACTTCTGTACGCACATAAATTGCCCTGTTTGTTAAATTGAGGATTGTTTAAGTGATATTGATGACTCTACATTCTGATGAGGATTCTGATGATGACAAATAGAGCTCTATTTCGTAGTAGGTATTAGACATAATATCAGAAAATCTTAAAACTGAAATGAATTTGATAAAAAAAATGAAAAAAAGGAATTGCATTCACATAAAGTGCGCTGTTTGTTAATGTAAAACTTTTTATATGGGGCTTTCCCAAAACTTTAAGAGGACTTTATTTTAAATAGAAGATCTAACATTAAGTTGCATGATTAGAATAATAACTTTTAGATGAAATTTTTATCTTATATAAAGATGTTATATATATATATATATATATATATGTGTGTCTGTGTGTGTGTAAGTGTGCAAGTAAGTAAGTAAGTAACGATAACGCCCCCCCCATTATTAATTGCTATAGAAAGCTAACGCGTATTCTAAATCATCATCTCAATAGCATCAAATAAAATGAATGGCATAAATAAATAGCATAAATCATCATCTCACAGCCCCTTTTCCAAATTGCGACCTAGAAATAAACTGACTGACCAGCTAAATAATCCCTTCAGGCACGAGCGGAACATTAAATATCACTCACTAACCGTATGATTCAAGATGATACAGAGGTGCGTCTTCCCGATCGCTTGTTCAACAATCACGGTAGTATTAGTAGATGGGTTATGGGTCACTTGGTCAAGCCATATGTCCAATTCTAACCAATTATAGAATTGTAAAACCTAGCGTTCGAACCAGGAACTCCTTA
The DNA here is from genome assembly GCA_907164885.2 of Dolomedes plantarius. Lineage (NCBI taxonomy): Eukaryota > Metazoa > Arthropoda > Arachnida > Araneae > Dolomedidae > Dolomedes > Dolomedes plantarius. Next base: position 211,873,090 of record OU015493.1, read on the forward strand.
GTAAAAAAGGTGCAGCAGAGGAATTTTCGCGCTCTCTTCTTCTTTGTTTCCTTGCCGTGCTCTCGCGTTCACGTTGTCCTTTTGCCTAGGGTCCGCGTCCTTCTTTCGCTGGATTAATCTCTTCACTCTTCTTCATCACTAATAAAGGATAATCAATGAATTTCCAAACTTCCACTTTTGTTCTTCCGCCACGACCACAAAAGTGGTCACAACTTCATAAATCGTGTCAGTGGTACATACGGACACGATTACGGTACACTCACACACAAACATATACATAGGGTTCCCACCTATTTCCGTTACACCCCTCTTAACATCTAAACGGGGACAGCTTAGGCCATAGAGCTGGTGTCTAGGCATATTAAAAATGCTATGCGCTACTCGATGACACAACTTGCAACGCCATATATCGGCAAATTTCGGAATCAGCGTTTTTATCTCAAAAACGGTACGAGATACGGGAAAAAAAGCCAATTACAAAGTTGTTCAACATCATCGATTTAGTAAGTAAAGACACCATTTGCACATTAATACTTAAAACAGAATGTAGAAAATGAACGTTTGTTTGGTCACGATTTCCAAAATTGTCATGTCATAAAGAGTGGAAGAAAAGAAACTGAGACACTTTCCTCTCTGCAGGATCATTTATTTATGTTGCTGAAAATGCTGTCCATTAGCCACTATACACACAAACGTCAATTACAAAGTTGTTCAACATCATCGATTTAGTAAGTAAAGACACCATTTGCACATTAATACTTAAAACAGAATGTAGAAAATGAACGTTTGTTTGGTCACGATTTCCAAAATTGTCATGTCATAAAGAGTGGAAGAAAAGAAACTGAGACACTTTCCTCTCTTCAGGATCATTTATTTATGTTGCTGAAAATGCTGTCCATTAGCCACTATACACACAAACGTCAATTACAAAGTTGTTCAACATCATCGATTTAGTAAGTAAAGACACCATTTGCACATTAATACTTAAAACAGAATGTAGAAAATGAACGTTTGTTTGGTCACGATTTCCAAAATTGTCATGTCATAAAGAGTGGAAGAAAAGAAACTGAGACACTTTCCTCTCTTCAGGATCATTTATTTATGTTGCTGAAAATGCTGTCCATTAGCCACTATACACACAAACGTCAATTACAAAGTTGTTCAACATCATCGATTTAGTAAGTAAAGACACCATTTGCACATTAATTCTTAAAAGAGAATGTAGAAAATGAACGTTTGTTTGGTCACGATTTCCAAAATTGTCATGTCATAAAGAGTGGAAGAAAAGAAACTGAGACACTTTCCTCTCTGCAGGATCATTTATTTATGTTGCTGAAAATGCTGTCCATTAGCCACTATACACACAAACGTCAATTACAAAGTTGTTCAACATCATCGATTTAGTAAGTAAAGACACCATTTGCACATTAATACTTAAAACAGAATGTAGAAAATGAACGTTTGTTTGGTCACGATTTCCAAAATTGTCATGTCATAAAGAGTGGAAGAAAAGAAACTGAGACACTTTCCTCTCTTCAGGATCATTTATTTATGTTGCTGAAAATGCTGTCCATTAGCCACTATACACACAAACGTCAATTACAAAGTTGTTCAACATCATCGATTTAGTAAGTAAAGACACCATTTGCACATTAATTCTTAAAAGAGAATGTAGAAAATGAACGTTTGTTTGGTCACGATTTCCAAAATTGTCATGTCATAAAGAGTGGAAGAAAAGAAACTGAGACACTTTCCTCTCTGCAGGATCATTTATTTATGTTGCTGAAAATGCTGTCCATTAGCCACTATACACACAAACGTCAATTACAAAGTTGTTCAACATCATCGATTTAGTAAGTAAAGACACCATTTGCACATTAATACTTAAAACAGAATGTAGAAAATGAACGTTTGTTTGGTCACGATTTCCAAAATTGTCATGTCATAAAGAGTGGAAGAAAAGAAACTGAGACACTTTCCTCTCTTCAGGATCATTTATTTATGTTGCTGAAAATGCTGTCCATTAGCCACTATACACACAAACGTCAATTACAAAGTTGTTCAACATCATCGATTTAGTAAGTAAAGACACCATTTGCACATTAATACTTAAAACAGAATGTAGAAAATGAACGTTTGTTTGGTCACGATTTCCAAAATTGTCATGTCATAAAGAGTGGAAGAAAAGAAACTGAGACACTTTCCTCTCTGCAGGATCATTTATTTATGTTGCTGAAAATGCTGTCCATTAGCCACTATACACACAAACGTCAATTACAAAGTTGTTCAACATCATCGATTTAGTAAGTAAAGACACCATTTGCACATTAATTCTTAAAAGAGAATGTAGAAAATGAACGTTTGTTTGGTCACGATTTCCAAAATTGTCATGTCATAAAGAGTGGAAGAAAAGAAACTGAGACACTTTCCTCTCTTCAGGATCATTTATTTATGTTGCTGAAAATGCTGTCCATTAGCCACTATACACACAAACGTCAATTACAAAGTTGTTCAACATCATCGATTTAGTAAGTAAAGACACCATTTGCACATTAATACTTAAAACAGAATGTAGAAAATGAACGTTTGTTTGGTCACGATTTCCAAAATTGTCATGTCATAAAGAGTGGAAGAAAAGAAACTGAGACACTTTCCTCTCTGCAGGATCATTTATTTATGTTGCTGAAAATGCTGTCCATTAGCCACTATACACACAAACGTCAATTACAAAGTTGTTCAACATCATCGATTTAGTAAGTAAAGACACCATTTGCACATTAATACTTAAAACAGAATGTAGAAAATGAACGTTTGTTTGGTCACGATTTCCAAAATTGTCATGTCATAAAGAGTGGAAGAAAAGAAACTGAGACACTTTCCTCTCTTCAGGATCATTTATTTATGTTGCTGAAAATGCTGTCCATTAGCCACTATACACACAAACGTCAATTACAAAGTTGTTCAACATCATCGATTTAGTAAGTAAAGACACCATTTGCACATTAATACTTAAAACAGAATGTAGAAAATGAACGTTTGTTTGGTCACGATTTCCAAAATTGTCATGTCATAAAGAGTGGAAGAAAAGAAACTGAGACACTTTCCTCTCTGCAGGATCATTTATTTATGTTGCTGAAAATGCTGTCCATTAGCCACTATACACACAAACGTCAATTACAAAGTTGTTCAACATCATCGATTTAGTAAGTAAAGACACCATTTGCACATTAATACTTAAAACAGAATGTAGAAAATGAACGTTTGTTTGGTCACGATTTCCAAAATTGTCATGTCATAAAGAGTGGAAGAAAAGAAACTGAGACACTTTCCTCTCTTCAGGATCATTTATTTATGTTGCTGAAAATGCTGTCCATTAGCCACTATACACACAAACGTCAATTACAAAGTTGTTCAACATCATCGATTTAGTAAGTAAAGACACCATTTGCACATTAATACTTAAAACAGAATGTAGAAAATGAACGTTTGTTTGGTCACGATTTCCAAAATTGTCATGTCATAAAGAGTGGAAGAAAAGAAACTGAGACACTTTCCTCTCTGCAGGATCATTTATTTATGTTGCTGAAAATGCTGTCCATTAGCCACTATACACACAAACGTCAATTACAAAGTTGTTCAACATCATCGATTTAGTAAGTAAAGACACCATTTGCACATTAATACTTAAAACAGAATGTAGAAAATGAACGTTTGTTTGGTCACGATTTCCAAAATTGTCATGTCATAAAGAGTGGAAGAAAAGAAACTGAGACACTTTCCTCTCTTCAGGATCATTTATTTATGTTGCTGAAAATGCTGTCCATTAGCCACTATACACACAAACGTCAATTACAAAGTTGTTCAACATCATCGATTTAGTAAGTAAAGACACCATTTGCACATTAATACTTAAAACAGAATGTAGAAAATGAACGTTTGTTTGGTCACGATTTCCAAAATTGTCATGTCATAAAGAGTGGAAGAAAAGAAACTGAGACACTTTCCTCTCTGCAGGATCATTTATTTATGTTGCTGAAAATGCTGTCCATTAGCCACTATACACACAAACGTCAATTACAAAGTTGTTCAACATCATCGATTTAGTAAGTAAAGACACCATTTGCACATTAATTCTTAAAAGAGAATGTAGAAAATGAACGTTTGTTTGGTCACGATTTCCAAAATTGTCATGTCATAAAGAGTGGAAGAAAAGAAACTGAGACACTTTCCTCTCTTCAGGATCATTTATTTATGTTGCTGAAAATGCTGTCCATTAGCCACTATACACACAAACGTCAATTACAAAGTTGTTCAACATCATCGATTTAGTAAGTAAAGACACCATTTGCACATTAATACTTAAAACAGAATGTAGAAAATGAACGTTTGTTTGGTCACGATTTCCAAAATTGTCATGTCATAAAGAGTGGAAGAAAAGAAACTGAGACACTTTCCTCTCTGCAGGATCATTTATTTATGTTGCTGAAAATGCTGTCCATTAGCCACTATACACACAAACGTCAATTACAAAGTTGTTCAACATCATCGATTTAGTAAGTAAAGACACCATTTGCAGATTAATACTTAAAAGAGAATGTAGAAAATGAACGTTTGTTTGGTCACGATTTCCAAAATTGTCATGTCATAAAGAGTGGAAGAAAAGAAACTGAGACACTTTCCTCTCTGCAGGATCATTTATTTATGTTGCTGAAAATGCTGTCCATTAGCCACTATACACACAAACGTCAATTACAAAGTTGTTCAACATCATCGATTTAGTAAGTAAAGACACCATTTGCACATTAATTCTTAAAAGAGAATGTAGAAAATGAACGTTTGTTTGGTCACGATTTCCAAAATTGTCATGTCATAAAGAGTGGAAGAAAAGAAACTGAGACACTTTCCTCTCTGCAGGATCATTTATTTATGTTGCTGAAAATGCTGTCCATTAGCCACTATACACACAAACGTCAATTACAAAGTTGTTCAACATCATCGATTTAGTAAGTAAAGACACCATTTGCACATTAATACTTAAAACAGAATGTAGAAAATGAACGTTTGTTTGGTCACGATTTCCAAAATTGTCATGTCATAAAGAGTGACATGACAATTTTCGAGACAAACCGAGACTCTTTCCTATCTTCAAGACAATTTATTTATGTTACGCAACAGCACATGCTGGTATTTAGTCCGTGAAGAGGTCTTTTCGAGCTTCGCTCGCGTTTCACGACGCCATAGTGTTGAAAATCACGACCAAACACATTTTCATTTTTTTTACATTCTGTTTTGAGTATCAATGTCAGAAAGGTGTCTTTTCTTACTAAATCGATGATGTTGAAAAACTTTGTAATTGACTTTTTTTCCCGTATCCCGCACCGTTTTTGAGATAAAAACGCTCATTCCAAAATTTGACGATAGATGGCGTTGCAAGTTCTCTCATCGAGTACCGCATAGCCTTCTTATTATAGCTAGACACCAACTTTATGACCTAAGCTATCACATTTTAGAAGTTAAGGGGTGTAACGGATATAAGTGGGAACCCTGTATATATATATATATATATATATATATATATATATATATATATATATATATATATATATATATATATATACCCCGTTATTAGATCAAAGGAATAATACCCTGTTTTTATCATTAAAATAATTCATTTATGTACTCAAAGGAAGATAAATAAGTTATTTACACTTAGTTTTCAGTGAAATCAGAGAATTCTAATGAGATACCAAGCGGGGAAACAGGTACATGGGAAAACTTATAACAGAAAATTAAAAACAAAGGCTAGAGCGTAAAAACTAGACTGAAATGAAAAGGTCAACTAAAACTATACGTCTACAAGTACAGTATATTACAGTCTCGTCGATATTTCTCCCCCAAGAAACATCTTAACGAGTGAATAATTTATTTACATTTTTTTAATGTGAAGCATAGTTAAGTCTCGACATCGGTAAAAAAATTTGAAACGAATGAGAACATTTAGCAAAAGCCATGATTAGCCTCATTAGGTAGGGAGTTCTAAGAACGTATTCCATATTAAGATAATGAGTCATTTTTCAAGTATTATCCTTATTTGTTTCGTGTTCTGGTATTAATAACATAATATATGTGGTATGATATTTGAAAGAAATGCTAATAAAAGAGCTTTCGTTATTTGGTCATTTTTGTTGTTGTTTTACTTTCTGAGTGTATATATATATAAATATATATATATATATATATATATATATATATATATATATATATATATATATATATATATATATATGTATATATATATATATATATATATATATATATATATATATATATGTATATATATATATATATGTATATGTATATATATATATATATATATATATATATATATATATATATATATATATATATATATATATATATATATATATATATGTATGTATATATTTATATATATATGTATATATTTATATATATATATTTATATATATATATATATATATATATATATATATATATATATATATATATATATATATATATATATATATATATATATATATATGCACTCCCGGATGTGTGTTGAAACTCTTGTGGTATGTGGGTCATCGGCTGGGTTAGTTTCTTTCGCATTTTTCTGGACAGCTCCCGTCGATCTCTATCTCCCAGTTTCGTGTATCTGCCGACACGGGGCACATTCGGACAATCAGCGCTCACCTTCCCCTTTTGAATCTTAGAGGCCACTGTCGATTTTGGGTAATTCAACTCACTAAATATATCCGTTAAGGATCGACCATTTCTGTGATACCCCACGATTACACCGTTCTCGAAATCAGATAACTCTGCATTTTGTGGCTTCTTACGAATAATGCCAATGGTGTTTCCTACACGATATTTAACGGCGGAGGGCGTGACGTATATCAGGACCGCAAATTTTGTCATATGCATGGGTGTCCAAAAATTAGTGGTAGATAGTGTGTATATATATACATACATATATATATATATTTATATATATATATATATATATATATATATATATATATATATATATATATATATACCTATAGACGAAAAAAAAACGACTCGCTAAGCAGTTATCCGAATGTGACGAAAATTAGTAGATGTCGTGTACATGTACGGAAAAATAAATGATTACAATTTGAGAAAAATTGGAGGATTTATTTAAGAAAAAGAGTTTACAAAGGGAAAAAGTCAATAATGTGTTGGTCCAGCTCTGTCCCTTCTGCAAGCAGTTATCCGGATTGGCATTGATTGATAGAGGTGTCGGATGTCCTCCTGCGGGATATCGTGCCAAATCCTGTCCAATTGGCGCATTAGATCGTCAAAATCCCGAGCTGGTTGGAGGGTCCTGCCCGTAATGCTCCAAACATGCTCAACGGGGGAGAGATCCGGCGAACTTTCTGGCCAAGGTAGCGTTGGAAAAGCACGAAGACAAGCAGTGTGCGGCCGGGCATTATCTTGCTGAAATATAAGCCCTGGAAGGCGTGATATGAAGAGCAACACAACGGGGCGTACAATATCGTCGACGTACCACTGTGCTGTAAGGGTGCCGCGGATGACAACCAAAGGGGTCATGCTATCAAATGACATGGCACCCCAGACCATCACTCCTGGTTGTCGACCCGTATGGCGAAAGATAGTCAGGTTGGTATCGCACCACTGTCCGGGGCGTCTCCAGACACTTATTTGCTGGTCATCGGGGCTCAATTCGAAGCAGTACTCACCACTGAAGACAATTCTACTGCAGTTAGTGCCATTCCAGGTCGGTCGAATGTGCCAGTCACCACTGCAAACGGGATTGTCGGTCTACAGAGGTCAATGGTAGTCGGCGCAAGGGGCACCGTGAGCTCAGTCCCCTTTCTCTGAGACGCCTATGAATGTTCCTTACGGTCACCGAAGCACCAGTTGCCATACGACCGATTATAATGATGAATGTGGGGCTGACGATTGCTCGGTCCTCAAGTTCTGTCATTTCTCTAGGCCGATCGCTTCCTTCTTGGCAGCGATCGGCCTTCTTGGCAGCTTCCTTCTTGGCAGCTGTGTTCGGCCATGGTTCACCCATTCCTGCCAATATCGACTAATAGTGGCATCGCTCTTATGCAAATGTCGAGCGATTCGCCGATTAGACCAACCGGCTTCATTGATCCCAACTACACGTCCGCTCTCAATGGCTGACATTTGCGCATACTTTTCGCGCACCTGTATGCGAGGCATAGTTACTGTCTACCTGAGTTCACGGAATGAAATTCGCTGGAGCACGGAATGAAGATGCGCTGTAGCGTGGCATGTTCATTCATTGGCCGCCAAACTTTAAAATTTTGCATTTTTTGTCGAAACCTGTATTCATATCAGTTTGTGTCCAATTTGCATTACCCGTTCTTGGAGTGTCATTTTTTTTGGCGGGGGGTCTAAGGATGTATATATAACCATCGAAAAGCAAGCAAAATAATATACTATAGGGAAAAAACCAACGTTAAAATTGGAAATGCTATTTTTGAAGTTCATGCGACATTTTAAACCTAATTTTAAAACCTCTTTCATTATTGTGCTATTTAAATTGTGCATAATCGTTAAACTATTCTTTTCTACGCAAGAAAAATAGTCCCTTCCTCCCAAGCCGGTCATTTATAGGATTTCTGGGATAGTCTTTAACTTTCCCTTTTCTGCTCAATAGCGGTTTGACAAGAAAAGACTGATGACTGTACGAAAAGTGAAGAACATGTGAGGTAAGCAGAGAATGAAAAAAAAAACTGAAGAATGGTGAAAACGATAAAAAAAGTATATTGGTGTGAATTGGCGGATCAAATTGTGACAAATGGAAAATTGAAAAATGATCTTTGTAAATAGATGTTGAAAAAGGCTGGGTTTTTTTCCCTTTTACATTCTAAAAAGTACCTGTTACCTACATCGGAAATAAAAGGGCAAAAATTGCTTTTATTCCCTTGGTAATGATATTGAGATAAATTTTGAGTTATATCGACCAGTTTGGGAGGAAAGATAAACCTCCTTTGTTGATCTAGAAGGTTTTGCTGTGTTGTTATAAATTTAGTTTCCGAGAACATAAGACATTTTTTAAAAGTAAAAAGGAATTCACCTTTGCTTGCATTTTAAAGGGCGTTTTTAAGAAACATATTAAATATTTTAGTACACGTTACATTCTTTCTGTTTGCAAGTTTTGGGAAATCATATTGATAATTTTTATTTTGTTTTAAGTGAAGAGTGTTAAGTTAAACTGAATGTAATAAAATTTTTAAGGTTTTGTTATAAATTTTTATTGTACGTAAGATCAATAATAAAGTTTTAAGGTCCATAATAATCATAAAAACATTTTTTTAAGATTCGTAATAACATTTTTAAACAAGGGACGTATACAATAAGTTATTGCGGAAGGATAAATGTATTGTTATTTTTTTTGTAATCTAGAGAATACTAAAAATTCGCCTGGAAATCCTAATAAATTAGTCACCCTGTTCCGCTGATAATTTTCGTACGAAATACAGCTATTTTCGAGATATCCGTAAGATAACCATTGAATAAAGTTAGCTCTTAAATACCAACAAAACATATCAATGTACATTATTGGAAGTGCCAATAAAGCTATTGAATATAAAGTAAATCACAGGAAGTATGGATAGAATTCACTTGATGGGCTCAAGCATTTAGTACAGTAACCCTCTTTTGATTTCAATTAATCTCCTACCTCTAACACTCCTACTAATGGTCCAAGCAACAACTCTGATCTAGCCTTTGCTTCTGTGGAACGGATCTAGCCTTTGCTTCTGTGTTCGGCAAAGGTCAAGTGAGGAAACAGTCATCTTACTATTAACACATTCCAGCTTCGTTCTTTTTCGCTTTCGTAATGGTTCATATTATCGGCTTCACTTTGGATTTTGTGACACTCGGATCCCTTAAACAAGGTTAGGGGCCTTTAGATTTAGTTTTGGGGCAATCTTGCGCCACTTCTGGCCCTAAGATTCAGCTGCTGTTTCCTTACTTAACCCTTGACGTACATCAGATTTTCCACAAACTCTGCCTTTTGAACTGCAGGGTATTCTACTCTCTTTAGAAGATATAGAGCAAACTAAATTTGTCACTAGAGTGTCTTGCTATCCCACTAAGAAAGGCTTATCCGATTGATTTTCTCCAGCGTTTATCGCTGAATTATTGTCGTTGAGTCGTTGTCATTGTCAATGAACAGTCTTGAAATTGCCCTCCCCCCCCTTCCCTATTTCCTGTATCGGTCATTATCAGGAATGCACACTTATTTACTTATTTATTTATTTTCAAAGTTTGATAATTGGGATTTCGTAAGCATGTCAATCTTTTTTCGCGATTTCTTAAGGACTCTTCTGTTTTTCTCTTTTGGCAGAGGCTTAGATACCTTTCCTTTTTATCTTAGTTGTGAGTTATTCCTTAACGGTGTTTCACTTCTCTGAAGCCTTTTATATTATTTACATATACTAAAATTTAAATGGGTTTTTACTCTCACCGATGCTGAATATAAGGATATCACACGTACATAAAGTGTGATGTAAATAAGTGAACCTCAGAAAGTGGTAGAGATGATCTACCTCAGGAGGTGGTGAGCGTGTACCCACGAGTGCTGATATTAACTTTCAAAGGGTTAACAGCAGCTCTCGAAAATTGGTAAAATATCTAAAGAAACAAATATGACGAAAATTATATATATATATATATAAACAACATAAGCTAAAGAATAAAATAAAATAAAAAATAAAAATTAAACAGGTGGGCGTAGACTGCAGAACAAATTAACTAAAAACCTACCCTAGCATTGAAAACATAAATAACTTTTCAACAAAAGATTGCGCAGTTGATGCATATCTTTACATTGAAAAAGGCAAATATAACAAAATTTAACAGAGCTAGATAATTATAAGACGAATATATAGACAAAAACAATACAGAAATCAAGCACTCAGGGCATCCAAGCACCAGAGGTAAGATTCTGTAATAGTTGCGGAACTAAACAAGAAGTACGAGGTACCCGACAGGTCTCGTCATCAGGGAACCTAACCAAATCAGTTACTTCAAGGGGAACTTTCTGAATAGGATTCAGGTATAACCAAAAGGCATCCCAAGGCCCCGAGTTCCCCAATGAAACAGTTAGTCAATAGAAAATGAAAAGACACAGACAACTTACAGTAACGGCTCAACGCACCATACATGCAAGTACACATACAATCCTAATGAAAAGACACAGATGCATACATACCCTATTTCAGTAGGTGGAGGTTATGGTGAAACAGCAGCCCAATTTTTATCTAGTAATTACGTCACTGTGGCAAAACCACAGCGCTGCATCTCATTGAAGTCTAAAAAATTATGAAACCAGAAACGCTATTCTAAACATCTTTGAAATATACCCGAGTCTAAATGACATTTTTTTAAAACTTTTAAATTGCCGTCATTTTTACGGAAATTGTTCTTACTTAGGTTTTCCTCGAAAATGTTACATGCCTCCAAAAAGTCTTCTGCGTTATTACATATGTTTTTATATGTTTACTTCCTTCAACCTTGGATTTTTATCCCAGTTTCGTCTACAGACGAGTTGAAAATAGTGATTTGTGTTAATGTAGGATTTCTTTTTGATGTATCGTTGCGCTTTATTCTCGTCAACACAAGTGCTCGAAGTCCTTTTGAACCGTTCCACGAGATGAATGAACGACTCGTTAATTAGAGAATCAATAAGTGAGGCTCGAAATATATTTCTAGCGACTGCCTGAATGGAATGAAGACCGTTTTGGTGTTTCATAGTATTACCAAACAATATTCACGAAACTTTCCTACAGATTATTTAGATGAATAAAGTATTTTTATTCTATTTTAGCCGCGTGTTACGATTCTGAAAGAGAGATTGTTGAGCCATTGAAGAAAGCCATTGAAGGAAGTTTCTATAAGTACCATTGTCATCTGTAAAAATTCTTTTCACACATTTTTTTTTGAGCCTGAGAAGCTACGTCAATAATTTTTCTATTAGGTTTAAACTAACATAAACTTTGAAATATCTTTTCAGTGACGAATATAAAGTACTTATACGTGCATAAAAATATTCTGAGACACTTCGCTCTATTTTTATTCTGCTTTCAGTCATTCTTTTACGGCCCCACGTGAAGCATTATCTTCGTACATTCACTGATTCATACTGAGCAATTTTTTGCAAGTTATAAATTGAACGGTAACATGAAATTTCGTCCCCGACGCTCTATAATTTAGTGAAATCTAAAAGAAAATATATTTCAATTATATATCATTAAATATTTATTTATGCTACAGAGCATTTTCGAACTACAGGGAAATATCATTAACGTAATGTTAAAATATTAATTGGAAGGAATTTTTCCGGAAAAATATTTGCAACACAGAAGATGTAATTAGATTGATTCCTTCTTTCTGGTATAATGTAAAATGAAAGCAAATTTTTTGATGCTTATTGAGAAAATAATTAATCATATATTCGAACGTTTCTTGATACGAGAATTAAAATTTTTCCGTGTTTCATGTTTTGAAGATACAAAAACAAATTTTAAAAAGCAATAAAGAAAACTAATGGCTCTATTAGAACTCATCCATCTTCGTCTGAAATGGGAAGCCCCATATAAGACCAAAATCCATACTCATATGAGAAGGGTGTTGTTTTATCTATGAGTTATAAAGAGAGAGCTTAGAACCTTTGAACACCTGTAGGTAGAGAGTGACTCAGTCGCAAAATGTTGCTTCTTATTTGAAAGCTCTTCGGGTATTTATGCGTTTTTTAGATTTAAGAATACCATCCAAGTTTTTACGAAACATTCACCTGTCTTTTCTTCTATTCCTCCGCCACTTCGAGTTTTTTTAATTATACATTCCGAATGTTTCAATTCAGAAATTCATTTTTACTATCAAAACAAGCATTCCACTTCAGGATGGACGACGACAAAACTGTAAGTAAATAAGATTTTTTTTTCATAAGGTTTTAAAATAGTTTATTTACACTAGGGGCTTCGCCCCTAGGCTCGCTACGCTCGCTCCTCTGGTGAATCAAGTGAATGAATGACTCAATAGTTGTTTACAGCGATTGAGTCATTCATTTGTTTACAGTTGAAGCTTCCCCCCCCTCCCGGCGAAATGGATGAAGCCCGCCTATGAGTGAAAAATTGGATCTTCTTTCATGTCCTTCTGCAAAGGAAGCGAATGAGAAGATTTTTTTAAAGTATTTCTTTAAAATTCAATTAAAAATCGAAATTTTAAGATAGAGACTTGAAATGAAGTTTATATGAATGAGAAAGCTTTCATCTTCCAGTTGATATAAATATTTTCTTTGTAACATAATAAGCCTGAGAGCATCCAATTTATATATCTCGAAACGCATAAATTTTTCCAAAAAGTGGGTTTTCAATTTTAATAAAAATATCAGTCTGTTTTAAATTATTTTTAAACAAATGAGGTCTTGTTTGTAGGAGAAATGTCTGTAGTCTTAGATTGTAAAAAAAAATAAATTCTACGATCCTTTTTTTGGCGAGTTATCGTAATCTGAACATGAAAAAGTCAATATTTTCCCACTAAACATAAAATAAAAAAAAAATTAAAGTCCGACGAATATGAGACTTCCCCACATTGTTCTGCATCGATTGGTATCGGTCTCGACCCCATACCCCCAGCGATTTCGGAGGAGATAGCGTGACAAGATTTTGACAGAGGCGTTGCCGGCAGCGGCAGCGCCAGTTACTTTTTTTTAGAATAGAGAGATTTAAACATAGGGCCGAGAGATATAATAATTGGGTTTCTTTTCGTCTAAATTTAATAAATCTAACCTTCAATAGTGCTAAATGCACTCTTAACATACTGTCTGACATTCTTGTAGTATTAAATGCAAGTACATCTCGTGCATAACCCCAATATCTATATATATAAAACAGTTTCGTAACTGACTGTCTGACTGACATACAACGCACAGACCAAACCGCTGGACCTAAAGGGCTGAAATTTTGCATGGCGATTCTTCTTATAGTGTAGGGGTGCACTAAGGAAGGTTCTTCAAAAATTCTTCTTATATTTTTTAAAATTAAATTTTTAAGCTGTTTTAGTGACTTTTTTTAAGTTTGCATTTAAAATAATAATTTGAGGGTCATAAAATTTGTATCACGAGAAAGATCCTAAAAATTCCTTCAAAATGAAATCGTTTTCGAATCTTTAACTCCATTTGCTGATTTTTAGTGAATTTTGAAAGATTCATTTTTAGAATTTAATTTATTAAATGCTGATCACGTGATTTCGTTTTCTGGTACTTTAAATAAATTTATCGTCACGTTCATAAGAACGAAATAGACAAAAAAAAATTTCTTCTCACTAATGTGGCAGACGATTGGACATTATCCAAAATAATATTAAAATACAGTAAAAGATATGTTCATGAAACTGTACTGTATTCTTTAGTATGTCCTATTATATTTAATTCGAATATCTTCTTCTACATTATTTTTCCCATAAAAATATCCCTTGCAATTTTTTATAAATATTTTTTTTGTCTTTTTTTACATATTAATTAATTTATTTATATTGGCATGAATTGCATACATTGACAGCTGTATTTAATTTGAATGTACTCCGTAGCGAAGTGCGGGTTTTCAGCTAGTCGGTAATAAACGGAGTCTTGTTTGCAGTAGTAAGACGGTCAATTTATTCAACAGGGTTTCCTCATGCTGCACCTGGGTAACGCTCCATATGCTATCAATGATGTGGGAAGGTAGGCTAGGCACAACTGGAGCTGATTGGTCAATCCGTCACACACTGCGAGTTGCTGAAATCACATGACAATACAACAAATCCTACGGAATTTTTACAGGATTTTAGATCTGGCTAACGATTCACCATTTCTTCATTTGAACTCACCAAACCCATGCTGCTGTAGGAGCAACAGTTTTTTTTTTGTTTGATGGCTCTCAGAGAGGAATGAGAAGGAAATCTTTGGGGAATTTTCTCAGCAAGATCTGCTCCTTCATGTATGGGCAAATTTTTAAGGCTGAGAGATTAGAAGCCAAATACCTGGCATTTACAAACAAATAATAATTAACTAGTTGATACACGTCAAAACATGACTGCTAGATAGTAAATAAATGTACCAATACACAAATTTTACTCAACACATCATTGCCAAATGTTGAAAATCATAATAATGCGCAGAAACAAATTAATGTGTTTAAGAGGCCTTGTGCTTAGTGAGTATCTAAAGCCAGACTTAAAATGTCACTGGGCATGCGCGGAATGCAATTTTTTTTAAATTGTAAATTGTCGCTAATTAAACGGCGCGAAATAAATAAATTCCATGAGGTTTAATCTTATATTTCACAAACATGATTATCATAAAAATATAAATGGCAGAGAGAGAGAGATCTAGAGACTACTCGGAATAAACATGTTTATCATTAAAACATGTCACTGAGAGTAGAACTTCTTCATCGTTGGACAAGTGGGTAAAGACGTTTGAAGTGACAGACGTTTGAAGACACACACACAGACAAAAAATAAGGTGGTTTTATTTTTAGCTGCTAAACTTTAATTTCTTTTTAAAGCAGCACATTACACAACATATGCAATAATCGAAAATACAACATATACAGCTCCTCACGTCAGCCAACATGGCCGCATCCTTCCTTCTTTGTTTTCTAAACTAGAGTCGAGTTGAGTTGTGTCTTCACAGTTCTTACAACTCCCATCGGGGCAAGCACATCCGTCACATGAGTGTCTTGTCTATAAATTTCTGGAACGTACTCCCAGCATTTTTCATTCCAAATGGTAACACGTTCCATTGGTTATGGCCAGAATGTGTCAGAAATGCTGTATAAGGCTTGGATTCTTCCTTTATTGGGATTTGCCAATATCCCTTGGTGAGGTCGATTACACTAATAAATGTTACTCGTCCTACCTCAAACAACAGATCTCTAGCTATTTTCATGGGGTTTAAGTCTGGGACTGTAAAACTATTCAGTAATCTAAAATCAATGCATAACCTAACGCTTTCATCCTTCTTAACGACACAAACTACTGGATGAGCCCATTCACTGTCACTTGGCTCAATGAGGCCCATATCTAATAACTCTTTGATCTGCCGATCTACTTCCTTTTGTAAACTAACAGGGACCCTATACGATTTGAGTTTCTTTGACGAACATTTCTCCGTAACTTTGACAGAGTGTCCTTCAACCTTGGCGTGTCTGGGCTTGGAACTGAATTTATCTACATATTTCCGGAGAATATCAAAGAGTTCCTGGGTTTGTTACCCTGTTAAACTAGTACTTTTCGTATTATGAAGGTGATTTCTGATATCTTCAACATTTTTATTCCTCTTGTTAGCAGGTGCATAGTGAATTGTCCCAAATTCTTCATCTAGTTCGAAAACCATACCAACATGATTTATTCTTTGAATGTAAGGTAGGAGTTTATTCATGTGGAGTTCTCTGATACTCTCTTCTTCCATTTCCACTTTTGCAGAATGTGGTCTAGTAAGTTGTATAACTGTGGCAGGTCCAATCCAAGTATTTAAAAGTTTGTGAGAGGACGAAGGTAACAGTACTGAAACCTTTTCGCCAACAATAAAACATTTTTCCTTCGACCGAAGATTATAATTAGAAGAATATCGTACTTGAGACTTCTCTGCATTCTCAGATGCAATTTCATGAGCTTTTCTTAGGTTTTCAGTTAAATTTTATAAATAATCTACAATTGGACGAGATGCAGTGGTTGGAATAATACCCTGTTTGCCCGTCCAAACTTCTTTTAACAAAGATAAAGGACCCGGAGGTAATCTCCCGTAAACCAACTGGAATGGTGACAACCCATTAGTGCTATGTGGTACTTCTCTATACGCGAATAAAATATAAGGAAGATGCAAGTCTCAATCTCTGCCATATTCCTGAATATTTTTGTTCATCATCTCCTTTAAAGTTCGGTTCCAACGTTCGACAGCACCCATACTCTCAGGATGTCCTAGAGTGGAAAAACGTGGAGATACGCCTAGGAGATTTTCAAAAGCCTGAGTGAGCTTGGTTGTAAAATTTGTACCTTGATCGGTACAGATCATTTTAGGGAATCCGGTCTGAGTGAATATCTTCATTAACACGTTACATGTAGTTTTGGCACTAATTTCTCTTACTGGTATGGCTTCTGCCCATCTAGTGCACAGATCCACAGCATGTATTACAAAACGATGTTTTCTTTCCGATGGAGGTTCTAATGGTCTTATACAATCTACGTTCCATACTTCAAACGGAGTTTCAGGTTTGACAAAAGGTTGTATAGGGATCCTATCCTTATATGTAGCCACTCTTCTCATTTGACATTCCTTGCAACTTCCACAATACCCTTTTACGTCCTGCTTGACTGTAGGCCAGTAAAATGAGTATTTAATCCGCTGAGTGGTTTTCTTTTCCTTAAGATGGCCAGCTAGTGGGATTACATGGGCCATTTTTAACACAATGGCCCTCTTTTCTATTGGTAATACGACTTTCTTAATATTTTAGCCACAGATATATTGATTATGCTGTAAAATTACATGGTCCAAAAAATACGAGTTTTCTCGTTTTTCTGCCCATTCAAAACATTTCTTAAGCGTTTCATCACTTTTCTGAAGTTTGACGAACTCTAAGTTTGTCTTTTCTATTGTGCGCTCATCTTTTGCGTTTTGTAGAGACTCCTTTCCGCTCACTGCTAACACTGTACTGGTTACATTCGGAAGCATGTCCTTGTCATCATTATATCCCGACACTTCATTATTCGGTTTTTTTAATTCTCAGACTGACGTCTCCGAATAATGGATATTTCCGTGGAGTTCGATATTTTCCTTGAGCATAGTGTACGCTGAAAAGCTCAGTAATAAATCGTTAGTAAGTCTCTTTGAAACGGCACAGGCGCCTGGAACATCCCCATGTAAATCGTCATTAATTTTCATTCCAAAGATTCCGAGAGGAGTTGTTTCACTTTCCCCAAAAGCTGAATTTATTTCTATTTTGCCTTCTCCTTCATAAGGCATATCAGCTACGAAATCATCTCGAACTACGGATATTTGTGCACCCGTGTCTACGATACCATTCAGAACTACATTTCCACATTTGATTTCGATGATTTTTAAATCATCCACGCCATCATGGATATCCACTGATTTGGATACTGGAATAGAAATTTTAGCTGTCGACACAGCTGATTTATCGTCTTTCATAGTAGTTGACTTTTGAATAGGTTACTTTGTGCGGTAACAGGAATATTTTTAGACTGATGATTTTTCGTACAAAACTTTGAGGTGTGACCTTCCTTTCCACAAGTAAAACAAGTTGGTTTGTATTTAGATCTATATAAATCCTCATTTCGGCGTTGTGGTGTCCATTTGGTTGTGTTTGGAGGTGAAGAAAATGGTTTACTCTTAAATGTCCGTTCTGGAGGTGGAGTATGAGGACGAAATTTTTCATTTACCGTGCCCTTAGAAACCGTTCCCAAGGCTTTCTTTGCTGTACTGCGTATACTATCATATTCATCTAATCTGTCCACCAACTTGGACGGGGAAGTAAATTTTGTCCATTCATCTAAGAGATGTTCTCGCACTTCAGGCGGTACCTTTTTCTTGAGCTGATCTGTAATGATTAGATTCTTCCATCCTTCAAAATCTTTGATATCTAGATCTCCAATCCATTCTGCGAAATAATTTGTTATTTCATAAAAAAATCCCTCCAAGATTTCTCAGCCATTTTCTGATGCATCACGAACTTTATCCTAAAACTTTCAGGTTTCAATTTAAATCTTTTTAGCAAAATTTTTTTTAATATACTCGTAATCCTCAAATTTCTCTTTCGATTCTCTACAAATTAATTGAACGATTTAGGATGGTAATAACGTTAAAAGACACGATACCCAGTCTGTAGTATCTATGTTGACTCTTTTGGCCTGTCTTTCAAACAGAGATAAATAAATCGTGATATCATCTTCACGCAAATTAAATCTAGGCATAATCTTAATTAATTCTGAGCAATGTTGACCACTGTTATTGGAAACCGTAGAAGAGCTTGACCGACTTTTAGATTCGATTTCGAGCTTTCTCAATTCAAATTCCATTTGTTCTCTTTTCTGCGGAGCTTCTAACTCTATTTGCTTCTGCTAAATTTCCATCTCCAACTCTCTTTGCTTCTGCTAAACTTCTAACTCTCTTTGCTTCTGCTGAATGTCCATCTCCAACTCTCTTTGCTTCTGCTGAACTTCAAACTCTCTTTGCTTCTGCTGAATTTCTAACTCTCTTTGCTTCTGCTGAATTTCCAACTCCATTTGATTTTCCTTGGAGACTTCTTCCTCGAGTCTGGTATTAATGATCATCTCTAATGTTCCCTTTACAAATTCTTCATCATAAGATTTACTTTCTATAATAATTTTTCTGAGATCCACTATTCTCATTTCGGGAGTTGGTTTTTCCCCCATCTCTTCAGCCAAACTAAACACTTCTAAACATATACTACACTAATAAACACCAATAACCAGAGTTTTATTCTTAACACTAACTCTGTCAACCCTTGAAAACAGTAATTAATAAAAGTTCAAATAAATACCTAATAACACTCGAATAACTATTATTGTGTAATCAGTAAGTACTACACATAAGCAAACTGTTCGAACTAACGTGCTATAATCAGGCCCTTATTTTCCATTAGGCCCAGTAGGCCCGGGCCTAGGGGCCCCCCCCCCAAATTTTTATTTTAAAAGAAAAAATTCAAATTATTTTTATTTTACCTTTTTTTAAAACGATTTTTTTAAATTTCCTTTCAAATTTGATTGATTGGTTCATCATATGTATAGTTCATCATATATATGTTACAGTGCATATAAGGGATTAATAAGTTTTTCTGGTTGCATTGTATTGTGTTATAATGGTGAAGTTAATATGTTCTATTGCTTTTTGTTATATGATAATGTTCTAGGCTTCTACGCTTCAAATAGCCAATTCTTGGTAAAATGGTACTTTCACATTATTTTTTTTTGTGTGCCAATTTTGGAAATTTTACGCCCACATCAGTGTTAGGGGGCCCCCTGCTCAAGTTGTGCCTATAGTCCAGAATTTTCTAAATCGGGCCCTGGCTATAATATTATAACGACAGAAACAAAATATCATACACATTCAAAAAATATTAACAAATCCAAGAACAAACATTAAAGAAGTTTCGTTTTCGCAAAACTGTAAGAAAAAAATCTTTAAATATCAAAACTTTCGATAAAAATATTGTATGCACTACTCAATTTTGTAAAATTTCCAATAATGAATGGTAAATGTCGCCAACAGAACCGATAATATTTTATCAGAACACTATATAAAATAATCAAACGTATTTATTTTATACCACGCTATTCGTCAACATTAAATATCCCACCTAAAATGTAATTATGCAATCCTTATGCTAAGAATATCCATCAAGAATAAAACCCAAGTACGTATATCATGCAGTAAAATAAAACCAAAACGAAATCCACAATTCTATCGAAATTATTCCATTTATAATATGCATAAACAATGATTTGTTACGCACAAAAAAATAACATAAAATTGATCTTATTTAAGCTATTTCATGAAAACCGTTTAAAATAACTTGGCATGGGGCCAAAACAGAACCAGAAGTTCATAAGAATATACTAATGTACAAAACAGAACCAGAAGTTCATAAGAATACACTGATGTACGATTTTACGTAGACAGGGTGACTTTCGAATTACTAAATGTAATTGCTAAACAAAATACATTCAAACAGCAAATCTAACTTATTTGATATGTAATATCTTCGAATTTAAATGCAGTGAGTTAGATTAATTATCGTTTGCAAAAACTGATTAAACGCGTTTAACAAAACTATTCTTAATTATCTGGGACGAAAATTCCAAATCGAAAGGTAAAATAATTTTCCCCTTGAAAGAAAAACAAAACTAACAATTAAAATAAGATATACCAATAATAAAACTCGGAATACTGACGTATTCTTTTTTATTTTCTCTGGTAATACTTCGTCTTTTCTTCTCTGACGAGAAACAGAAACTTTATGTGCCGGGATGGAACAACTTTAAATACTATATTTCTAGATAATTTCACCCAGACTATTAAAACATTAAAATGTGGGACCATGCATTTACACAAAAAAATTAGAGCTCTCACCTGATACGATCCTGTCGACTGCGCCAATAGAACTTCTTCATCGTTGGACAAGTGGGTAAAGACGGTGAGAGACGTTTGAAGACACAAACACACAGAAAAAATAAGGTTGTTTTCTTTTTAGCTGCTAAACTTTAATTTCTTTTTAAAGCAGCACATTACACAACATATACAATAATCGAAAATACAACATATGCAGCTCCTCACGTCAGCCAACATGGCCGCATCCTTCCTTCTTCGATTTCTAAACTAGAGTCGAGTTCAGTTGTGTCTTCACAGTTCTTACACTGAGCATGCGCAGGAACATTGAGTTTCTAAAGACAGATTCAAACATGCCACTGAGCATGCGCAGAAATCCATTTTTAATTGTAAATTATCGCTAATTAATAGAAATTGCGGTTACAAAAACCAATTTTGACAAATCTACAGATTGCCATCATTCGTTTAAGACCAAAATGAAGTAAATTGATGCAGTAGTTTTCTTTCACGGACAACCCAAAAAGTCAGCTTAGCAACTTAAATACATTGATAATAGTAGACAGGGTTATTCCCTTGAGAAGTAATTTGCAACAAAAATCTGTAGAGACACTGAGAAAGGCATATCATCTTTCTAGTTTAGAGTCTGATGCAGCTGACAATATGCAAAGAAGGAAGGTTCCTTTTCCTGAAGTATGTTTGAATGATTGTGCTATCAGAATGTATTTTAGCCTTTAAATCTCATACTGAATTATCCAAGCCCGAATACATTTTTCCTGCCAACTAACGAGGACGTTCAAATTTTGCGAAGCTTTCATCGAATACCGAATTGATGAGTTCGTGAAAATTGTACCGAGTCCCTAGAAAAAACTTTCCTGAAATGAGCTTTACTGAGAATAACTAAATCCAATTCTAATGTTAGTTACATATTCACGAGGCTTTATTTGAAAGTATGGCGGCTCGTGTATACCACCAATATTGTAGAAGCCAAGTTAATCACTCTAAACTCATTAACAAACTTAACAACTTTAATCACGAAGTAATAGTATAGGCAGATTACGCCGACATACACAACATACTTAAATTATGGCGCGAACCTGCTTTGATAAAATCAACTTTAAACATCTCGAGAGGTCCAAAAGAATTTGTGATAAATCGTAAATGAGGGAGCCATCGCCTCAGCCTCAACTCAAACACATCAGGCAAACTGACAAATGACTAAAACAAACAAACCGAATAAACTTAAGAACCTCTCACTCCCATCTGTCTGGCTATGGCTATGGCTTATAACTGCTTACGCAGCCAATCAGAGTTTGCTATGACGTTTGCTGCTTCGAAGCGATTCAATGCATAAGTTAACGTGATTCATTGAATATTTAATTAGTAATTAATCTTTCTAAAATGTAATCGGAAAATTTATACCATGGAGCACCACACACTCCCCCCGTAGAGAAGATTGAAATTTAGTTTTAAAATTTAAATCTAACAACTGGCTTTGAAAGTCGCCCAGATTTAGTTACTGTATTTTCCTGTCGGGGAATGTGTTGTTTCTCAGTGTCTCCATGTATTTTAGTTAATACATAAGCAGGCTTTACACGATCAATGCTTACAGATTGAGGTTTACCCTTGATACAAATAGTCAGTGTCTTTGGTTTTCTTGACACGACAGCATATGGTCCTTCATATGGTGGCGCCAAAGGAGGCTTCACATGGTCTGTCCGCAGGAACACATGTGTACAGTCCTTGAGATCCTTGAAGACAAAAACTGGTGGCTTGGCATGTCTTCCTGTCGTATTTGGTGTCAAGTTGGTCATATGGGAACTCAGTCTCTGCAACATCTCAGCTGGCTCGTCCTTCACCGGGTTACTCTGAAAAAACTCACCTGGAAGTCTTAACAGACCACCGAACACTAATTGTGCTGGGGCAGCCTTCAGATCATCCCTTACAGTTGATCTGATAGCCAGAAGCACCAGTGGTAGAGCATCAACCCAATGTACCGGATCTACTGCCATCAGAGATGATTTAAGCACTCGATGGAATCGTTCCACCAATCCATTGCTCTGTGGGTGGTATGCCGTAGTCCTGCTGCGCCGGATCCCCAAGTACGTTGACAGCCTATTAAAAAGTTGAGACTCAAAGTTTGATCCGCGGTCTGTCGTTACTACCTCGGGAATACCATAACGAGCTATCCAAGTAGATAAGAAAGCATCCGCTATGGTTTCTGCCCTTTGGTCCGGAAGTGGCACAGCTTCAGGCCATCGCGTCTGGCGATCCACACAAGTCAGCAGATACCGGTTGCCTTTGGATGGAGGTAGGGGCCCAACTATATCGATGTGGACATGAGAAAACCTATTTGTTGCGACGAATGTTCCCAGAGGCGCCTTGTTGTGTCTGGTCACCTTGACTCGCTGGCACTGGTTGCATTGTCTACACCATTCTGCACAATCTTTCCTCATGCCCGTCCACACGAACCGTTGTTGGATGAGTCGCCAAGTTCCTTTTACACCAGGATGTGAAAGTTTGTGGTTGGCTTCAAAAATCCTCCGTCTCCATACTCTAGGTACAAATGGTCTAACTAGGTCGTGAGACACATCACAATACAATTTTCTTTCACAGGCAGGCAAAGCAATTAACTTTAACTCAAGACCTCTTACCTCCTTTGAACGCAACATTTGTTGTAAATCGGGATCTGTTGCTTGATCCTCGGCAAATAAATTAAAATCAATTGAACTATTTAAATTCAAAAGTGTATATTCTGGATAGCGCGTCGGCTACTATATTTTGTTTTCCTGGCAAATATTGGATATCTGCAGTGTATTGGCTAACAAGTTCTAAGTGTCTAACCTGTCGAGGGCTAGCACTTGTTAATTTTTGGTGAAGTGCGAAGGTTAAGGGTTTGTGATCAGTGAAGATCGTGACTGTTCTTCCTTCAAGCATGTGCCTAAAATGTTTTACTGCAGAATATACCGCCAACAGTTCTCTATCAAATGCACTGTATTTAGTTTGAGTGGGGGTTAATTTTCGTGAAAAGAATCCTAATGGCTCCTCACCGTCCTTGGTAAGTTGAGAAAGAACGGCACCGACTGCTCGGTCCGACGCATCGACAGTTAACAATAGGCGTGCGCTGGGAGCTGGGAATTTCAGTGCATTTACCTCCGAAATAGCTTTCCTACAAGTTTCGAATGCATTTATTAATGGTTCTGTCCACGGTATTGGAGTCATATCCTTTTTCTTTCTGTTAATTATGAGATCAAAAAGCAATGCCTGTTTCTCCGCAATATTAGGCAAAAAACGATGATAAAAATTTAAAATTGCTAGAAAGGTCCGAAGTTGACTGATATTGTTTGGGCGAGGGTAATGCTGTAATGTTTGGACCTTTTCAGGTAGCGGCTCAATTCCCTGCTTTGAAATTTGAAAACCCAAAAATGGTATTTTGTCAACTCCGAATATGCATTTCTGGAGGTTTAATATCAGGCCATGTTGACTTAGAGTTGAAAAAAGTATTTCTAAGTGTTTTTTGTGCTGTATCTCGTTATCAGAAAAGACAAAGATATCGTCAAGATATGACAAACAAAAATCCAGGTCTCTAAGTATGCTGTCTAGATAACGCTGGAATGTGTTTCCACTGTTTCTCAAACCGAATGGCATTTTCCGGAATTCAAACAAACCTATAGGGGTTGTCACCGCGATCTTAGGAATGTCTGTAACCTCAACCGGAATCTGATAGTATGCTCGAACCAAGTCGACTTTCGAAAAAACCTGTTTCCCCCGTAATCCCATAACTACATCATGGATGTGTGGGAGGGGGTAGCGGTCGGGATTTGTGACCTTATTGAGTGCCCTATAATCTCCGCATATTCTCCAAGTTCCGTCCTTTTTCTTCACAAAATGAATAGGGCTGGCCCATGGGCTTTTAGAGGGCTGAATAACACCCTGTTCCATTAGAGCTTTAAATTCCAACTTCAATGTTTGAAGCTTCTCGGGGTTCAACCTACGAGGTCTCGAAAAAATGGGTTGTCCTGTGGTTTCAATACAGTGCGTTACCGGAAAGTTTTGCAAATTATTATTGCAATGCACATTTGGATTGAAAAGTTTTGGAAATCGCGCTAGAATTCTTTCGTATTCAGTTTTCCCCTCCAGTGGAGTAAGTTTTAAACTAGGGCCAGTCCCTGGATATCCAGATACTGCTAACGCTGTAACGTTATCTGTAACTTTTTTGTTTTGTACATCCACCAGGATACCATAATGGTTAAGGAAGTCGGCTCCTAGAATTGGCGTGGTAATGTCTGCCACCACCAAATTCCAACTGAATGCTCGACGAAGTCCAAAATCTAACTTCAAATTGACTGTACCAAATGTTTTGATAACAGAGTTGTTTGCAGCATACAATTTTAAATCCTGCACAACTCTATTTCTTGTTAGCTTTTGGGTAAAACAGCTTAATGCTGCCCCCGTGTCCACTAAAAACTTAGCACCTGTATTCTTCTCGTAAATAAACAACCGGCTTCCGAAACTACGCTCATCTGGTACCGGTATTCCAGATGTGCCTAGGCGTTTTCCGAAAAATTACATGGCGATACACATTTTTTAGCTAACCTTCCGAACTTCCGGTGGTACCAACACCTTTCTGTTGAAGTAGAAAAATGGGGTTGAGATCTAGCTTCATTCCTCGTTTTACTGCGGTCACGTTTCTTAAAGTACCTAGAACGACCGTTGTATTGTGTACTTTTACTTTGCGCCTCCAATTTAGCTATTCGTGATTCTAACTTTTGCAACTGTGTTTGAGGGGTTTGGGAATCAACGGGAGCTAAAAACTCTCCCGAGGTTTCATAAACTTTATCAGCTACTCGAGCAAGCTTTGAGTTATCTTGCATATCGTCCACACAAGCACTTAAAATTTGTCGGATGTTAATGGGTAATCTCTGTAACTAGAGTTCTCGCAAAGCGGTATTATTAAGTTTTCCCCCATTTAAACTATCCATTTCGCAAAGTAGCTGTGAAGGTCTTTAATCCCCTAAGCATAATCCACTAAACAACTTTTTAAGTTTCAAACTTTTTAAGTTCTGACTCCAGATCAGAAGGTTGCGTGTTCAGATCACGTCCGGGTCACCACTATATGGCGGCTCGTGTATACCACCAATATTGTAGAAGCCAAGTTAATCACTCTAAACTCATTAACAAACTTAACAACTTTATTCACGAAGTAATAGTATAGGCAGATTACGCCGACATACACAACATACTTAAATTATGGCGCGAACCTGCTTTGATAAAATCAACTTTAAACATCTCGAGAGGTCCAAAAGAATTTGTGATAAATCGTAAATGAGGGAGCCATCGCCTCAGCCTCAACTCAAACACATCAGGCAAACTGACAAATGACTAAAACAAACAAACCGAAAAAACTTAAGAACCTCTCACTCCCATCTGTCTGGCTATGGCTATGGCTTATAACTGCTTACGCAGCCAATCAGAGTTTGCTATGACGTTTGCTGCTTCGAAGCGATTCAATGCATAAGTTAACGTGATTCATTGAATATTTAATTAGTAATTAATCTTTCTAAAATGTAATCGGAAAATTTATACCATGGAGCACCACACACTCCCCCCGTAGAGAAGATTGAAATTTAGTTTTAAAATTTAAATCTAACAACTGGCTTTGAAAGTCGCCCAGATTTAGTTACTGTATTTTCCTGTCGGGGAATGTGTTGTTTCTCAGTGTCTCCATGTATTTTAGTTAATACATAAGCAGGCTTTACACGATCAATGCTTACAGATTGAGGTTTACCCTTGATACAAATAGTCAGTGTCTTTGGTTTTCTTGACACGACAGCATATGGTCCTTCATATGGTGGCGCCAAAGGAGGCTTCACATGGTCTGTCCGCAGGAACACATGTGTACAGTCCTTGAGATCCTTGAAGACAAAACTGGTGGCTTGGCATGTCTTCCTGTCGTATTTGGTGTCAAGTTGGTCATATGGGAACTCAGTCTCTGCAACATCTCAGCTGGCTCGTCCTTCACCGGGTTACTCTGAAAAAACTCACCTGGAAGTCTTAACAGACCACCGAACACTAATTGTGCTGGGGCAGCCTTCAGATCATCCCTTACAGTTGATCTGATAGCCAGAAGCACCAGTGGTAGAGCATCAACCCAATGTACCGGATCTACTGCCATCAGAGATGATTTAAGCACTCGATGGAATCGTTCCACCAATCCATTGCTCTGTGGGTGGTATGCCGTAGTCCTGCTGCGCCGGATCCCCAAGTACGTTGACAGCCTATTAAAAAGTTGAGACTCAAAGTTTGATCCGCGGTCTGTCGTTACTACCTCGGGAATACCATAACGAGCTATCCAAGTAGATAAGAAAGCATCCGCTATGGTTTCTGCCCTTTGGTCCGGAAGTGGCACAGCTTCAGGCCATCGCGTCTGGCGATCCACACAAGTCAGCAGATACCGGTTGCCTTTGGATGGAGGTAGGGGCCCAACTATATCGATGTGGACATGAGAAAACCTATTTGTTGCGACGAATGTTCCCAGAGGCGCCTTGTTGTGTCTGGTCACCTTGACTCGCTGGCACTGGTTGCATTGTCTACACCATTCTGCACAATCTTTCCTCATGCCCGTCCACACGAACCGTTGTTGGATGAGTCGCCAAGTTCCTTTTACACCAGGATGTGAAAGTTTGTGGTTGGCTTCAAAAATCCTCCGTCTCCATACTCTAGGTACAAATGGTCTAACTAGGTCGTGAGACACATCACAATACAATTTTCTTTCACAGGCAGGCAAAGCAATTAACTTTAACTCAAGACCTCTTACCTCCTTTGAACGCAACATTTGTTGTAAATCGGGATCTGTTGCTTGATCCTCGGCAAATAAATTAAAATCAATTGAACTATTTAAATTCAAAAGTGTATATTCTGGATAGCGCGTCGGCTACTATATTTTGTTTTCCTGGCAAATATTGGATATCTGCAGTGTATTGGCTAACAAGTTCTAAGTGTCTAACCTGTCGAGGGCTAGCACTTGTTAATTTTTGGTGAAGTGCGAAGGTTAAGGGTTTGTGATCAGTGAAGATCGTGACTGTTCTTCCTTCAAGCATGTGCCTAAAATGTTTTACTGCAGAATATACCGCCAACAGTTCTCTATCAAATGCACTGTATTTAGTTTGAGTGGGGGTTAATTTTCGTGAAAAGAATCCTAATGGCTCCTCACCGTCCTTGGTAAGTTGAGAAAGAACGGCACCGACTGCTCGGTCCGACGCATCGACAGTTAACAATAGGCGTGCGCTGGGAGCTGGGAATTTCAGTGCATTTACCTCCGAAATAGCTTTCCTACAAGTTTCGAATGCATTTATTAATGGTTCTGTCCACGGTATTGGAGTCATATCCTTTTTCTTTCTGTTAATTATGAGATCAAAAAGCAATGCCTGTTTCTCCGCAATATTAGGCAAAAAACGATGATAAAAATTTAAAATTGCTAGAAAGGTCCGAAGTTGACTGATATTGTTTGGGCGAGGGTAATGCTGTAATGTTTGGACCTTTTCAGGTAGCGGCTCAATTCCCTGCTTTGAAATTTGAAAACCCAAAAATGGTATTTTGTCAACTCCGAATATGCATTTCTGGAGGTTTAATATCAGGCCATGTTGACTTAGAGTTGAAAAAAGTATTTCTAAGTGTTTTTTGTGCTGTATCTCGTTATCAGAAAAGACAAAGATATCGTCAAGATATGACAAACAAAAATCCAGGTCTCTAAGTATGCTGTCTAGATAACGCTGGAATGTGTTTCCACTGTTTCTCAAACCGAATGGCATTTTCCGGAATTCAAACAAACCTATAGGGGTTGTCACCGCGATCTTAGGAATGTCTGTAACCTCAACCGGAATCTGATAGTATGCTCGAACCAAGTCGACTTTCGAAAAAACCTGTTTCCCCCGTAATCCCATAACTACATCATGGATGTGTGGGAGGGGGTAGCGGTCGGGATTTGTGACCTTATTGAGTGCCCTATAATCTCCGCATATTCTCCAAGTTCCGTCCTTTTTCTTCACAAAATGAATAGGGCTGGCCCATGGGCTTTTAGAGGGCTGAATAACACCCTGTTCCATTAGAGCTTTAAATTCCAACTTCAATGTTTGAAGCTTCTCGGGGTTCAACCTACGAGGTCTCGAAAAAATGGGTTGTCCTGTGGTTTCAATACAGTGCGTTACCGGAAAGTTTTGCAAATTATTATTGCAATGCACATTTGGATTGAAAAGTTTTGGAAATCGCGCTAGAATTCTTTCGTATTCAGTTTTCCCCTCCAGTGGAGTAAGTTTTAAACTAGGGCCAGTCCCTGGATATCCAGATACTGCTAACGCTGTAACGTTATCTGTAACTTTTTTGTTTTGTACATCCACCAGGATACCATAATGGTTAAGGAAGTCGGCTCCTAGAATTGGCGTGGTAATGTCTGCCACCACCAAATTCCAACTGAATGCTCGACGAAGTCCAAAATCTAACTTCAAATTGACTGTACCAAATGTTTTGATAACAGAGTTGTTTGCAGCATGCAATTTTAAATCCTGCACAACTCTATTTCTTGTTAGCTTTTGGGTAAAACAGCTTAATGCTGCCCCCGTGTCCACTAAAAACTTAGCACCTGTATTCTTCTCGTAAATAAACAACCGGCTTCCGAAACTACGCTCATCTGGTACCGGTATTCCAGATGTGCCTAGGCGTTTTCCGAAAAATTACATGGCGATACACATTTTTTAGCTAACCTTCCGAACTTCCGGTGGTACCAACACCTTTCTGTTGAAGTAGAAAAATGGGGTTGAGATCTAGCTTCATTCCTCGTTTTACTGCGGTCACGTTTCTTAAAGTACCTAGAACGACCGTTGTATTGTGTACTTTTACTTTGCGCCTCCAATTTAGCTATTCGTGATTCTAACTTTTGCAACTGTGTTTGAGGGGTTTGGGAATCAACGGGAGCTAAAAACTCTCCCGAGGTTTCATAAACTTTATCAGCTACTCGAGCAAGCTTTGAGTTATCTTGCATATCGTCCACACAAGCACTTAAAATTTGTCGGATGTTAATGGGTAATCTCTGTAACTAGAGTTCTCGCAATGCGGTATTATTAAGTTTTCCCCCATTTAAACTATCCATTTCGCAAAGTAGCTGTGAAGGTCTTTAATCCCCTAAGCATAATCCACTAAACAACTTTTTAAGTTTCAAACTTTTTAAGTTCTGACTCCAGATCAGAAGGTTGCGTGTTCAGATCACGTCCGGGTCACCACTATATGGCGGCTCGTGTAAACCACCAATATTGTAGAAGCCAAGTTAATCACTCTAAACTCATTAACAAACTTAACAACTTTATTCACGAAGTAATAGTATAGGCAGATTACGCCGACATACACAACATACTTAAATTATGGCGCGAACCTGCTTTGATAAAATCAACTTTAAACATCTCGAGAGGTCCAAAAGAATTTGTGATAAATCGTAAATGAGGGAGCCATCGCCTCAGCCTCAACTCAAACACATCAGGCAAACTGACAAATGACTAAAACAAACAAACCGAAAAAACTTAAGAACCTCTCACTCCCATCTGTCTGGCTATGGCTATGGCTTATAACTGCTTACGCAGCCAATCAGAGTTTGCTATGACGTTTGCTGCTTCGAAGCGATTCAATGCATAAGTTAACGTGATTCATTGAATATTTAATTAGTAATTAATCTTTCTAAAATGTAATCGGAAAATTTATACCATGGAGCACCACAAAAGCAGAAAATCATGTATGAGCTCCACTTCTTGTAAAGTACTCAAAAGGTTGGGATTTGACTTCTGCTTCAGGAGAGACAAACATTCAAGCTTTATACGGAGTTTGAACTTGTAGTACAGTGAACTAAAACAGTGTACTAAACGAAACAGCCGCTATTTTCTTCCTGTTTATAGCTCCTTACTGATGGTTAACAGTCAGTTCTATCGACATTCAATGTAACAAATATAAAGATTATGCAACAGTCATAACAATTTATAATGTAATTCATAAGATAGCACGAGTAGTTAAAAAACCGTTCAACTCCTGGTACCTGCATCATTGTTTGAAAATACAATGATTAAGTGATGATCGATCAATGAATTTCGGTCCCTTAGCTCCATTTCAACTTTAGATGACGAATGACGATTTAAGATGCCTTTTTCATTCGAGGCGGTGAGTTTCAAATAACCACATATTTTAACATTACATTTCTTGAAGAAATATAGTTTTTTTTTCAACTTGCACTCTTAGAGAGAGAGAGAGAGAAAACGACGCACCAAGAAAGGGTAATGCAAATTGGGCACAAATTGATATACATACAGGTTTCGACGGAAAATGCAAAATTTTAAAGTTTAGCAGCCAATTAAAGATTAAGTGACGCTGCAGCGTATCTTAACTGCGGAACTGGCAGGATATCAAAGAGGAGAAATTTCAATTCCAAGTTTTAAATTCTTTGGGAATTTCATTCCGGGTACTCTGGTAGACAGTAACTATGCCTCGCATACAGGTGAGCGAACAATATGCGCAGATGTAAACATTTTAGAGAGGACGCGTAGTTGGGATCAAAGAAGCCGGTTGGTCTAATTCGCTCGACATTTGAATAGGAGCGATGCCACTATTAGACGATGTTGGCAGGAATGGGTGAACCATGGTCGAACACAGCGTCAAGACATACATATTCATCCTTATCATCGGTCATATTCAGCCTTAACATTATTCATCCTTAACATTATTCATTAAGGATAACATTATTATCCTTAACATTATCATCGGTCATATTCATCGTAAACATATTCATCCTTATCATCGGTCGTACGTGCAACTGGTGCTTCATTGACCACGAGGACCATTCATAGGCGGCTCAGAGAAAGGGGACTGAGCTCACGGCGTCCCAGGCGCCGACTACCATTGACCTCTGTACACCGACAAGCCCGTTTGCAGTGGTGTCGGGCACATTCGACCTGGAATGTCACTGACTGGAGTAGAATTGTCTTCAGTGATGAGTCCCGCTTCGAACTGAGCCCCGATGACCAGCGAATATGTGTCTGGAGACGCCCCGGACACATGTGAGATACCAACCTGACTGTTTTCCGCCATACGGGCCGCTATACCAGTAATGGTCTGGGGTGTCATTTCATTTCATATTAGGCCTATTTTTTCTAATATGAAATGACTATAACCCTTCTATATAGTCATTTCATACTTTAAATGACTGTACAGCAGGTTTTTTTTTTAATTTGACATATATTGTCTCTACTTCGCCCTGTTTAAAAGATCCTTTTAGGTGAAACGTCTCACCATGCTATTTTTCAGTTTTACAAAAGTACAGACTTTTACCCTTTGATATGATCCTACCCCCCCCCTTGTTTCAGAATTTGTTTCAGAAACAAAATAATCAAAATTTAAATGAGCAGTATGAGAATCCTTGTATTACATCTGTGAATCCCTGTATTCTACGTTTAAGTTGATGAACAAGGAATGTCGACCAATGAACATTAAACTGAATTTCTATGAACTGCAATAACTCAGTATAATCTAGATCTGAATAATTTAGAAAGCGATTAAAAGAAAAATAATTAGTAAAGTTTTATACTGCTTACAAGTTTTAGAAATTTTGATTATGGTAACAACTGGAGAATGATATATCAGAAAAACCAACGCGTAAAATTTCTCTCATATCAAATACAACTTTTTTTTCTGATTTTTGCTCTTTTAAGTATGTGGACATTTTCAAATGGCTCTTATCACTGTTTCTGTTAGCCTCCTATGCTCAATATAAGATAAAAGAAAAACAATTGGTATACAGGAAAGGCTATATTTTTTACACGGTCTTCCGTTTTTAGGATCCCAAATACTTGCCTGCCGAAGATTAAATTAACAGATTTACACCGATCCCCTTTTTGGCATGTTTGTGTGTACAGCTATCATAGTCTCCATCACTGTTTAAAAAGATTAGGTGTCGAACGATGATGACATTTAAATTAATTCTAATCTATACGGGGAAGTAGTTTTCCAGTTTCTAACAAATAATCGGTACAAAAGCGCCAATTTAAATAATTATAGAAGCGAAATTTACTCCGATTGGAAGAATGACAAACAGTTTTAGATTGCGATGAATAATATAATTTTAAGAGAGTCAAAGCAGAATTCTTGAGCTTAATCTGATGCAATTGGCACTTGCAAATGCCTGCGCGCAGGATATCAGGCAGCTATATTTACTTTCGGAGGTTTTATGTACATGTGGCATTTGTATAGCTTCCTTTATTTTTGGGAGATATCTTTTAAGCTCTCTCGCATAAAACCGGCAAAGCAGTTGTTTGGCCGCGCCATTCAAATGCAAATGGCAAGAAACCCTATCATTCCATCCCTTGTCTCTTTTGTTTGTAATGCGACAGTTTCTCGGGAAAATTAGGAGGAGATATCATCGTCTCTCCGTGAATTCGAAATAGAATTTGTTTATTATCTTCTCCCTTTCAACTTTATTGATATAAAATGATTACATAAACAGCACCTAAGTATATAGGAGCAGAATGTAATTTATTGCACACATATCGCATTGACAGAAGAAATGAGATTTATTTTGAATAAAATTTTGTGTGATTCTCGATGCTGTGTTAGGCATTTTATGCGTGCTGTGTACATTATTTGTTTGCGTTAATGGATTACCATGTATACTTAGGAACGAAACTTAAACGGCATTTGTCATTTTAGAAATGCATTTTTATGAAAATGCATATACGCGTTTTTAAGGGAGCGGTGGACCTTTATTTCAGCAAATCTCGTCATTGTAATACTGATTGTGTTATTGTAAATAATATATATATTTCTGTAGATTATTAGTACCAAAATTATTTTTTTCAAGTAAAAATTCATTTATGAAGCTTCTACAAAGTAATTTATAATGGGTAAGTGTAGTAATAAATTTTAAATCTGTATTTCTCAAACCAGATTTTTCAAGGTTTTTAGATATTTTAAATGCTCCATGCTACAAAATTTTTCTTTAAAATTCATGAAATTGATAAGGAAGAATTCTGATGCTATTTACAAATAAACTGGGTATGCAATTTACAATTCGACTTCATTAAGGTAATTAAATTTGATTTATAGCTTTTCAAAAGGCAAAATTTTTATGAAAATCGGGATGGAATTCAGAAAAAAATCTCTCAAAAATTAACTATTCAAGGGATTAAATAATTGATACCCAGATTTATCTGTTATACAGTTTAAAGAGATTAAAATGCAAATTCGAGGAAATATCTCAAAAATTAAGTAGCAAGGAGCATTTTAAAATTTTGTATATAAATTTCAATTTTTTTAAAAAATCTTAAAATCATAATGAGATTGGAAATTTCTTTTAAGATTTTCTATTTATTTATAGTGAAATGTGCATATGTACAAAATTTCGTATCTCTATGATGAAAAGTAAAAAAAGTAAATTTTAATGTCCACCGTTCCCTTAATACGTTTTTCTTGCAAGACTGTTCAGGATTTAGGTTTGCTGGCACTCAAAACAAATTTCAGAGATAAGGAAATGCGAGCATTTTGATGCAAGTATTGTTGAATCCTCCCATTTTTGAGGTTAGGTCCCATTTTTAATAACCACTGTTTACTGAACGCTCTGTCGACCTACTTAATCCACAAACTAGTTTAAAAAACACAAAATAATTGAAAATTGAAAATGCAATTTAGATGTATTTCCCGCCACCCAGTGGCTAAGTGGTTAAGGCATCAGTGGTTAAGGGGGGTGCGGGTTCGATTCCCGCATAAGACTTGGCTGTATTCTGGTGAACCGGTCAGTCTTCTGCCTGCAAATGGAGCCCCGTCTAGAAAGGGGAGCTGCAACCCATCGTCCATCGTCGGTGTTATCGTTTGTCAATAAAATTCTTCTGTGATTGTGTCATTTGTCTGTTTCTATTTCTTGTATTCATATGTACAACCGACTGGGGTGTAATGTCGTCATCCCCCAGGGACATTAGCCAAAAAAAGAAAAAAAGTGCACTAAAGCCATTAAAATGAAATATTATAACTGTGCGAAGGTTTTATTCGCTTCTAGATTAGAGGCTGAAAGAAGTAGATTAGATAGCTGTTCTACGAGCTAAGCAGAATAGCTTAAGATACTGTGATTAAAGGGATGAGGGACCTTCAACCTCAATTTTTTTTTATTCTCAATTTTTAACTCTATATACAGAATGATAATAATTAACATTTTTTTACTACATTGAACATCCTTAAAATTCACAATAAGGCTTTTTTAGCAGAATAATGCCTCTTTTTCAAATTTTTTTTTCAAAAATTCTAACATTATTCAAAATGCTCAATGTACATTCTATATCATTTAAAAACCTTAATTTTTTTAATGTAAGTTTACCATATGTTTATAAACATAATTGTGCATTCATTATACTTTTCTTGTAGGAATATAAAGTCTTAAATAAATTTTTTATTTTATTTGGCGTGTTATATTTTATGTTTTTTTGCATTTTTTACTTTATTTCCTGGTCTATAAATTTGAAAAGTATTTGAGGTTTCAAGGAACTATACACAGTTTTATAACAAACACTTCAAGTGACAATCCTGAGAAATTTGGAAGAAATCGGAAAAAAAAATTACTGCGCATGGAAAATTTTGAAAAATTCTAGCATTTTTTTGAAGAATATTTTGAAAAATTAATCTTATTCTTCTACAAAATATTTATTTGTGAATTCTAATTGAATTCACTGCAGTAAAAATGAATATCAATTATTCTCATGTTATATATTGCGTAGAATATTGAAAATTTAAAAAACAAGGTTGAAAGTCCATGGTCCCTTTAAGTGGATTCTGCTCCTCTTTCCAGTAAGTCATGTTAGCCGTAAATTTATACATTCTGCATCTTAGTGGTAGTCGGTTTTTATAAATAGTCACGGAAAAGCGGGTACAAGCCGTAGCTGCAAAATTTGGAGTTTAGACTTCAGGCGTTTGGGGATTATTGTTATTTTTATGGTTGATGTTTATTCGAATCGGAAAGCCTTCGGTCAGTCCAAACACAAAAGACTATATATTGGAAGTTCCTCTACTGAGAGCAGTGGTTTTTTTCTACAGAAAAGATGCCCGATCCAACACAAAAAATAATTACAAGATAAAAAGAACATTTTATATACCATGTTTTTAAATTTCCTGTTGAATCATATAGACTTTTAAATTTTCTGTTGAGTCATATAGACTTGACAATTCTATGTATTATCCTATATATAATAGCCGTTGTCTCTGTATGACACTTCCGGGCTGTACTCATCTTTCATTTGAAGCCCTCAGTAAACAAACCGTCGGGTAGGCGTAATTTCAATTTCAGATTTGGATCAGAATTTTTTGTTACCTAAAAACAAATATCTTCTCCATCAAATCACGTTTGTTCAGCCTATTTTTCTATAAAACATTCAGAACTAAAAAAAATTGGATGTTTTTAGCTGTATATTTAACAGTTTTTAAAAATCTGTTTACTTTTGCGATGAATTCTGAAAGTAAACAACAAACTTGAATGTGAATGAATCGCGTAGTGAACTGTAAAAAAAAATTTTAACTTTCATATAAATTTTTCATTATGACGTCATTTTTAGTATTATGACGTCAAAATGACGGGTTGGATGGCAGTCTACTAATCGAATCGCATGAAAAACTAAATAAATAAAAAATTAATGAAAGGGATTGCTTTTACAAGGTGTGGATTAAATGCAATATTTTAGATAATTCAGGATATTTTTTAACTTTCATATACTTTTTCCATTATGACGTCAAAATGGCGGGTTACCTACTAGTTAATAAATACTTTAAAAAAAACAACTTTTTGATGAATTATCCCATCAACTTGAAAGAAAATGAAGTTAATTGAAAGTTAATTTGCATTTAACTTTTCGTTCCCATAGATGGCTGCACCAGTCTACAAGACAAAATTAACTGAAAATAATAAAAACATGGTAAAAATCTGTTTAAAGATGGCTAAAAGTATAAAAAAAATGCATTGTCATCGTGTTCTGGGCTATTATAGAAGTTTCAAATGTCTAGCTAGTCGGGAAGTTAGTTGAAAATCGATTGCAAGATTTCTACTGGACAAACACACACAAACACTCACACACACAAGAAAACAAGTTAATAAAAACATAGTAATACCTATTGTAAATACATTCTATACAAGGTTCCCACCTATATCCGAATATAATTTTAACTTCTAAACGGTGACAGCTTAGGCCATAAAGTTGGTGTCTAAGTATAGTAAAAAGTATATGCGCTACTCGACGACACAACTTTCAACGCCATCTATCGGCAAATTTTGGAAAGAGCATTTTTATCTCAAAAACGGTACGAGTTACGAGAAAATAGTCAATTACAAAGTCGTTCAGCATTATAGATTTAGTAAGAAAAGACATCTTGCGCAGATTAATATTTAAAACAGAATGTAGAAAATGAACCCTTGTTTGGTCACGATTTCGAAAATTGTCATGTCATAAAGAGTGACATGACAATTTTCGAGACAAAATGCTCTCCATTAGCTACTATACACATTTGCACTGTGGACTGGATTTCTCGTTGCACATTGTGCAACATGGCAGGTGTTACGGACGAAAAATCATCAGTAATGCGTCGTTATTTTTACAATGTTTTTATTTACTCGCTCTCTTGTTTGTTTGTGTGTTTGTCCCTTACAAATATTGCAATCGATCTTTAACTAAATTCCCGACTAGCTAGACATTTGAAACTTTTAGAATAGCTCAGAACACGATAACAATGCAATTTTTTTTTATATTTTTAGCCATCTTTAAGCAGAATTAAATTAATTTTCACTTATATTCAGTTCATTTTGGTTTGTAGACTGATGCAGCCATCTAACGACCGGGACGGGAACGAAAAGTTAAACGCAGGTTAACTTCTAAATTAACTTCATTTTCTTTCAAGTTGATGGGATAATTCGTCAAAAAATAAATGTTACTGAGTGCAGCGGCTTCTGCTGATCCAAGTACCAGATGAACCTAAAGGTAGACTGACTGAACCTCAAATGTCACCTGCTAGCATTTAGCTGGATAAATTGGAATTGCCATCAAGCCTTGAGTGACCTTCCCTGGTGACCTTACCAAGCCTTGAGTGACCTTACCAAGGGCTCGGTTCCCGAGAAACTTTACCCATTCCCTCCAGTGTTCTATCGACTGCCATGATGAAGCAGGATAGCAGGACCTGGGTGGAAGGTTACATCTCTCTATTCTAAAAAAAAAAGTAACACCCGCTGCCGCTGTCAAAACCTTGCCACGCTATCTCCTCCGAAACGGCTGGGGGTATGGGGTCGAGAGCGATACCAATGGATGCAGAAAAATGGGGGGGACCAAAGTGAGACATGTTTCATCTTCGTCGGACTTTAAGTTTTTTTATTGTATGTTTTGTAGGAAAATATTGACTTTTTCATCTTCAGATTACGATAACTCGCCAAAAAAGGATCATAGAATTTTGATCTTTTTACAATATAAGTTTACAGACATTTCTCTTTCAAACTCGACCCCATTTGTTTAAAAATATTTTAAAATAGACTAATATTTTCATCAAAAAATGAAACACAGTTTTTAAAGAAATATTGACTTTTTCATCTTTAGATTGCGATCACTCGCAAAAAAATGATCATAGAATTTTTATCTTTTTACAATCTAAGACTACAGACATTTCTCTTTCAAACTCAACCTCATTTGTTTAAAAATATTTTAAAACAGACTAATGTTTTCATCAAAAAATGAAACACAGTTTTTAAAGAAATATTGACTTTTTCATCTTCAGATTACGATAACTCGCCAAAAAAGGATCGTAGAATTTTGATCTGTTTACAATCTAAGACTACAAACATTTCTGTTTCAAACTCGACCTCATTTGTTTAAAAATATTTTAAAACAGACTCATATTTTCATCAAAAAATGAAACACAGGTTTTCAAGAAATATCGTTCCCTACATGCATGTAATATCGATGCTCCTCGAGTTTTTACCTTACAAAGAAAATATTTACATCATCTGGAAGCTGAAAGCTTTCTTATCCATATAAACCTCATTTCAAGTCTATATCTTAAATTTCCGATTTTTAATTGAATTTCAAATCTAGTAATTCAACAGTGATGAAACACACTTCGCATTAAGGGTGACAACATTAAATGGATTGAAGCTGTTACATTGCCCGAGAATCAACCCTATGTATCTCGCTATTAGCCATAACAGAGGAGCGAGCGTAGCGAGCCTAGGGGTGAAACCCCTAGTAACTTACAATAAGGATAACAGGCGTCATGAATGATGCTGTATTTTCTAAATTTTCATTTTAGGGTATGAATAAACTAGAAATAAAACTAGACTTGTAGAGTACATTGCTTTTTGGATCTTTGCGTTCGCCCTTAATATCTCTTCCCCGGTTCATTTCTGCTCACTGGTACGGCATGTACTTGCATAACCAGAAACATCTGTTTGTCATTTCTCGCGTGGTCAACCCTTTATATCAATGTCTCTGGAATCTTTTTTCTGGCTCGCTGTGTTCGACGTGTCACGTGTTTGGGCTTCCTCTCTTTCATTAATTTTGCCCCCCCCCCTTCCCTTTTTGAAGATTTTGGATGGCCACTCTACGTTATACGAGATCTCTAGTTATACGAGTAGAGCAGAAGGCCACGAATGGGTGGAGGGAGGATTATATCACTAAATTATCTGAATATTTCTTTGCATTTTGTACAAATATGTTTTGTATGTGTTAAATGAATTGTCAGCATCGTAATATATTTTTGCAAGGGATGGAGTTTATTTTGTTATCGCTTTCTCACGCTGAAGTGATGTATTAAAGATGCAAATGTTTCATATGTTTTGCATTTAGCGATTTTGTGTAATGGTCAGATGTTTTGTGCTATGTTAAGGGGAAAGTGGACATAAAAACCTAACTTTTGGAACGAAGTTCTTTTACGCGGATTACAGTAGAGTGAACTGGCAGGAATCGTCACGCAACGAAAAATCGCTATGCCCCCTTCATAAGAGCTTTTTCTCATGGACTCTGTGGCTGAATGGTTATCGCATCGGACTACGGAGTATCGTCTATCGCACTACGGAGCGAGAGGTCCCTGGTTCAAATCCCCGCACAAGCGCTGGCCGTTTCTATTCCCAATCATTCTTGGAATAGCGCAGTATATATATATATATGTGTGTGTGTGTATATATATATATATATATATATATATACATATATATATGATTATACATATATGTGTATATGTATATATATATATACATATATATATATATATACATATACACATATATGTATATACATATATATATATATATACACACACACATATATATATATATATATATATATATATATATATAATCAATAGAAATCTACATATTAAATCACGTTTACAGTTGAAAAAATAACGTAAGGAACTTCGTTCCTGACGGGGGTCCCCCGACCGCTTTTTTTTTGTTTTGAATGGATTTGCTTGAAATTTGAATATGTGATCAGTATCATAGATATGTAAAAGTGGTTAAAATTTCATGAAATATTAATAATTTATGAATTATGAATTACTAATTATATCAAAAATTGGCATCATTAAAAATGTTCCATGTGCATTTCTTTTGCATATAATATGATAATTTTTATTTACAGGATACCTTATAGAAATAAAAATGAAACTTATTGCTTATTTTAAGCATTCGTTAAAAATATAAAGAGAAAAAGAATAATAATAGTTAAAATACCCTTTTCATTACACAAAATACCTATAAATCATCTTTTCAAGTACAAAATTTAGAAATTCTGAGCTACGAAGCATAATTTTTTCAATAAGATTTATTTGATATACAGTTAAGTATATATAACTTAAAGTTCAAAGCAATACGATTGTTAGAAATGCGCCTGGAGCAGTTTGAATATTCGTATGACATGAAAATTTTTATTTTGAGAAAAACGCATTTAAAGTTATTGCTATTAGTAACCACATAATATCTAAATTAAATACAAATGCCTATAACTTGGAAAGTAATCACATAAATTAAAAATTATTTTTGCAACACATTCCTATTCGTCCATAGTTTCCCAATTAAAAAAAAAATTAAAAAAATCGAATTTTTGGACAAATTTCACAATTTTGAAAGTCTACTGTCCCCTAAATGGTCTACGCTTGGTTCGATTATATTTGGATCTGCAGAGATGCTACATAGTGTTGTTATTCTTACTAACGCCCTCTGGCTGGATAAATCCTAACCAGGCACTGTTTTACAAGGAACGTTAATCGCATGACGCAATCACTTCCCGGGAATATTCTATTTAATATTTAAAACCAAGTTGATTACCTTCTATAGGGAAAAATATTTTTGGATCACATCCAAAGAATTTCAGTGAAGCATTGACTGGGATACATTAACTGTTTACATTAACTGGGTGATTGTAGTGCCAACACAACCTCCCAGTGGCTGTGTAAATGTACGGTAAAATTAGTTTACGAATTTACAGGCATTGGATGCTTTCAGAT
Organism: Dolomedes plantarius; assembly: GCA_907164885.2. Taxonomy (NCBI): domain Eukaryota; kingdom Metazoa; phylum Arthropoda; class Arachnida; order Araneae; family Dolomedidae; genus Dolomedes; species Dolomedes plantarius. The sequence continues at coordinate 211,914,800 of OU015493.1, forward strand.
GTTAGAATGTTATAAACGTAAGTAGAGATTTATCTATGTCCGTTAGTCAATGATTTGAATGAACATTCATCTTAGATGAAACAATCGTAAATACTAATTTTCAATAAACATTGTATCGTTTCACATTGTATCGTTATCGTGCAGCTATTACACGGTATCCCGCATATCACTAACATGGACAATCTCATTGTTTTTGAAGTTTTTCGACGTAATAGGAATCTATTCGAAAGTTGTCCTTAGATCCAATAAACCGGGCAGTTTTTAAATAAGGCGATTATATCTGCATTCTTTGGCCTTTAATTATAAATATATAAATCAATATTATCACCATTTTGTATCTTTTCATAAAACTCAGAATTATTATTCTCGATTTGAAAAAAAGTTTATTATGATACGAATCAAGGTTTAAAGTGACGTTGCACTTTATGCCACTCGCACCTGCTGGTGTTCCACAAATTGGCGGGCCCGCTGAAGGGTTAAGATAATTTAAACTTTTGATACTTGCTTAGAGAGGTTGATTTTATCTGGGAAGTAAGGCTGGAAGTCAGTCATTGAACTAGGATACCCTTATACAACCGGAAAACGTTGATATCGAAAATAGAATGCACTTAGTTTCTGCACACTGCTAGATTTTGATAAGTCCGTGACCTGAACATCTATAACTTGAAAAATCTGTTGACAACATTTCCTTCTGAAATTAGATATTCCAGAAAAATTCTACTGTTAGAAACATATGAATTCGTACGTGCTTTCATGTACTGCCTATCTGGAAAAATATAATTAAATTATCGATAAAATGACAAAAGGGTAAGCGAGTAGATTTCAGACGATAACAAAGAAATAAATACGCTACATTTGAAGATGAGTTTATTATTTCTATTAAATATTTTATTTTTACATGAGTGAAGCATTATGTAAATTACATTTATAGTAAAGTATATTATACAAATTGAAAGAAAACATTTATCTGAAACTTTCATTAAAGTAATGCAAAATTATATCATTTCAAAAAGTATTAAGTAATCTCTAAATAGGCATACTATTCCAAAGAATATAGCTCACAAGAGAGAAACGAATAAAAAGGCAGATATTTCAGTTTAACGTACACTCAAAGTAATCAAAAACGTTTCTTATTTGTAATAATATTACAGAAAATTGAAATTTAAATCTTCAGTGAATTTCATTCCACAAACCAGACTATTTCTTGTAGATAACAACTTACTTATTTTATAACATCTTCAACCGGTATTTGCATACTTTAGTGCCTTTAAACTGCTTAATAGTACCGGTGGCTTGCAATCTAGACTTTGCTTCTGTAGACTAGTGCTCAGTTCCATGTTTTAAGCCGTTTTTGAAGTTATCCTCTTAATAAACTTTAATAAGAAAGATATGTCTAATGACTAAACAATCTAGAATCCTATAATACTAAACAATCCAATAATAACTAAACAATCTAGAATCCTGTAATACTAAACAATCTAGAATCCTGTAATACTAAACAATCCAATAATAACTAAACAATCTAGAATGCTCTAATACTAAACAATCCAATAATAACTAAACAATCTAGAATCCTCTAATACTAAACAATCCAATAATAACTAAACAATCAAGAATCCTCTAATACTAAACAATCCAATAATAACTATACAATCTAGAATCCTCTAATACTAAATAATCCAATAATAACTAAACAATCTAGAATCCTTTAATACTAAACAATCCAATAATAACTAAACAATCTAGAATCCTCTAATACTAAACAATCCAATAATAACTAAACAATCAAGAATCCTCTAATACTAAACAATCCAATAATAACTATACAATCTAGAATCCTCTAATACTAAATAATCCAATAATAACTAAACAATCTAGAATCCTCTAATACTAAACAATCCAATAATAACTAAACAATCTAGAATCCTCTAATACTAAACAATCCAATAATAACTAAACAATCAAGAATCCTCTAATACTAAACAATCCAATAATAACTAAACAATCTAGAATCCTCTAATACTAAACAATCCAATAATAACTAAACAATCAAGAATCCTCTAATACTAAACAATCCAATAATAACTAAACAATCTAGAATCCTCTAATACTAAACAATCCAATAATAACTAAACAATCAAGAATCCTCTAATACTAAACAATCCAATAATAACTATACAATCTAGAATCCTCTAATACTAAATAATCCAATAATAACTAAACAATCTAGAATCCTCTAATAGTAAACAATCCAATAATAACTAAATAATCTAGAATCCTCTAATACTAAACAATCCAATAATAACTAAATAATCTAGAATCCTCTAATACTAAACAATCCAATAATAACTAAACAATTTAGAATCCTCTAATACTAAACAATCCAATAATAACTAAACAATCTAGAATCCTCTTGTGTAGACGACTTGTTCTCGGTTCCGGTTTCGAAGTCTTTTTTTTTTAAATTATCATCTGAATAATAATTAAGAGTAAGGTAAATCTAATGAGTCTCTAAGTCGTAGTTTCTGAATAATTTTTTTCAAATTATCGTCTTAATAAACTTTAATAAAAAAAAGTAAATCTATAATGGTATGACTAAATAGTCTAATAAACAACTGTTATCAGCACTCTGTAGAATTCCAGTTCCATTAAAGTTTGCAGCTTGAATATTGGCATTAAAGGAATACTTCTTTTTCAAGTACAAAGTAATGTGAATAATTTGATATAAGGGAATATTCTGCATCACCATTTGAAAAGATCGGCGCAGAAAAAAAAAATGCAACTTTACTAACAAAGCAATTAAAATCTCTTCTATCTGAAGGGGGAGTCATCCATGTGTAACACAAAGGAAAATTGTCTTTGAATCTCGGCACTTGTTGGAGATGCCTCTTAAAGCTCCCACGAGAACAAAGTCTGAAGTATTTCAAACAGCGGGCAGCTTTCATCCATTGTGATGCAAATAGGCAGTCTTCATTCCTTTTTGTGTCCCCTTTGTTATCTGGCTCTTTCAATTTTTTCAGTGTTAACTTAATTTTGGCGAAAAAATAAGACACCGGAGATCTCTCGCATTAATAAATAATATTTAATTTGATTCCTTTGCTTAAGACGAAGGAGCAGGCAAGTGTAATTATCTGCCATTCAGTGGATTATGCTATCAATATCATTTCCCCAGTTTGGCTTTTAAATTTTATACGAAACTTGTTATTAATGCTCGTAACCATAATGACGTAATATTCCTTTTATTAGAATTTCAAAATGAAAGTATTTCATTATTTGCAGAGTAGAAAGTTTTAAGTAATATGTAACGAAATCTGTCTACATTATGCATTTTAAAGATACCGGGCTTTGGCGATATTTTTGTAGCTAAAGGGTGTTATTTGTTAATATGCGTTCCAAAAACGAATTCACCTGCTTTGGTGATACATGATTGGAAGTAAGAGGGATTGCAAATTTTGTGAATAGCAGCGAAAATCCGTTGCCAAATGCTCATGAAAGTGAGTGAAGAACAAGATATTTAATTTATGATTTCTTGAAGGTTTATTCTTAAAGAATGACGTCAACTGACGTTGGCCTTTGATGATTGTGATAGATCTATTATTTTTAACTTTAGCGTCACTTTAACACTGCTGTGTACTAACCTTATTGGATTCGCTCACGTCAATGTTAACCTGTAGAGAAAATTTGTCCACGGATTGCCGACTTCGATTCAAAGATTTTAAAAAAAAAGATTGTACTCCGTCATAGAGAGAGAAATTTTACATTTGTGTACTTTTTCGTTTTTTTAAAATTGCAATTAATATTTTAAAATTTAAATTATTCGGGGAAAAATCTGGTATAGTGTGTTTTAAACGCTCATAAATTCATTCAGTGGATGAAATTTATAAAATGAATCCCGTAGCGCTTTGCAGAAAAGTTCAGGCTATCTGACAATACCAATTTTATTTGATTATCGGCATTTATGCACCTGTAAATAGTTGACAAAAATATATTTTTAATAAAAAATTTGGCGGCAGTGTTTAACCCCCCTATAGAGAGCCATTACAATCCCTCAAAATATCAGTCCTAAGGGGGGGGTGGAATTCTCGAACTGTCAACTGGACTCCTCCCACCGCGAGAGTTTGCATGAAGAGGAAAAGGGAAATGCTAGTTTTTTTTCTTAGTACATAGCAGTCTTAATTGGGGAAAAATGCGATAATATTTTGTCTTTTTCATTCATTTCCATGTATATCCAGTCGTATCGCGAGTTAAAAACGTAGGTAACTTTTCATGAGCCCACGAAAAATGATACCATGCTTATACTACGATAGAAGTCGAAAATAAATCTTCACAGGTATGCGACGGAAATACCTTTGGCCGAACTCCTGTAAAACTCGAAAAGGAAAGAAGTTCATGAAAGCAAATTTAGACGAGTCAAAGACGAAAAACGAATTCCAAAGCATTCGGATAAAAAAAAGGGTTTTATTTTCTAATAACACTGATGTATTGAACAACCTGATAACTAAATTGCTTTTATCGATTTTCGTCTTAATAAAATATTCGAGACGGTTTTATTTTGTGCAGGAAAATTCCCATCGCAAGCAAAGAAAGAGTGAAATTATATTTCACGCGTGACATTTATTCACTTAACGTAACGTGCTTTTAAGATTCATTATTTTGTGAATGGAAGAAATTATAATTAATTGCTTTATCAATGAGCGAATGACGGAATGGCGAGGGGAGAGAGGAATTTCAAATGAACGCTTTTTTTTAAAGAAAAAAACGAAAGAGGACTTAGTCGTAGGTTAGCCTGCTCAGCTCTTTTTCCAGGGTGACTCTTCAGCTTTAATTTAATTTGAAAAATCTCAAAGTATGTTTAAAGAAATCTAAACAACGCCTTTTTCGTCTGATTAGAACAACATTTAATTAAGGGTACGAAGCTCTTTAGTGCCTTTTGAAATTAACCGCGGACATTCTAAGGTTATTTAAATTATGCTGGAATTAAAGGTAATAGTGAATGGTTTTCAACACCCCCAACTTTAATTTGGAGTGCCAGAGGTAACCCTGTTTAATTTTTATTTATTTATTTTTAAATGAATAATCTTTTTTTTTTACTCAGGAAAGGTATACGAGAAAACAATTATAAATATTTAAACAATTCTTATTCTAGAAACTATGTTAAGCAGATAAAATTAAGATTCATTGACTTCAATAATTTTTACCTACCCTTGAGACATGAAACTGTATAAATTGGAAGGCCTCTATATATATATATATCACCCTGAATGATTGACAGGGTAAAATAGGTTCTTTTTTAAACTTGCCACTGTGCTATCCTGAAAGATTTATGAGGTAACGCAACTGCTTCATGCTACTACCACATAGATACACAGTGCATAAAAGTATCTTAATTCACCTTTAAAAAATATTATAATCAGTAAATTATAAAAACAATGAAAAATTTTCGCTATACAAAATGCATTTAATACTGTACTATTTAATGTAATAGTTGTTTCAGACCTCTATGAATATTTTTGTTCATATACACATACACTATCTACCAATATGTATTTTTCTATGATAGAAAAGAAAAACAAAATTTATTCATTTTCAATAGTTAGTACATATTCCAGGAGAGGCAATTACAGCCTCAACCCTCCGACGAATGCTTTACACAAGTCCTTGTATGACGACTAGTGGCATTTTCTTCCACTCGGCTTGGAGAAGACATCTAAGGTTCGTCACCGATTTTGGACGGTTGTTGCACGCCTTAATCCAGCGATCCAATTAGTCCCAGAGGGTCTCGATATGGTTCGGGTCTGGGATCTGGGCAGGCCAGTCCATTCGGTTAACCACATTGTCACAGTACCAATCCATAGTGTACCTCGCAACAGGGCAGCTGTCGTTGTAGTCTTTAATTAACATGGGTCCGACCCGTAAAACTGCCACAACGTAGGAAGCACACTGTCATCCAAAATAGTGCAGAAGGCGTCGGCGTTGAGCTTACCATGAATTTCGAACAAGGGTCCCTGTCCATACCAGGAGAAACACCCCCAGACCATAATTACACCTCCGCCAAACTTTACTGTGGGCACAATGCCATTCTGGCGCTGGCGTTTTCTAGGTAGCCGCCAGACCCAGACCCTGCCACCCAAACGGTAGAGGATAAATCTTCCTTCGGCGGTCAAGAAAACCCCTTAACACTGCTCAACGGTCCACTTTCGACGTGCTTTGGAGCACATTAACCGAACAGCGCGATTGGACTTTGTGATCAAGGGCTTATGGACGACGGCACGAACATGAAAACCAAGCAGATGTGTTTCCTTACGGATGGTATTCATCGAAACAACACTCCCGGATGCCTGTTAAAACTCCTGGAGTATGTAGTCCTTCGGTTGGGTGCGGTTCTTCCAATTTTTTCTGGACAGCGCAGTCGGTGTCTGTCTACTAGTTTCGTGGGTCTGCCGACTCGGGACACATTCCGACAATCAACACTCCCCTTCCACTTCTGAATCACATAGGCCACTATGCTCAGCTCGCTATATGTGTCCCTTAAGGGGATGGTGGACTTTTAAATTACCAAAAATCGAGCAAAAATTGGAATTTTTTTGGGGGGTGTATTAATATTTTAAAAACAATTAAATATTGGAATGAAATGCATTTAAAATGTGTAGTGAAAAGAAAAATGAAAAATTGGTGGCTTTAGAGTAGTAAGTATTAAAGGTAGATAAAAAATTATCTTTTAAATGACTTTTTCTCAAAATGAGAAATTTCCAGATTTGCAAGTCTTTAAAATGCTCCTCGCGTCATAATTTTTGACGAAATTTTATGAAATTTATAATAAAGATTCCTGTAATACATCAAAATAAAGTTATGTATCCATTTTAAGATTCGAGGTCATTTAGGTTATAAAAGTTTAACTTTAGTGTAGAAAAGTACAAAAATTTCACGAAAATTCAGAGTACAAGCATAAAAATATTTTCTAAAAATTAACTATTCAACGAAAGTACAAAAAAATACATACCTTTGTTCCGAAAGTATTTATAAGCAATATAAATGCAAAATTAAGGGGAAAAGTTTAAAATTGAGTCGCAAGGAGCATTTTAAAGAAGGGTAATTTAATTTAAATTTTTTAATTATAAAATATTTTTTTTAAAATTTTTATAAAATTTTATAAGTTGTTTAATATTGTTATACTTTAATGAATATATATACAAAATTTCATATCTCTGTGGTAAACATTTCAAAAATCGTTTTGAAAGGTCCACCATCCCCTTAAGGATCGGCCATTTCTGTGATACCCCACGATTACACATTTCTCGAAATCAGATAAGTCTGCACTTCATGTTCTCTTATGCGACTAACGACAATGTTGTTTCCTACACGATATTTAATGGAAGATGGCATGGCGTATACAAGAATCGCAGATATCGTTATTTGCATGGGTGTCTAAATACTGATTGGTACATTTTGTATGTGTGTGTGTGTGTTTGTTTTAAACTGACCCTACTGAGAGCCATGATTAGAGTGGCCTATCAGCCGGAATTCCACCAAAATTGATAGCGGGACTAAGGACGACATGGGAAAGAAGTTGCGTGAAAATAAAGTTCCAAAAGTCACCGATAGGGGAAGATATGGCACTGTTGTTGTCGGCGCACTCGAGAATTTGCATAAAACGCAAGTAAAACTTCAAAATGCAAATTCACGACTACGTAGCCGACAGCAGCGTCAGTATTTCGGACTATAAAGATGAGGGGTGAAATCCGAAAAAGCTGCAAGCAGACAAATGAATAACAAAGGAATTTGACTGCATCATCGCTTTATTTAGCAAATTCACTTCTCCCTCTTTCAATGTGACCACTATCCTGGTGGACGACACATTGCATCCTGAACACGAAGTTCTCGACGGCCGAGCGTAACATGTGACCAGGAATGTTTATCACCTACCGGGATATGCTGACTTTAGCGCCGCAAAGTCCGAGACTCCACCAGGATACACCTTAGACTTTTGAATAACCGCACAGAAAGAAGTCACATGGGGGTGGGTCCGGGGAGCGAGGTGGCTATGCAAGTGGGAGAAAGCGACTGATTCTTCTTCTTCTGTAAAGCGAAGACGCAACAGATTCCGAACCGATAGTTCAATGTGTGGTGGAGCTCCATCCCGCATGAAGATTGTCTGTTCAAGGCATTGCCCTTTCTGAAGTTTTGGAATGACAAAACTAGTAAGCATATGGTGATACCTTTGCGTAGTAACAGTGCAGGTTTGTGTTCCTGCTCGAGTAATGTTCTCAAAAAAGAATGCTCTGATGATGAAGTCTGCTGTGAAGCCACACCAAACAACGAGTTTTGATGAATGCATTGGAATTTGCTGAACTGCATGGGGATGTTTAGATGCCCAAATGTGACAATTTTGGGTATTAACAGTTCCATTTAGATAAAAATTGGCCTCATAACTCCACGGAATTCTCCACGGCCAAGCATAGTGGACCTCCATCCTGGCAAGAAATGTCACAGCAAATGTCTATCGATTATCATGATCGTAGTGTTTTAATTCTTGCAGGCGGCTTATCTTGTATGGTGAGAACTTTCCGCAAGATTTTCCGAACCGTTGAAAGATTCATATCCAGTTTGTGCGCTAATTTCCCGGCCGTTAGAGCTAGGGTTCCTGTTTCTTCAAATTTCTTAAACACGCCTTTCAATGCATTAATTGAAATGGGCCGTTAAGTAAGTCGTTATGTGTTCTAAACACACGGAGTTCAGCCCATGCTTTGGATAGGTAAAGATAAAACAGATTTACCAGTAATGCGCGTTGAGGTAAAATAAGACGGGTCTTGAACACAGCACATTCTCGGAATGAGCTTTGCAGTTTTCGCCGTCATCTTTTATAGCCCGAAATACTGACGCTGCTGTAGACTACGTGGTCGTGAATTTTCATTTTGATGTTTTACTTGCGTTTTATGTAAATTCTCGAGTGCGCCGATAACAACAGCACCATATCTTCCCCTTATCAGCGACTTTTGGAACTATTGTTTTTTCACGGAACTTCTTTCCCATGTCGTCCTTAGTCCCCCTATCAATTTTGGTGGAGTTACGGCTGATAGATTGAGCTCTACAAATTGCTCTGAGTAGTGGCAGTTTAAAAAAAAATAATTTTAAGACAACTTCCGGTTTGATTTTGAATGAAACGATATGTTTTATAATGGCTATAAAATCTCTTCTAAATCACGTACAGAAAAAAGAAAACCAGTTTTGGAAAGAGGAAGGTCCAAAGTATAAGAAGCACACAAAACAAATCTCGACCAATTGTGGAAAATCAAAATTTTCAATGTAGTTGGTCACCTTAATATCACTTTGCAGTAACAAATATTTTTTTACGAGTAAGCCTTATTAGGGGCCGAAGGCCTCTTACGAAAAGCGAGCGTAGCGAGCCTAGGGGCGAGACCCTTAGTATATATATATATATATATATATAGAGAGAGAGAGAGAGAGAGAGAGATTTATATAATATTTTTTTGAAAAATATTAACTTATTTTTAGTAGAAGTTATGCGAGAAAATATTGACATATATTTGAAGAATTCTTATTGTAGAAACTATGTCAAGCGGATAAAATTCAGATTCATTGACTTCAGTAATTTTTACCTATCCTTGAATTAAGAAGCTGTATAAACTGAGACTTGCATCCGTGTTATCGTGAGAGATTTTCAGAGTAAAACTTGCCTCTTTAAACTTACCTTGTAATTCTGACAAGTTAACACAACTGCACCGCGCTAATACTAGTTGCAAATTGTTATAAAACTATCTCGTCTTCTTCGAAAAAAAAAAGGTTTTACCACTTTTAAATAATATATTAATTATTAATAAATTATAAAAAAATTATTAATAAATTATAAATTATGAAATACATAAGCTATTCGAAACTTATTTAAAACTCAACCATTCAATTTTAACATCCGCTTCACAACTCTATGAAATAAAATATTGAACAACGGGGACACAAAAGGCCAAAAAATAATTCATTTCCTTCCGTAAAGCCGACACATATTCCCTTTTTTATACGATAAGCTTTATTATATTAAAGAATAGAGAGGATTGAAAAACATGTGTGTTGTTCTAGTGTCTCCCAAATGGCCGATTTACATTCAAGAGAGCAGTCTGGCGTGTTTGCAAAAAAAAAAAAAACATGTTTCAACTGAGCTTATGAGATGGGAACGGGACAATCCATCTTGCCTCGCTGTTTTATATATCTGTAATTCCTTGACTCACTTACCACATTGAGTCATATACATAACGTACCGTTGTATTATTATGTTTATAATTTTTTCCATGATAAGTTTCTGGTAATAAAAAACTTGATTATTAAAGTTATCTATATACAGTGGACGCTCGTTAATTCCAACTCGGTTAATTCGAACTTTCGGTTAATTCGAACTAATTCAAAGGCCCCCAAAAACTTGTATTGGAGTTAATGTTAAAAATATCTCATTAATTCGAACTAAATTTTTATCACTTCGGTTAATTCGAACTAAAAATTTGACAAAAAAAAAAATTCTTTTTCCTCGTTTAATGGAGAAAATACACGCTGTATTTATTATTTTGTGTGCCAAAATTTATTTTCTGTGTAAAGAGGCACATGCCTGCATTCCTAGACTATCGCATGTCCGCTAAACGTTAGTAGCTATTGTCCTTCTTATTAGTGCTAAACGGAAAAAGCAATTTTCCTTTATTTGGATCGATTTTCTTAGAATTTCAGAAAAACTATTCTTTACTACAGATTCTAGGGAGCTGCGTCAGTTATAACTGCAGTGAATACAAGTTAATGTGGTCTAGTATTTCTTCCTCATTGTGTGGTGTGAACGTGTAAAAATTCAGGATGTCTACACGTGGAAAGTACAAAACCCTAACTTTGGAGGCAAAGGTAGAAATTTTAAAGAAAGTAGAGAATGGCGAATGTAAAACAAAGTTAGCAGCTGACTATAGAATTAAAAAATGCCTTGTCAACAAATTTGAAAAACAAGGAGTCAATTTTAGATTTATTGGAAAAATCAAAATTTGCTAGAGGTAGGAAACGCATGGGAAATGCGTACCAAGAAGTTCTAGAAATCCTCTACTGCTATGGTTCCAGGATGTTAGATCTCGAAATTTTCCGATAAATGGACCCCTAGTGCTGACGAAGGCTGATGAATTGGCAAGTCGAATGGGTATTGAAGATTTTAAATGCAGTGATGGATTGCTTTCTCGATTTAAGTCAAGGCAAAATATTTCATATCTAACTGTATGTGGCCAAAGCTCTGATGCAAACGAAGACGTATGCACTAATTTCGGTAGGAAACTGCCAGGGCTTTTTTCTACTTACCTGGCGAAAGATATTTTTAATGCGGCCATAATGGACAAAGCCATAATGGACTCTATTAAAACTCTGAAAGCATTTATTCAGATGGAAGCTTCCTCTGAAAATGAATTGAAATGTTTACTTCAAATCGAGAAGCTGGCTGAACAATGTAGGCATCATAAACAGAACCAAACGTCCATTTTACAGTTTTTCCCCAAAGTGTAATTCATATTTTTAATAAAAGTTTACTTTATACTGCATATGTTCTGCTTCATTTTATGATTAAGGTAAGTCTGTATTGCTTTTTAATATGTTTAACTTTAGATAACATGGTATAATATATTTTCTGGGGTTATACATACTAGGAGAGTTTCTTCTTCAGTGATACACATTTAAAGTTATATATTTTCTCTTAACATCGGATAATTCGAACTTCGGATAATTCGAACTTTTTTCTGAGAACCTTCGAGTTCGAATTAACGAGCGTCCACTGTATATATAACAGTTCCGTAACTGACTCATTCATTCACGGACTGACTGACTGACTGACATACAACGCACAGACAAAACCGCTGCACCTAAAGGGCTGAAATTTTGCATGGCGATTTTTCTAATAGTGTAGGGGTGCACTAAGAAAGATTTTTCAAAAATTCTTCTTAGATTTTTTAAAATTAAATTTTTAAGCTGTTTTTTAAACTTTTTTACGTTTGCATTTGAAATAATACATTGAGGGTTATAAAATTTATATCACGAGAAAGATCATAAAAATTCCTTCAAAATGAAATTTTTTTCGAATTTTTACCTCCATTTCCTGATTTTTAGTGAATTTTTAAAGATTAATTTGATTAATTTTAAAGATTACTTTGATTAATGAATTTTTAATTTATTAAATGCTGATCACGTGATTTCTTTTTCTGTTACTTTCAATAAATTTATCGTCACGTGCGGAACAACTAAATAGAACAAAAAAATATTTTTTTCTCTTTCTAATGCAGCAGACGATTGGATATTATCAAAAAAAAAATGCATATCCCTTACGATTTTTTTATAAATATATATATATATAGATAGATATATATTCTACATCAATTGTATACATTGATCATTGCATTTATTATAAATATATATATTTATTTTTTGGCATAAATTGCATACGTTGACCGTTGTATTTAATTTGAATGTACTCCGTAGCGAAGCGCGGGTTTTCAGCTAGTTAAAACATATAACTTCAAAAATGTGTCCAACTTTTCGCAACGAAATAGGATTAATTCATGAAGAAATACACAATAAAATAGCGAGCAATAATTTTTAAATTTTAATATTTTAAGACATTATTTTATACATATAATTTCTTCAATTCAATAGTTCTTTATATCAATAAAGTGACTGACAAGGAAACAAGGAAATAAGTTTAAAATATGGCTAACTGAACTAAACGAATTCTTTTAATTTTGATCCCATCTCCGAAAATTCCCCAAAACTCCCACGTGAGAAGAAAAAGTTGAAAATATTAAACTTTTAAACTATAAAATCTTTACCTAAACTTTCAAAATTAGCCGTATCCCAAGAGATAAACCTCCTGTGTGTCGTATTTAAAGTTAAATTTAAGTAGCATATAATTAAGTTAATTTTCATCGCATATATTTAAATTTATTCATTATAAACAATTTTACTAATAATTAAATTTGTCTGTGTAAATAATTAACATGAAAAATATAAGCGATGTAAGTATTCGCAAAGAATATTAATTAGTTAAAAATGACAAGCTTCTTTGAGAAAACTATAAATTGCCTGTGACGAAAATTGACTGGACAATACATTTATTCTCTTCGAATTAAATCTGAGATTTTAAAGTAAATAAAAAAATAATTACAGGAAAAAAAAGAACTTGTTATATACCATGTTTTAAAATTTTCTGTTGAATCATATAAAATTGACAGTTCTATGTATTAATAAATAATTTGTAAAATTGTTTGATTAATTATCTCATCAACTTGAAAGAAAATGACGTTAATTGGAAGTTAACTTGCGTTTAACTTATCGTTCCCGTCCCGGGCGATAGATGGCTGCACCAGTCTACAAAACAAAATTAACTGAAAAAGATTTTAATTCTGCTTAAAGATGGCTAAAAGTATTAAAATAATGCATTGTCATCGTGTTCTGAGATACTCTAAAAGTTTCAAATGTCTAGCTAGTCGGGAAGTTAGTTAAAAATCAATTGCAAGATTTGTACTGGACAAACACACACACAAACAAACAAACAAGAAAGCGAGTTAATAAAAACATGGTAATAAACAGCACTGTTCGGGGGAGATAATTTCTGGTGTAATAATTTAAGTACAATCGAAGAGATTGTTTTACGACTATTCCTGTCCACGAGAAACGGGATTTAGCACAGAAATTGACATGTGATGGGTGGTTTAACCTTATGCGTATAACCCTACTCATGCATATTACTAGAGAAATTCGGATTGAGAGAGGGCAAGATTTTGGGTTCACTCGTCGGAGGACTTCTACACTCTTCCTTCGTCCATTTGTTCTCCAAAGATTTCATTCTGACAATCAAAAGTTAGTGTTTTTTAGCATGAACTATTCGACATGCTAGAGGAAACAGATAACGTACACAGACATTGTGTGCAAGTGGGTTTGATACTGGCGTATCTTTCCACCAAATGATGCAAAGGCCTACAAATGGAAGAAAATATTGTTACTGAAATACAAGCAAAGCATCGAAAATAAACATTTCTTTTAAAGAAAACCAAAGAATATTTTGAATTGTATTTTTCTCGTGAAAATTTGGTATACTGTATTTTAGATGCCCATCATTGCTTTGAGTTGACGACATTTCTATAATGAATAAGCTACCGGAGTAAAAATGAAAATTAAATTTATATAACCAGAAGAAAAAAAAAATATTTGAATATGAAATCGACAGTCCTTAGAAACGTTTTCTCCATAGGTTAACATTGAGCTCAGCAAATCCTGCAGCCTTACTGAAGAATTTTAAATAGAACTACCACCCACATAACGAATGGTTCTGAATTCGGCGGATCAGTTGAAAAGTTGTAGGAGGATACTGAACACTTGTCTCGTAGAGTATCCAGGGAAAATAGCACCCAAAAGAAGGCATTAAATTCCTTACTATTCTTGAATCATTTTATCTTTCCACTTACTATATCGTCGGTGCACAAGAAAAGTGACACATCTCAAAAATTCTCCTTTTTGAATTTAATAATATAAAATGTTAAAAGATATATCTACTTTTATCAGAAAAAAATGGAATTAAGATAGTTAAAAAATACTCGGTAAAGAGGCCATGTGTGACTTCGACGCTGCTCGAACAATATTTTAACCATAGAACGTACAGGACTTTCCGGAAGCACTTTTGGCCTGAGGCATCTTTTGATCACTGCGTCCTGCCAGCAGGACGTCCATTTTGTATTCACAGGTCCTTTCAGTAGGACGCCAGTCCTTCCAGCAGTACTCGGCGGGCTCGCCAAAATCATGCCAATTTTTAGCCAATATGCTACTGATTTAGGAATCTCTCTATTCTAAAAAAAAGTAACTGGCGCCGCCGCCGACGCCGCTGTCAAAAGATTGCCACGCTATCTCCTCCGAAACCGCTGGGGGTATGGGGACGAGACCGATACCAATAGATGCAGAAAAATGCGGGGTAGAAAGTAAGACATGTCTCATCTTCGTCGGACTTTAAGTTTTTTTTCAATTTAAGTTTTGTGGAAAAATATTGACTTTTTCATGTTGAGATTACGATAACTCGCCAAACATTAATCGTAGAATTTTGATCTTTTTACATTCTAAGACTACAGACATTTTTCCTTCAAACAAGACCTCATTTGTTTAAAAATAATTTAAAACAGACTAATATTTTCATCAAAATATTAAACCCTCTTTTTCGAGAAATATCGTCACATATGTGGATGTAATATCGATGCTCCTCGAGTTTTTATCTTACAAAGAAAATATTGACATCATCTGGAAGCCGAAAACTTTCTTATTCATATAAACCTCATTTCAAGTCTCTATCTTAAAATTTCGATTTTTAATTGAATTTTAAAGCTGAAACAGTGATTCCCTTTCAACAGTAAATGGATGAAAGCTGTTGCATTGCCCGAGAATCCCCCCTATGTATCTCGCTATTAGCAACTTATTCCGTCAACTTGCTGTGCCATGATTGGCGCTGTGCTTGAACGCGCTGATCGTATGCTATAGATCCCGGTGGATGTTCATTTTTACTAATTATTCTAAATATTTGAATTTTATTCTTTTCATTCTTATTATATTTTTTATTTTACTTATCTGAAGAGGGCTTAATTTTTATTTTATTTCTGAGCACATATTTCCTGATGTACATATCTCGCTACTGGAGTTAAAGTCGTAAGACCATGGCACTCCAACAAACTCAATATACCTCGACCTTGACCCTAAGAGAGGAGCGAGCGTAGCGCTCCTAGGGGCGAAGACCCTAGTATCTATATATATAAAACAGTTCCGTAACTGACTGACTGACTAAATAATATAAAATTAAATAACGCACAGACTGACTGACAGACAAAGCACAGACCAAACCGCTGGACCTAAAGCGCTGAAATTGTGCATGGCGATTCTTCTTATAATGTAGGGTGCACTAAGAGAGATTTTTGAAAAATTCTTCTTTGAATTTTTAAATTAAATTTTTAAGCTGTTTTTAAAACATTCTTTAAAGTTTGCATTTAAAATAATAATTGGAGGGTTATAAAATTTATATCACGAGAAAAATCCTAAAAAGTCCTTTAAAATGAAATATATTTTGAATCTTTACCTCCATTTTCTGATTTTTGGTGAATTTTTAAAGATTAATTTTTAGAATTTAATTTATTAAATGCTGATCTCAGGGTCTCTTTTCTTTCCGTGAAACTTTAAATTTATTTATCGTCACGAGCATAACAACAAAAAAAAATTGACAAGAAAAGTATTTCTTTTTTTTTTTCTTATGCGGCAGACGATTGGACATTATCCAAAAAAAAATTTTAAATACAGTAAAAGAAATGTTCCTCATACTGTAATTTATTAACTGTAGTATATTCTTTACTATGTTCTATTAGACTTAATTTGAATATTTTCTTCTACAATTATTTTGTCTATAAAAATAACCGTTACGACTTCTTTATAAATGTATATATATTTTTGGCATTAATTGCATACATTGACCGTTGTATTTAATTTGAATGTACTCCGTAGCGAAGCGCGGGTTTTCAGCTAGTATTCTACATAAAGTTTTTAGTAGTTGTAGTTGAAAGCTTTATAAAAGAGACAAAGTTCAAAGAGAAATGAAACATATTTATATTTGAGGAACAAAGGTAACTCGAGCATATTCATTTGTAGTAGAAATCTTAACACCATAACACTTCGCTTTCAAGAAATTATTACCGAATTCACTTCTACTCCTAGGATTGTCAGTGTTTGGGCCATCCAAATATGTGGCCGCAACAAAAATACGTACTCCTTGTACAATCGTCTGGAAATGAGAAAAATCAACACTTTGTGGAAAACAGCTGTTTCTTCGCGCTGAAATTCAAATTTGCCAGATTTTCCCGCCATTTTTTTTTCATTCCACCTAATTTTCCCCGCTGAATTCGAATTTCGTACTTACAAACATGGATAAGGAAGGGGAGTTTCCGAAAACGCATGGGTTGGTAAACTTCAAGTGGGTTTTACAAGGTAAACGCCCTTTATTTAGGCAGAAACTTCCAAATTTTCTAAGTTTCGTAAAAAAATGTTTGAATTCAATTTTTTCGACTTTTATTTTTTTATATTCTCTAGCCCAAAATTTTGTGAACTTTCTCATGATAGAACCGTCTGTCCTGTCAGAAGGACGGGAAACCCTCTATGAGGTCGACTAAATACGTCCTTCCGCAGAGCCGCCCAGAGACTTCACGGGGCCTGGGGCAAACGTCTGTTGGGGGCCCCAAGAAATCTGATTAATCGAATATTTTTTTTTTTTTGGGGGGGGGGGCTTTTTTCAGGAGATTATGTTGAATTTTGAAGTACGGTACAAGTTTCAGAATTTTCTTTCGGAGGAAATCTAATAAATATTTAAAAAAAAAAATTTGGGGCCCTTCCGGCAGTTGGGGGCCTGGGGCAAAGTGTCCCAGTTGCCCCCCCCTCTGGGCGGCCCTGTCCTTCCGGAAGGCCCTTGTTACGTTCTATCATTAAAGCAATATTTTAAAATCGTTCTCCTGAAATATAAGGATTTTTGAGAAGTGTCACTTTTCTTGTGCACTAAAGATATGATTCCGGCGTTGGGACAGTGTGAGCCCTTCCGGGAGCACTAAACTTCAGTAGTGATGATCTTCAAGTGCAGGTAATGGCGGGAGACTCCAAGTGGGGGAGTGAGGGTGTTGTAGGGTGCACCTCCACGTGGACTGTGGAAGGCTAAGGGATCGGTGACCTCCATATGGAGTTAGTACTAGCAGACCCTAAATTAATTTCTGAATACGCGGGACTGCACGCAGCGAACATGCGTTTTCAGCCAATGGTCGCTTGCCTTAGGGTGGGTCGGATTAAATTGGGAATTACCGTAAGTGACGGAACACTTTGATATAAGGAGCAATAAAACCGGTCTCGTCGTCAGCAAGTTCGAATGTGATTCAGCGTTAGGAATGCCTAATAAATGTTTTAAATATGCCCTATTTTATTCACATATCGGTTGTAGTGACGATTGAATTATCATCATGACAGTATCCCGTGATATTAGAGACATGTTACAATTCTGTACAAAAAAGGTGTTCTTCAATATTTTACCCTTCACTGCTCGTCATAAAGTAATCCGTTCAATAGAATCACTCCCCTTTTTTTTATGTTCGGACGGCATGAATGGATAATAAAACAACTGATAATGGAGAACCTTACTCCCCGAGTGTTTTGGGAAAATTAGAAAAAGGCATATCTAATTTATTCATAGGTTACACTTCTGAGGGCATTACTCATACACTTTGATTCGTACTTCTAAGACTTACTTTTGAAGAAGTGTTTGTTATTGATTATTTATGAGGGAGCCCGGAGATTTACAGCAGTTATAATTATACTCTGATTTCGTAGTGGTGCATTTTTTAAAACAAAGGAAATGAAGAGAATGGGTAAAAACAGCTTGCTCCCTTTCAGATTATTCATTTCATGACGAATGGCCGAACTAGAATTTTAAAAATTGAATTCTAGTTCGGCCTTCTTTCGAATTCTAGAATCCCTTTATCAGTCAAATTGAATGAATCTCCTACATGGAGGGAATGGATAAATGTTCATCTTATATTGAATCGGCTCTCTCAGATTAAATGCACTCTCTCACAAAAAAATATATGCACCCAGAAGAAATCGAGCTACTATCACATGTTTATAACCCGGTAGGCTTTACTCGCCATATTGGACCTTGTCTGAAACGTTGCTGTGTATGATCAGACAACATTTTCTAAGTTCTCCTCTCATATTTGCTACTTTACAACTTTAATAAAATTAATGGACAAGTCGTTGTAGATATTACAAGCCTATGTAAAACTTTATAAAAATATTAAAAATAGCAAAATAGTAAAAAGTAACTGAATTTTGTGAAGGATGGAACAAATAATGTGAACAAAATTGTATTTATTCGCAGGCATAAGGCGAAAATTGTAGATGATATTAAAATTTGGGCTTCATCTTTAATATCAGGGCAAAAATCTCTTTTGAGAACCTATATTACTTCCGACTGAAAAAAAATCTGTTCTCACCCTAGAGGACAAGAAAAATGCGACGTTGAAATTTTCGCAGTTTTTATATCAGGTGATTAAATTCTGAATAAACGTTGTTCTTACATTATGAATGTGAAATTTGAACTAAATTTTGCAAAATTTTAACGCCATTTAATGCAACTTTCATGAAGAATGTAATAGAAGAGGGAAGAAACAATAAAAAAACATCTGTCTGGGTCAAGCGCAGATCTTTCGCAGTGTCAGTAGAAAGGAAAATTTAATTTAGAACAAAACTGAGGCGTCAGTATTGAAAAAGAAGTTGGCGCAAAATATAAGTTTTGGTTTTCTTTATGCCAGTCTCCCGGACGTAAGGCTGAAAGATGATATGACTCGCCAAGACATCTATAGCTTTTGTTTCGTGTCAGATGTTGCTAGAGATTTATTATCAGTAAGCATACTATATATTAGTTGCAAAATATTTTTTTTATTGTTTTACGCCTCTTTGGGACAAAGGAATGACACAATAGGCGACAGAGCGCAAGAATTATTCGACAAAGATTTTACGAAGAAAGACAAAATTTTTTGAAATTTTCAGCATATAAAATTCTATTTCACGGTGTCTTAGGTATTCAACATACAACTGCGACAATTGGATGCTTTGAAGCATTTCTTTTAATAAATGTAACGTATATTATATGTCACGTTACCTATGTTCCCCATTTATCTATTTGATTGGTATTATCTTTTTCCTCTTGTTGTTGCATGATATATGTATTAAAGAAGAAAGTACGCAATCATTTTTTATTTAAGTAAACTACATTAAGTTGTCGTGAAATAAATGCGCATAAATTATTTGCCTTTTCTGTATAGTTAATCAGTTGTTCAAAATTATATTTGGTACCGAAATTCACTATTTTATAACAAAAAAGTGGGAGATATATTATTATGAACTCCCAGAAACAAACTTTTAAATATTTATGTAATACTAGCTGAAAACCCGAACTTCGCTATTAAGTACATTCAAATTAAATGCAACGTTCAATGTATGCAATTAATGCCAAAAATAAATAAATATATATATTTATAATAAATACGACGACCAATATACAATTGAAGTAAAAGAAACCAAAAAAATATATTTATAAAACAATCTTAAGGGATTTTTTTTATAGACAAAATAATGTAGAAGAAATATTCAAATTAAATCTAATAGAACATACTAAAGAATATAGTACAGTTAATATAGTACAGTTTGTGGAACATAATATCCTTTACTGTATTTTAATTTATTTTTGGATAATGCCCAATCGTCTGCCATATAAGCAAGAAAAAAATGTTTTTGTCTATTTAGTTGTTATACACGTGACGATAAATTTATTTAAAGTACCAGAAAAAGAAATCACGTCATCAGCAATTAATAAATTAAATTCTAAAAATTAATCTTTAAAAATTCACCAAAAATCAGAAAATGGAGGTATACATTCGAAAAAGATCTCATTTTAAAAGAAATTTTAGGATCTTTCTCGTGATATAAATTTTAGAACACTCAAATTATTATTTTAAATGCAAACTTAAAAAAAGTTACTAAAATAGCTTAAAAATTTAATTTAAAAAATTCTAAGAAGAATTTTTCAAAAATCTTTCTTAGTGCACCCCTACACTATAAGAAGAATCGCCATGCAAAATTTCAGCCCTTTCGGTCAAGCGGTTTGATCTGTGCGTTGTAAGTCAGTCAGTCAATCAGTCAGTCAGTGAGTCAGTCAGTTACGGAACTGGTATATATATATATATATATATATATAGAAATATATATATAGAATAAACTCCATCACTTAGAGTCGAATGAAATATATAATATTATTTAAAATTGTTGAGAACTAAAAAATTTTAAGGTGTTTTAAAAACAGATCTGTCTTATAAACTTAACAAAATCATTTAATATTAAAGTAATTAAATTAGTTTAGAATTAAAGTCCTGTAATAAAAGCAGGTGATCTATGGATTTACTAACAGTTACGATCGCTAGTTATTACGGTGTGATTGATTTAAGCCCGACTCTGCTTACTTCGCATCTTTTAATAAATTAAAGGCTCATTTGAGAAATATTTTGAGTTTTGAATGTTGTCTAAAATACCTTTATCACAGCGGGAATATTGTTGGGATTGTTGATTCAAATCACTTGCCCTCGTCCACGGGTTACATCGCTTTGAGCACATCTCCCAATTGTTTTGCAATGGAAGACGTGGACTGCTATTTTAGCGTCCAGTATGGTTCTGACATCTTGAGCTGTAGACTTGTATAGACAGGACTCCGCTAGCATTCCGATCAGCTAGCGTCGAATGGTAATACCATGTAGCCCAGTCATGAGATTTCCCATGAATCTGTCGCTTCTGTACATTGTCACGGTGGTATGCATTCCTTCCATGCTTTTGGATCTCCAGAAACGTCAGTCGCGAAAATGGATAATGTAATGTCTGGAAATATTTTAGTTACCATCTTATAAACTGTATTTTGGTAAATGACCTGCACTTCGATGTGTTCTATACACGGCGAACGGTGGAATTGTGAACACATAAATTACGGTTGTATACCACTTAGTTTTTTCCTCTTTTGTAACTCTCCCTTCCGCTCAGTGAATATAGTACATACGTGCATATGATGGCAGCTTTCTGATCATTTTAGGATGTGGCAGATCTCGCAAGACATAGAGAGACGAAATTTTAAATTATATGATAGCGAGTGTTGAATAGACATTATCCTCAATTATCACCCTTAGGTGTTTATAACATAGAATGGTTACAGTCTTTTGTTTTATAGACATGATCTGCCATGCAAATTTAATTACTATTATGCCACGTAGAGTACATCATATTCACCCAAATGTACACGTGGTCTAAAATAAATTTTGTCGTGGAAATAAAAAAAAACGGAAACTTTGGCTCCCGAAATGTTTACATAATCAAACATAATGTAAACCATAACACTGATCTGCATTTTTTCAACTTTTTTCTGTTGTTTTGAAATGGATATGTGTATCTGAATGGAGTGTTTGCGCAGATTCCGAAAATTATCTTCAAAATTCCGTTTCACGTCAAGTTTTGTCATAAATGATGGAAATGTGAAAATTTTAAAAAAGTTATTTTTTAATGACATTGCTATATGACAACGTTCGTAACGTGTGAAAATGCTCTATGGAGGGTCGGAATGACTGTTTAAGGAACAGATAAACATCAGTACATATTCAAAATCAAACATTCCTAACATTGACCACTGGGCTGCCCTTCAAACTTCCCTTTTTTGCACTGTCTTCGGTGTGCGTCCGTACAGTCTCTGTTCAACATTCAGCCGTCATATGTACAGTCCACTTTCCTTAATATCTCTTTTCCATCACTTTAATATCCTGATGGAAGCGCTCGCCATGTTCTTCCGAAAAATCACTAAGATTGTTAGGAAAGTGATTCAGATGAGCTTGAAGAAAGTGAACTTTGACGCTCATTTTGCAACCAAGCAGTTTATAAGATTCCAGCAGCTCCTCAACTAAAGTAGTGTAATTTGAAGACTTCATGTTCCCCAAAAAGGTTGTGTACCACACTTCTGAATGCAGTCCATGCTCGCAATTCTCACTCACACATGGTTTTCTCGAATTTGTTGTCTGCCATTAATTTTCGTATTTGAGGGTGTACAAAAATGCCAGCTTTAATTTTTTCAGTCGTGATTGATGCAAACTTACCATACAGATACTGAAAACATTTACTGTCCCTGCTTAAAGCTGTCACGAATTGCTTCATTCTGTCAAGTTTGATGTGTAAATGTGGCAACAGTATTTTCAAGGGATCAACCAGTGAAACTGAAACAATGTTTTTTTTCGCCAGGTGTGAATATACTTCTGACTGGCCACTTCTGCCGATTCCAATGTTCCGTCCTTGCTCTGGAATCCCATTAACGCAAAAGCAAGGAAATTATGTGTATCCTCCTTCTCGGCCGAGCAATATTCCAATCACCTTCAAATCCCCGAACAAAGACCATTTATGAAGTTTGTACTGCACACTTTCCAGCAATAATTTAAGGTTCTCGTATATCTCTTTGAAAGTCACAGAATGTGCTACTGGAATGGATGGATGGATGTTAGTATTGTGTAATAAAACACATTTTAAACTGGATTTGGTGGCATCTATGAACAACCTCCACTGTCCTGGACTGTAGTTGATGTTGAAGTATTTCATGACTGCCGGAATGTCTCGACAATATACCAAACCACTTCAGCAAAAAAACGGAACTAATTCTGCTTCTAAATGTGTCTGTAGGAGAATATCGTATTAGGGCACAGTAAATTCTTTTTATGAAGTCTTGATCCTAAAAGCTCTGCTGCGTCTTTAGGTAAATTCGGATCGCGAACCAAATCATTCAGTTCCTGCTGTGTAAATGGCACTGGTGATTCATCCTCCATGATGTCTGGTTTGTACTCCTCACTTGCAACATCGTCTGAATCGGTGGATGCTGGGGGCTTGATATTGGACGGGAATGGCACAGGGATGGATTCACTATGGGGCATTAGTCTTATGGCAGATGGGATATTGGAATACACAATGCTAAGCTTACTGGTTCTGGTATGGTCCCCGATATTCAATGCAGAAGTAGCAGTCGTCACTGTGATTTTTTAGTGTACCACGTACAACGTGTACACTATACCAGTGTACCACGATCTGCCTCGAATGGCACCGCATGTGACCAATAGCAAGAAGGGAGCGCTGGCGTAAGGTATGAGGCATACTGCCTTGCTAAGATAAATTTTCTCATATTTCTCCTTTGTGAGTGGCGCAAATCGTGACATCATATAGATGAACCAGTTGCATTTCGATTATCAGCTAGATATGGATGTTTACCTATTCCTTAAGTAATCTGTTGCGGAATGCGGCATTGCCCCTGAATTCCGTTCTGCGCAAGTACGCACGGAAGAAGTGAAGAAGAGCAAATGTAAGTTTGATGTTCTTTAGTTTAGTTTAGTTTTATGTAAAGTTCGCGCGTTGTGTCTAATAGCCTGTCATGTTTTCGTGCTTATTCGTTAAAACTAATGTGTAAATCAATGTTTTTAGTAATAGATGTCATTAATTAGCCAAAGGTCGTCCTGTTTCTTTGATTCGTGTCTCTCAACTTTTATTTAAATGAAAAACAACTACCCGGACGATCAAGATTTTCAGGTTAAGATAAGTTTCTTACCTAACTTTTAATGACGAAGATATTTTTGAAGTTTAAATATTGCTCGGGACACAGTATAATCATTCCGCCCCACCATAGAACATTTTCACGCGTTACGAACGTTACCCTATAACGATGTCATTAGAAAATACTATTTTTTTTTTATTTTCACATTTCCGTCATTTGTGAAAAAACGT
Organism: Dolomedes plantarius; assembly: GCA_907164885.2. Taxonomy (NCBI): domain Eukaryota; kingdom Metazoa; phylum Arthropoda; class Arachnida; order Araneae; family Dolomedidae; genus Dolomedes; species Dolomedes plantarius. The sequence continues at coordinate 211,939,220 of OU015493.1, forward strand.
GACTTGGTACGGAATTTTGAAGGTCATTTTCGGAATCTGCACAAAAAATCCATTCAGATACACCTATTCATTTCAAAACAACAAAACCTTGTGTAATCAGAAATGATTATACCAAAGAAATATATTACAGTAGTTTAAATGCATTGAGTAAATTAAACGTTTTAAATGCATTTAAACAATTACTGTTATTGAAATAGATTAGACGATTTATATAATACGGTAGTGTTTATATACTAGTAAAGAACTAATCGAATACATATAAATCAACATGTAGGAAATAACCTAGATAATTTAGTAAATGTATAAGATATTTTTTCAATGATTAATTGCATGTTGTCTATAATAAATTTGCTTATTTGGGTTAAATAATTATGATGAATCGTGAAACTTTGTTTTTTTTAGTTGAATATAGCAATTTATCTTTTTTATTCTTCAAAAAAATATCGAAACCGTTTTTTAGTCTGATTCTGCTGTGTAATTTAATTGGAAACGCAGTTTTTTACTTTTAATTACTTGGCGATACGTTGTTTACATGTACTTTACTTTTTATGGTTTAAACTGTACAATTTAATTGCATTTAAATGAAAGTTTTTGTGCTCCTTTTAATTACTGTCATTATTCTGATTATTAGACAATTAGCTTAAAATATTTTTTGTAAACAGATCTTGGGCTCTACCAAATGAAGAACACTTCATCTAATGCAGCATTTTACTTCATTAGAGTAAATGTCATGTTTAACACAAAATAATGTAAGTAGTTATAATATATATGGGGTAGGTAGTTATTTCAAATGGCCATGAAATAAAGAATAATTGAAAAGACAAATAAAACTTCGTATTACGCAAAAAAATGTTTTCCTTTTTATTATTGAATTTCCCATATTTTTATTTCTTAGACGCAATTTAATTGTTATGAATTAATTGATGTCAAGAATAAGAGCCGAAATAGTGCACCCAGGATTCCACCCTAAGGGATATTTCTGGTTCTTTGAAACGGTTTTTTATATCTCTGGGTGAGGGGGTCTAATAATTTAAATTTGGAGTTAAAACTGGTAAACAGATAAAATTTAAATTGTAATTACCATTTTTTACTCAAATTTAGGTGCCAGTGGCGGGAGGGGGGGGGGTTATAAACTATCCCTGTGGATACGCCTCTGAGAATAAGTTTCTCTAAAATTGTGGTATGGACACAGGGTGACTATTGTTTAGGTCGTCGGGATTCGGGGCTAAGGGTGCTCGGTTCGAGTTACGACAAGCGTCGCTGAATGTTCTCGTGTTTACGGCTGCTAGGAGCACGTTAACCTTTTCAGGGGCATCAAAATTCATTGCTTACTCGGTTCATTCATATTATTTTTAACCTAAAGAATCGTGAATTTTTTTCCAATTAAAGGCTGCAAAATGCTTTTACTTCTTTAAACTGATAACAGATGGCAGTACTAGCCATTTTCTGCTCATTTCACTGGAATACATTGAGTGCAAGGGAATAAAGACTAGATTTAGGCATTTGCACTGTGCAAATGGCGCCCCTCAAAGGGTTAAAACTGTTGGCTGGAGAATCCCTCTGTGGGGATTATAGGGGGTGGGGATATTTGCCCCCAGATATCGCCCATAGAGAGGCTCAGTCTAAATTCAGGTTTTATCAAAAATTGAGATCTAATCTAATTGACATATCGATAGGGGCATGTGAAAAGTGTAGCCAGTTTAATAAATATGATTTTGACGAAAAGCTGAAAACAAAGTGTTAATCAGAAATTCAGTATACATCAAGATAACACTTTAGCCGACTCACTGCGTTTCCATTGTTCCAGTGATAAAGCATTTACCTTTTTCGAAATGATAAACGATTTTCCATTTCCTTTTCCAAATGATAAACCTCTTTCCAGATGACGCCTTAAAGTTAAGGATTCCGATCGTCGAAAGGAAGAAAAGTAAATTGCACGAATTCGCTTTAAAAAATCAGTCATTACGAGGTGTCTTTAAAGACATTGGCCTCATTCATGTAATTATAGCTATGGAATTATGTTATTTTTACAACTGAAGTAAAAGAACGCCATGATATTATATTTTGAAAAAGTAAAAGATTCTTTCAAATAAATGATATAACTCGAAACGTATCTAACATGTTTAGTAGTTACGTTTAAATCAACGAATGATAGGGATTTTCCGAAACATTTGCAATAAGTAACTGAAATTGAAATTTTTCGCTCTCTATTGTAGCCAGCACAATTTACACTTTCTTTTGTTGAGCAGTTTTTCTTTTGCATATAACGGAGTGGCTTGGGACCTTCTATCCGAACAGATATGTCAACAACAAATTGTACATCTTGTATATGTTGATGTTGTTTCTAATCCTTTCTGGTCTAGTGGTACTAGATCAAGTCCATGAACCCGAAACTCCTCAGGAGGTCCATTGTTAGGCGACGATCGGTAATAAAGACCTCCCTAGATAAATCTGAGCAAGTTAGAATGTGGCAAGGAGTCTGCCCTGTATTACACTTTTGACAAGTGTTAAAAGTTTCGCTTAGTCGATCCAATTTTAGGAGCCTTAAGTGGTCACTGGTAACACTATAGATTCTCCAGGTCTATAGAACCTATAGACCTAGAGATTATAGTCTGCTCAGTCTATGATCCTTCAACACACGAGCTCTACAAGAGCAGACACCAAATTACCAGTCATGGACCATGAGAGATTTCTAAGTACTTTGGATAAAATATTTCCTCACCGAATAAATCTCCAGATAAGTAAGAGCCGAAGAAGTTTGTGAACGTTCAGCGGTACACACCTTTAAATAAATAAATAAATATATATATAAATAAATAAATAAATATATATATAAATAAATAAATATATATATATATATATATATATATATATATATATATATATATATATATATATATATATATATATATATATATATATATATATATATATATATTGATTGTAACTTCGTTACGTAATAACCTTTGATATTTTTTCGGAGGTTCAATGCTGTAGGAAGAATCCTCCCACATGATCTTAATCTTCTACTAAAAGAATCGCTTTCTTTCTTTTTAGGATAAAAGATTGATCGGAAATAAGTCGAGGGAAAACTTTTTATAAATTGCCCTCCAACGTTGTAGTATAGGAAAATTGAATTTGGTTTTTTTAAAAGTACTTCTCTATCGTTCATTATAATCAGTTCAGTAATAGAAATAAGATTTGTTTTGTTACAGTTTAAAAACAATTCGGGAATTTTTAATATTAACGCAAACATGGTTATCGGTTTGTAATGCTGCTTTAACAATGGTGTAGTTGTTTCAATTTTCCTTCACTTACTATGAAACACAAAAGACAACTAGAGTTTATAGAAAATCCCAACGGAAGTGTTTGACACCCAAAATATTGACTTCAAAAAGGTGTGAAATGAATGGTTTTGTCACCTGAACTTCGACACAATATAACTTTTAGAGTTTTTAATATGGATTTACTTTTATTTAGTTTAAACGTTAATATATGGTATGATCTATTTCCCTACTGCTCCCTACTTCCTGACGATACTTTGATGAAATACAAAGGTAAAAGAATATGTATATCTATTGAAAATGGAATTCTATCATTATAGTATTAAAGTTGCAAAACATAAGTAGGATTGTTTACTGTATAAAAGAACAAGGTTTCATTCGAAATTAAAATTTATTTTGAATTAAAGATTTGTATCAAGGTAAGGCAAAAATGTGAAGCTAAAATTTGTGTAACAAAAAATTATGCATTATTATTTTCGATTACTATTTAATGTAATTAGATTTCTATGTTTGTTATCAGGGTCAATAGATGGCAGCGTGTAACAGACGTCATAAAGAATGTAAGCGTAAGTGCAATACCATACTGTAGACAGGTTGGTTTGTTTTAGTTCGGAGTGCTACGGTCAATTTTTTTGCTACACTAGGGCTAAATTAGACCGCAACCTACTGCTTAAAGACGATTCCGAACGGCTACAAACATCCAAGTCAACAGTGGAACTCGAACCCACAGACTGTGGTACCGAAAGCCAGAAGCCTATCCCTTCGGCTATAGTCAGGCACCGTAGATAGAGCGAGATGTAAAATGAATGGTGTTCCACGTATATGGCAAGCCGCTAAGTATTTTAAAATGTCTTTCTTATTTTTTGTTAAAGTTAACGTCAATGATCTCTCATTCTGCAACGTTTAGAAATTAGTTCTGGACGACAGAGCTAATATTATGATTAAATGCTCATCAGTGTTCTATCTTTGAATTATGTTGATTGGTAAAAACATTGCCAAATGGGTACATTTTACTATCGATTCTTCAGATTCAGTTAAGGAAGTCAATAATATTTAAGCTAATACTTCTTTACCAAATGTTTCTAGCTAAAATAATATTTTAAAAGGTTTTACGAATTAGATCCAAAATTTATTTTTACAGGGTAACATTTCATGTGCTGGCAAAATAGATTGTAACAAAGGATTGGTTCTTTTTACATATTTTTTTTTACTAAGCATATAAATTGTTTTACTGTGTTATTTTATACTTACTTTTTCGAAACTTCCTATTCAGTGTGCTTTGAATTTGAAATGTCTCCTCAGATAAATGACACAGATAATGCCATTTGTAGAATCGTACTTTTTTTTCATACCTTTTAAATTTATGCTCGATTGACGTTAAAGCGTTGCTTTGAAATCAACAAATGATAGGGACGTATTGAAACATTTTTAATAGGAAATTGGAACGGAAAATCTACGTTCTGTATTTTAGACAGCACAACTTTACACTTTCTTTTGTTCAGCAAAATTTCACTTGCATAAAACGGAAAAGCTGGGGATCTTCTCTCCAAACACATGTATCGACAACAAATTACACACACACACACACACACATATATATATATATATATATATATATATATATATATATATATATATATATATATATATATATATATATATATATATATATATATACGCAAGGGCATGTCAATAAGTAACACACATGCCAAATTTTAAATCAGAAAATAATTATCAAAATGAAATTATTTACAGCCTCAACCCTCCGGGACATGCTTTCCACAAGTCCTTGTATGACGGCTAGTGGTATATTCTTCCACTGAGCTTGGAGAAGACATGCAAGTTACTTCACCGATTTTGGACGGTTGTTGCACCCCTAAATTTGGCGATCCAACTCCTTCCAGAGGTTCTCGATAGGGTTCGGGTCTGGGATCTGTTAACTCTATTGTCACTATACCAATCCATGATTGACTTCGCAACAGGGCAGAGGGCGTTGTCGTTTTAAGTAACATGGGTCCAACCCGTAAGACTGCTACAATGTAGGAAGCACATTGTCATCCAAACTAGTGCAGAAAGCGTCGGCGTTGAGCTTAGCATGAATTGGGACCAAGGGTGCCAGTCCATACAAGGAGAAACACCCCAGACCATAATTCCACATCCGCCGAACTTTAGTGTGGGCACAATGCATTCTGGTGGGAGGCGTTTTCCAGGTAGACGCCAGACCCCGACCCTGCCATCCGAATGTTAGAACCTTCATTTGTCGGTCCAGAGAACCATTTTCCACTGATCTACGGTCCACTTTCGACGTGCTTTGGGCAACATTAACTGAGCAGCGTGATTTGACTTTGTGATCAAAGGATTAAGGGTGGCAGCACGCCCACGAAAACCACGCAGATGTGCTTCTTTACTGATTGTATTAATCGAAACAACACTGCCGGATGCCTGTTGAAACTCCTGGAGTATGTGGTCCATCGGTTGGGTGATATTCTTCAGAGGTTTTCTGGACAATACCCATCTGTGTCTGGCATCCAGTGTCGTGGGTCTGCCGGCTCGGGGCACATTCCGACTATCAACGCTCCCCTTTCACTTCTGAATCACATACGCCACTGTCGATTTTGGGTAATAGAGCTCGCTATATATGTCCCTTAAAGATCGGCCATTTCTGTGATACCCGATGATTACACCTTTCTCGAAATCAAATAACTCTGCACTTCGTGTCACCTTTCATGCGTCTAATACCAATGTTGTTTCCAACACGATATTTGACAGTAGAGGGTGGGATGTATATCAGGCCTGGAGCTATCGTCATTTTCATGGGTGTCCAAATACTTATTGATATATATATATATAATCTATACATGTATCTATTACTCTCTATATATATGCAGGGTGATTGTTTTTAAACTAACACTACTCAGAGTCATCTGTAGCGCGATCTAGCAGCCGTAATTCCCCCAACATTGATAGAGGGGCTAAGGATGGCATGGGAAAGAGTTTCCGTGAGAAAAAAATAGTTCCAAAAGTCGCCGATAGGGGCAGATATGGCTCTTTTGTTGTCGGCGCACCCTTGAATTTGCATGAAAGGCAAGTAAAACATCAAAATACAAATTCACGACTATGTAATCGACAGCAGCGCCAGTATTTCTGGTTATAAAAATAAGGGATGAATACCGAAAAAGTTGCAAGCAGACAAATGAATAACAAGGAAATTTCACTGCAAATCACTTTATGCAGCAAATTCCCTTTTCACTCCTTCAATGTGACCACATTCCTGGTAGACGACACATTGCATCCTGGACACTACGTTCTCAACGGCCAAGCGTAACACGTCACCAGGAATGTTCATCTAAGTCCGGGATATGTTCGAGACTCCAAGATACACCTTGGACTTTAAATAACCCCACAGAAAGATGTCACATGGGTTAGGTCTGGGAAGCGAGGTGGCCATGCCAGTAGAAAAAAGCGACTGATGATAATTTCTTCTGTAAAGCGAAGGCGCAACAGATTCCGAACCGATCTTTATAGCCCAAAATACTGGCTCTCCTGTGGACTACGTAGCCATGAATTTTCATTTTGATATTTTACTTGCCTTTTATGCAAATTCTCGGGTGCACTGAAAAGAACAGCGCCATATCTTCCCCTATCGGCGGCTATTGGAACTATTTTTTTTCACGGAAACTCTTTCCCATGTCGTCCTTAGTCCCTCTATCAATTTTGGAGGAATTCCGGATGATAAATCGTACTACAGACGGTTCTAAGTAGTGTCATTTTTTTAAAAAAATTCCTGTATATATTTACAGGGATAAATAAGTATTTATATATTTTGTGTGTGCGTAATATTTTTCTTAAAGTTTATTTTCTAATGTGAGTTATTTGTGATTTGTCCATTACTAGAAAAATATCATTCTTCTCTGAGAATTTGTTTCATCTGAAGTGTAACCTTGCGTGGCATTCAAGATAAGCAAGCGTACACCATTTCAGCCGAGCTTCGTCTGAAACGCAACAGGGCTTTAACGTTTGTTAGAGCAAACCATTCATAACAAAGGAATTGAGATAAATCTCCGTCCAATCCCTTTTGAAAATAAATGACCTGTTTTAGGAGCCTATCTCTGGAAATCTTTCATAACCAAATAAGACATTTTTATCCAGATGGAAAGAAAGGGAGACACAATTATGGGAAAATAATTCTAACCATTTGCATTTCAATGGACGGGTTGAAAGATTCAGAACTTGTTGTTTGGAGCTTAAAAGAGGTCTCATGGATTCAGCACCGTTTCTTTTTCTTAGGCAAAAGAAATGTTTTTAAAAAGGAATGCATTTTAATTGCATTATGTATTGAATATTTTCACTGTTTCCATTCATGTATGGAAGACCTAAAAAGTCAGCTTAATCGATTATTCGCTTTGGGTATTTCTGACAAAAGCTGTGACACGCTTTCACGGCAGAGGAAGAAAAAGGCATTGTGAAAAATAAGAAATAAACGTTCGCCCCAGTACGCAGCTATTAAAATCGGCCTGAAAAATCATCTAGAGTCCGCCGAATTCGTTTTAAGAAAAAGAGTGAAAATCTGTTTTTCAGTGACACGAAGGGCCGAGTATATATGTTGAATGTGTTTGTACTGCTTGCAAATTTAGATTTATACCTCTTTATATGCTTTGTTTTGATTTGAGAAAAAAGCGAATGAATTAAACTTTTTATTGAACGTCGCACGACAGCGTTAACTGTTTGCTATTGACAAGGTTTTTTATGGATTGTTAAATTTACGTCAAGTATTGAAATACATTCAAAATAAAGTTATTTCAGTTGTTATTTTGCTTAAAATACGAAGAGATAAAATAATTTATTTCTAAATATTACTTCACAATTGTGATAATTTATTACTTAATATTTATGGATATATTTTATACAGATTCATATTTCAATACTATTAGTTTGTAACTGTTTGCTATACACTATGTGTTTCCTGGATTCTAAGGTTACATGACATACTAAAATGCATTCAGAATACACTATCTGGCCAAAAGTATTCGGACACCCCCCTAAAGAAGTGGATCTGGCAGGTGACGTAATTTGATGCGTAACCGAAAGCTTTAAAAGTGTTGGTAGTGTTTTGTCAAGTCATATTTATGCGTTTGTGAGAGAATAAGTAAGTCAAAGAAGCTTAGTGACTTTGATCGTGGCATTATAGTGGGATGCCACCTTTGTGGGAAATCAGTTCGTGAAATTTCGGGTATTCAACAGAAGCCAAAATTCACTTTGAGTGATGTAATTGTGAAGTGGAAACGTCGAAGCATTAAAACTGCAGATAAGCGAAGTGGCAGGCCGAAAAAAACATTGCAATCGAGTGAACGCAGCCGTAGAACTCTGAAAAGGGTAGTGAAAGAAAATCGCAAGTCTTCGTTGATTGAAATCACTCAGGAGTTAATCAGGCGTTAGTGCTAACAGCGGGACTGTTCTTCGAGTGTTAAGAGAACAAGTGACCTTCAACATCGAATTTTTTAATGTTCAATTTCAAACTCTATATACAGAATGAGGGTAATTAATACTTCTTTTTTACTGCATTGAACACCCTTAGATAACAAAATAAGGATCTTTTGGCAGAATAATGTATGTTTTCAAAACTTTTTTAAAAAATGCTAGAATTATTGAAAATGTTTCTTGTGCATTCCCCAACCTTTAAAATCATTAAAATGTTTAATATTAATTTACCATATGAATATAAACATAATTGAGCATTGATTTTTTTTTTAGTATGAATTTAAAGCCATAAATAATTTTTTCTTCAATATTCCTGTTATTTTTTTTATTGTTGCATGTTTTTATTTTATTTTGTGGTCTATAGATATGATAAATATTTGTGGTTTCAAAGAATGATGCACAATTTTGTGAAAAACACTTCCATTAACAATATCGAGAAATTTGGACGAAATGAGAAAAAAATGAGTACGCATGGAGCATTTTGGAAAATTCTAGAATTTTTGAGGAATTTTTTGATAACCAGGCCTTATTCTGTCCACAAATACTTATTTTTTGAATTCTAAGTGTCTTCAATGAAGTAAGTAAGAATATTAAATATCGTATTTTGTTTATAGAGTAAAATATTGAAAATTGAAAAAAAAGAGGTTGATGGCCCCTTGTCCCCTTAAAAAATCTTGAATTCTACGGTTGTTCAGCCGCTCACAATCCGAACATCACTCCCGAGAATGCGAAGCGTCGATTGCAACGGTGAAAAGCTAAGCGTCATTGGACTGTGGACATGTGGAAAAATGTTCTTTGCAGTGATGAATCTCGCTTTGCAATCTGGCAGTCCGATGGACGCGTCTGGGTTGAGTGGATGCCCAGCGAGCGCTTCTTACGTGGCTGCATTGTGTCGAATGTTAAGATTGGTGGTGGCAGCATCATGGTGTGGGGGTGTTTTTCATGGTTTGGCCTGGGTTCCTTAGTTCCTGTGGTCGGAAACATGAACTCTGAGATGTATGTGGTGACATTCTGGACGATGCTGCTCTCCCAACGTATTTCGGGGAAGACCCATTTCTCTTCCAGCAGGGTAACTGCTCCATTCACGCATCTAGACTTGCGCAGGCAGGGTTTGACGAAATGGGTGTTCAAAAACTGGACTGTCCTTCCCAGAGCCCCGATCTAAATCCCATTGAACACCTTTGGAACGAATTAGAGCACAGATTACGTAGCCAGCCAAATCGACCATCCTCACTGCCAGCACACACTTCAGCTGTGATGGACGCCTGGAAGTCAGCTCCTATGGACACCTATCAAAAACTGGTGGAAAGTCTCCCCAGACGCGTGCAGTCTGTCATCGATGCAAAAGTCGGACCAACATCATATTAATATATGCCTTAGGACTCTCCTTAGTCCATATCATATTAATATATGCCACAGGTAGGCGTCTGTACCACTGGGCGTCCGGATACTTTTGGCCAGATAGTGTACGACGTATTTGATAATTTGTTAATATACTTAGAATAAGAAGATATAAAAGAAATTATTTCTAAGTATTTTCTTCTAATTATTCGCCAACATTAAGAAGGTGACTAAAAATCGACTTCAGTGTATGTATAGACTGGTATATGTATACATTTATATGTATGGATGCATAAGTTTAGATGTATATACTGAAATATATTCAGACTAAGGTCTATTTGCTAATTTTCTTAGATAAGATGAGATGATAAAAGAATTTATTTCTAAGCATTATCTTTTAATTTTTCTAATTTAGTTTTTAATATTTGAAGGTGTATTGGATATCGATTGATATTTCAACACCCTTTGAGTAATAGGATCGATATTTAAGTTTAAATATCAAGTAAATATAAGCATAAAGTATTAATAATTTAAGTTGTGTTACTGGTACGTATATATTTCCCAGATTCAAAGCTTTATGAGCTTAACTTAGAGAAAAAAAGTTAAGAGATGAAATAACTTATTTCTAGAATTTATTAAGTAATAAACTAGTATAATTTTATAATTATTCTAGTTTATTACTTAATATTTATTGTACATGCATTTCATGTAGCTTGATAATTTGAATGCCATCTGACTTAGATGATCGACATTCAAAGTTTATGTATCAATCTATATATATAAAACAGTTCCGTAACTGACTCATTCATTCACTGACTGACTGACATACAACGCACAGACCAAACCGCTGGACCTAAAGGGCTGAAATTTTGCATGGCGATTCTTCTTATAGTGTAGGGGTGCACTAACAGAGATTTTTGAAAAATTCTTCTTAGATTTTTTAAAATTAAATTTTTAAGCTGTTTTTTAAACTTTTTTTACGTTTGCATTTAAAATAATACATTGAGGGTTATAAAATTTATATCACGAGAAAGATCCTAAAAATTCCTTCAAAATGAAATTTTTTTCGAATTTTTACCTCCCATTTCCTGATTTTTGGTGAATTTTTAAAGATTAATTTTTAGAATTTAATTTATTAAATGCAGATCACGTGATTTCTTTTTCTTGTACTTTAAATAAATTTATCGTCACGTGCAAAAAAAAATAGACAAAAAAAATATTTTTTTCTTGCTAATGCGGCAGACGATTGGACTTTATTTTGTCTATAAAAATATCCCTTACGATTTTTTTATAAATATGTTTTTTTACATCAATTGTATACATTGATCGTCGTATTTATTATAAATATATATATATATATTTTTTTTTTGGAATTAATTGCATACATTGACCGTTGTATGCAATTAATTTCAATGTACTCCGTAGCGAAGCGCGGGTTTTCAGCGAGTTCAATATAAGAGTAAAGTTTAACCCGAAATAAAAAATTAAGTTT
>OU015493.1:211955814-211973314 GCA_907164885.2 Dolomedes plantarius
TCAAGAACAAACTAATTTATTAAAGAGTAAAGCAACACACCTTACTCGCTTCCAGCCAGTCAAGCGTCTCCCGCAAAGAGCGCCAAAATAGAATTAGGTCAGAGAGGTTGCCAGAATTGGCGAAGGAAGTTAGTATGTGGGAAGGCGAAGTGTTTACGCCAAGACAAAAGGACGGGTTACCAGGACAGAGATGAAGTACATAATGGGCGATTATAGGTAGTTAGTAATATTATCACACACATGTATATATATATATATATATATATATGAAATGTCCGGATGGACATCTCATGAAATAGGAGCATACATCGTGGCTGGAAGATAATAAAATCAGCTTCAAGAACAAACTAATTTATCAAACAGTAAAGCAACACATCTTACTCGCTTCGAGCCAGTCAAGCGTCTCCCGCAAAGAGCGCCAAAATAGAATTAGGTCAGAGAGGTTGCCAGAATTGGCGAAGGAAGTTAGTATGTGGGAAGGCGAAGTGTTTACGCCAAGACAAAAGGACGGGTTACCAGGACAGAGATGAAGTACATAATGGGCGATTATAGGTAGTTAGTAATATTATCACACACATGTATATATATATATATATATATATATATATATATATATATATATATATATATATATATATATATATATATATATATATATATATATATATATATATATATATATATATATTTATTTATTTATTCTTGGACTCGTATTCTTGGATACATGCTATCCCACCCCACAAGGAAAAGGTTAATACTTTTTTGTGATTCCTTTTTTTTAAATTTCTGATGCAGAGACCTGGGGACAAAGTCCATAGGCTTGCAGAAAAAAAGGGAAAAATACAAAACGGCAAAGATAAACAAAATAGAAAGTATATAACAAAGGAATGCAACTAAGATAAAATTATTGTGCGATCAGGAGCCTACCAAAAACGTCTGTACCGAGAACTACCCGTTACGCATAGCAGGACATAATGTGCTTACTGTCTATGTTATCGGAATGCATAGAGGGCTAAATTTTCTGATTCTTTAAAGGTACAGAAATCCATTGCTACAAATAAACATTAGTTTATCAAGCATGATAACGTCTGCCCACTATCCAGTTAAGCAAGTGTCTTAAGGGGGCACAGGGCCTTGAAGCTCGACGAAATGACTATAAATAGGGTCTAATTATAACCGCAAAGACTCAAATAGTATTAGAAAAAGAAACTTTCTTTCTTTATACATATAAAGTACATATCTTTAAATACGTCATACATAAAAATGGAAATTATAAATCTATAAATAATTTTCAAATTGGGACTTTAGAATTTTATATGATTAACTGTTAATTTTGAGTTTGTGTGCAGCATTACTTTTAAACTATCAGTAGGAAACTGATAAAACTACACTCATGTGTACTTTTCATGGTACTCTACATTTTAAAACCAGCAAAATGTGATATTCTGGAATGATTTTTTTATGTGGGAAAATTATGCAAATCATTGTGATAATTTTTGAAGTCTTCCAATTTTGTGCTCAATTTTTAATATAAATGATATTTATTACATATTTTTTTTGGTTTTACATTACAGGAAAATATATTACAAGTGTATTCTGACCATTAATTATTTTATGTAAGCATATATCTCAATTTTATGTTGCGCACAGCACTTTGTGATTTTAAACAACCAGTTAATCATATTAAATTCTAAACTGCAAATTTGAAAATTATTTATAGATTTATAATTTCCATTTTTATACATGACATATTTAAAGATATGTATTTTATATGTATAAAGAAACAAAAAAAAATTTCTAGTATTATTTAAGTTTTTGTGGTTAGAATTAGATAATTTTTAAAGTCATTTCGTGAAGCTTCAAGGTCCTGTGCCCCCTTAAATAGACGACCATAGACCTCAAAACCTGCAGAGAATTCAATGTGTTCAACTTTTATGTTCTTTGAGCAGAAAGAATAATTTGCAAGACGTTGTGCAGGCAAATTGGGGATCTGGGTGATAGAAAAACAATTAAAAACTTATTAACTTTCCCATTTTTACTACTCCTAATTTGAAAGTCCACCATCCCCTTAATCGTTCTACAAGTACTATTAATAAAACTACATAGCATAGAAAATTGTGCCATAAATACATAGGGAAAGATTTATCGGTTATTTTCTAAAAATAAGCAGATGTAAATTTAAAAATCTATTAGTTTAAAAAAAAGGGTGAATTATGAATTAGAAGACACAATTATTTTAATGGAAAAATTTCGCTTTGCCGTCTCCCAAAAGAACCATCATGTCATCCCCTGAAATAAAACACCTCGCCGGGATTGAAATGAATGCTTTTAAAAATAAAGAATTGTTTTGGGTAAAATGTTTTGAGTATCTCATTAGTCCAGGCGACGTCTCATTGGCGGTGCTACAAAATAATTAGGGGCGAGATCACCCGAAAAAAAAATATTAGAAAAATCGCTTCTCTGCGTTTGAAATGTGCAGGTCGCCATTCTGCAGAAGAAAAATATTTGCTGAATTCGTTTCACGAAAAACTACTTCAAAGAATATTCATTTTCTGAGCCTCGGGGAAGATACATTATATCTTAATTTGTTTCGTTAGATGGAATACTTTCAGAAAATTAACTTTTGGATAGTTCGCGTTTAATCTTTTTCAGATGTTGACCTTTTCTCGGTTCAGCCATTGCGATTTTGTTTTCTGACGGGATGTGCGTTCATTCATGTAAACGGGATGTTACAAAAAAATTTATTTGCATAACAATTGAGGAGGAGCATTAAGCATTACGCAAAAAAGAAACCCTGGCTATATTTTGAGTGTAAACTTCTATATTATTACAATAATTACTTTCTCTGATTAACGTGGGTTACATTATGGTGATACAGGTTTGATATTTACGCATTTCCAAACAAATATATTAAGGGGTCCGGGGCACATTTTGAAAATTTTTTTATTTATTGAGTTAAAATTTTGAAATTTTTTGTGAAGGTTAACCATATAATTTGTAAACAAAATCACATCATAAAATTTCTCATAAAATTTTTAAAAAATTTTAAAATTTAAAAATTTTAAAAAAAAGTGGGGTAATTTAAAATCCTTATAACTCAAAATATTATTTGTCTAATTTCAAAATTTTTTCATTTAATTAAACATAAATATATAAACTTTAATTGTGATTCAGCATTTTAAAAAATATTAATTTAAAAAAAAATTAACAATATTTATATTAAAAATTTCAAAAAAAATGATGTAACTTATTTTAAAAAAATCAGATTTTCAAAAGTAAATATTGATTTCAAATTTTCTGAATCAGAATTAAAGTAAAATAGTTGAAAAAGACATGTTCCAGGTTTGAACCATTTATCTTTAACGGTTCTTGACTTATAACAATTTAAAAACGAGAAATGGGAAAAAACCCATCATGCAGAAAAACGCACTTACATGTTTAAACAAATATTGGCTACTATTAGAATGTTGCAAAAAAAAATAATAATTTCTCCTGTTCTAATTAAGATAGAAACATTATTTAAACGTAATTTTAAGCGTAAAAGAACACAGAAATTTTTAATGCAATAAAATTTTTTTCGAAAATTCGAACAATTTTGTGCCCTGGACCCCCTTAATAAAATGGTTATGCTTTTACATTATGGTGATACAAGTTTTATTACCTCGCTTTCTTGTTTGTGTGTGTGTTTGTCCAGTACAAATCTTGCAATCCATTTTTAACTAACTTCCCGACTAGCTAGAAAAGAATTGAATGCATTTTCAGTTAATTTTTTTTTGTAGACTGGTGCAGCCATCTATCGGCGGGACGTGAATGAAAATTTAAACGCAAGTTAACTTCCAATTAACTTCATTTTCTTTCAAGTTGATGTGATAATTCCTGAAAGAATTAAAAAAAAGTATTTATTAATACATAGAATTGTCAAGTTTATATGATTCAACAGAAAATTTTAAAACATGGTGTATAATTTTTTTTTTTTTAATCTTGTAATTATTTTTATGCATTTATTCAAAAATATACAGACAACCATGAAATGGCCGAATGGCTAGATTGATTCACATCCGGTGGGTTCGAGTCCCATTGTTGGCATGGATGTTTGTAACCGTTCGGAATCCACTTTATACTGTAGGCCCCGGTCCAATTACCCCTCGTGTAGCAAAAAGTTGACCGTATCGCTCCACACCAAACCGCAAATATATATAATTATAAGATAAAAAGAAATTTTCATATACCACGTTTTTAAATTTTCAGTTGAATCATATAAACTTGACGATTCTATGTATTAATAAATATTTAAAAAAAATTTTTTTTTGATGAATTATCCCATCAACTTGAAAGCAAATGATCAAATGCGTAATAAAGAGAGCAATTATAAGAACAAAATTAACTTAATTTTTTGTTCTAAATTCATGAAATTGATCAGAATGAATCCTGATACTGTATACAAAGAAATAGTACATGCATTTTAAAAATAGACTTCATTAAGGTAATTAAATTTGATTTATAACTTATTAAAAGGCGAAATTTTGATAAAAATCGGGATAGTATTCAGAAAAAAAAATCAATCGGAGATTAACTATTCAAGGGATTAAATTACTGATACACAGATTAGTTTGTTATACAGTTTAAAGTGATTAACATGCAAAATCGAGGAAATATATCAGAATCGAGGATATATCTCAAAATTTACAATAAGATTGGAAATTTCTTCTAAGGTATTCTATATATTTACAGTGAAACGTATACACAGAAGATCCATTACATTATGATCACCCTCTTCTGTAGCAATGAGCTCGCCCGGAACAAAATCACGGCGCGTGCGCGACTGAAGTTGTATTATATAAAGGACCCATGCATAATCTTGCAAACTATGATCACGCTGACCCCACTAACAGGAAAAGGCCTCGAGCCATCCTGAGTCTTCCGTCTTAATTTTTTGTTTGTCCTCGTCATTTAAATAAAAATATAAAAAATGTAAAAACAATCTCTGGCTTGCCAAGGCAAAAAACAACTATAAAATTTTATAAAATAAAATAAATATCTATTTCCTATCCTTAAACTTTCTATTAACTTAATTATCTGTCTCTGAGCAAATCCATTTTGGCTTTGCTCATTTTTGTAGTTATTGAACTCACGGATCCCAGACCTTATCTTTCTATCCAATCTCTTTTCTCTATTCTCGCTTCACTAGCCAATTGATTTTCAGCTTACAGACAGCCGTAAACTCCACCCACATCAGCGAATTACTTCATTAACTATAAGGATAACTATATACATCATTAACTATATGGATAATTTTTAACTATATGGATTACAATAATTGTTAACTATATGGATTACAATACTTCAGATAACAAAATTCACCAACATTTTTTAACCTTAACATATTTTAATTTTTTGAAAGACTTTTTTTACAATGTTTTTACTCAGTCACTTTTGAAATTTCTAATTAAAAATAGCTGTACTATTTTTTTTTAAAATATATTTTATAATATTGTTGGTGGATATTGTTGCCTGAAATATTGCAGTCACATATAGTAAACAATTATTACTGTACCTTAATAATTTATTTTGACAGAATGCGCACAGTAATTGACTGCAAAATGTTCGATTTTAAAAAATTATTCCCTTTTTATGCATAAAAAATAATTTTATTTTTTTCATTACCATGAAATATTGCATATATAATAAATAGTATTCTAGGCAGTTACTCAAAAAATTTCATGTCAATCAAGCAAAAATCATGAGTAGTACATGCAATCGAACATGGTCTAAAAATGATACTTTTAAAGGTACGTAAAAGTGACCACTTCCCTTAACACAGAGCTGAGCTAATCTTACAGCCTTGATACTTCATGTTTGGAAAAAATATCTAATGAGATTCATCTCGCAACATCTTCCTGCGTAGCCTTTTAATAGATCTCTTACTCTAAAGTAATATATGTTTTATTTTAATGCTAATGGTTGATTTTTTTATGTTTCTCTTTCTGCTTAATCATTAAAGTTTGGCGGTTTACAAATACCGCACTCTAAAGCAGTGGTTCCTAATCGGTGATCTTGAGAGAACCCAACAAGTGGTGAAAAAATAAAAAAATTGGTTCATCGTTTCAAAACGGTAGCAAATTGAAACGTTATTTTAAAACTGGGAGCAAATGAATTTTTAGTCCCCTATATTTTTTTTCAAATTCTAAAGCATCATGTATTTTTTCCGCTTTCCGGCGTTACAAGTACAAAAAAAAATTCTCGTTCCGCCTAAAAATGTCTAATCTATTTTCTGCCACGCGGACTCGCCATTTTACAGCTCGTAAAGCCATTGCAAGCCGAAAAATCTCGTTCATTTTTAAGTTTTTGTAGGCTTTTACGTTTGCAGTCAAGTTTCCTTTGACTTTAAATTTACTATTGCGATCTATATATTTAAGTTGCTAAGCCGGTTCTTTGGGCATTCCAAGAGAGAAAACTGGTACATAAATTTACTTTATTTTCGTCTTAAACGAAAGATTTTAATATACAGATGTGTCAAATTTAGTTTTTTTAGCCGCAATTTCTATTAATAAGCAATCATTTACAATTAAAATTTGCCTTCTGCGCAGGCTCAGTGATATGTTTAAATCTGGCTTTAGATACTTACTAAATGCGAGACCGCATCAACACGTTAATTTGATTATTCCGAGGAATCTCTCTCTGTCATTTTTATTTCCATGTTTTTATTAACTTGCTTTCTTCTTTGTGTGTGTGTTTGTCGGTGTGTTAGTCTGGTACAAATCTTGCAATAGATTTTTAACTAACTTCCCGACTAGCTAGACACTTGAAACTTTTAGAATAGCTCAGAACACGATGACAATGCATTATTTTAATACTTTTAGCCATCGTTAAGCAGAATTGAATGAAGTTGAAGTTAATTTTGTTGTTTGAAAATTTCTCATAATTGCTCTATTTATTACGCATTTGATCATTTTCTTTCAAGTTGATGGGATAATTCATCAAAAAAATTTAAAAAAAGTATTTATTAATACATAGAATCGTTAAGTTTATATGATTCAACAGAAAATTTAAAAACGTGGTATATAAAAAGTTCTTTCTATCTTGTAATTATTATGTTTAATTATGTTTGTGAGATGTACTAGAATGAAACCTGATGGAAATTGTTTATTTCGCGTTATTGAGTCACCATATTTCTTTTTATTCGATCCAATAGTAATTTTTTAAAGTGTATTTCTGTATTTTTAATCTTATGATTTTCAACATTTGGCAATGATGGGTTGCGTATAATTTTTGTATTAGTAAATTTATTTGCTCTTAGGCCATCATGTTTTGACGGGTACCAGCTAGTTACTTTAGTTTTTTGAGTTTCGAAATCACTACTTCATTATTCTATCTGAATATTTCCTTACAACACCGTTCTATAAATCTTTAAAAATCTTCTAGCAATGTATAGTTTCATGATAGATTTCCATGTTTTTTTAAAAATCTATTGTTCGTTTTTTGTTCTTTAAAGGGATTTAAATGCGATATATGTTGTGAAAATCCCAGATTGGAAAATAGCCAAAAAGTATTGAATCAACGCTTTTCTGTCTGCAGAATTGCCTTTATTATTCGTGTAAGCTTATTCGGTAAATCTTATTTATTGTGATAGGCTTACACCTTGGTTGACAAGTGCCATTTTGTGAGGACGATGTACTAAGACGGAATTCTTTTACGTATTTTATTCTGTTCTAGTGATCATGAAATGATAACTTTCAACAAACTTTTGGAAAATGCATAACTGAAACACAGTTTATTAATATCCACAATAAAAACAAAAGGTGTGGTAATTCGTTTCGAACTAATTAATAGAGTATATGACAAAGCTACACTCCTTAAATAGAAAATTAATAGCATATTTTTTTTCTTTTAATGATCACAACTTCAGAAAAGGAATTGGATGCATGATAGTCTCTTCACATGACATGATAAAAAAAATCGAACCATCAGACTTTTAGCGCTGAAGAATTTTCCTCGGAAACCTTTTTTCTTTATTACAAAAGTATTCCTCAAACACTTACTTCGGTTATCTAAAAGAACGTAAAATAAACCTTATTGAAATGTATAACTTCGAGTTTAGAAAGAAAATCCAGTATCGATACTAAAAAACCGTGCGAGCAAAAACTTCAGTGACTTTTTTCTAAAGTAAAATAATTAGAGTATTCAGATGTGAACGAAATGCAAATTTAACTAAATTACTTCCAAATTAATAATAGAAAGCTAATTAGCTTTGCTCGTTCGGATCTGATACTTCCATTTTTTTTTTTCTCTTTTTTTGTTTTGCAGTTTCACTCACCTTCTGAACTCGAAAGTTTAGCGTGTTCTTTCCCACTGAAATGAAATTAATAAGTCACTCATACTTTTTGAAGTGCCTTAAAGAGCATGTACTCGAACGTTATGAAATATTTTTTTTTTCATGCGATAGTACTTATCAGCTTTACAAAAGTTACGAGACTTCTAACATTGTGAAGGAGAAACTACTTATTAAATCAATCGAAATAAAGACATACGCGATAGAAAATTAGTTAATTTTTACATTTATTCTTTATGTGGCACTTATGTAGCATTCATCTGCAAGAGCCGTTTGCAGTAGAAGTTAAAGGAAATAGGATATGGAAATACGCATGTTTGGTCGCGTATGTTCATTAATTGCGTGTGCGTAAGACTAGAAATATAGCATACGCGTTTAACTGTTGAACAAAAGAAAAATGGCATAACGGCTTATGTTAGAAAATTTAAAAAGAAATATGCGTAAATAGGTTAAATTCAGAAGGTCATTCACACTTTAAGGAAACGATTTTTATAGTTAAGTCTTATGTATAAATGTCGTATTGTTTACGGCGATTTGCTTCTGTCTCATAGCCATGGTTCTGGACAATAGCTCTAGCTCAAATTTTCCATGAAAGTAAACTTTCTCTTAGTACTGTCATGTCAATTTTACCACATTCCTCTTGGACCGTTTTCCAAAGTCCGCTCAGTATTCTTGGATGGGGTTTTCCTAGGGCTCGTATTAAAAAACCGAAATTGCAAAAGTCCATTGGAGAGGATTCAGGTACTTTTACAGGTACAGTAACCACCGCTTATAGTGATCAGTGGTTATAAGAATCAACCGTTTATAAGAATCAATATCGCTAAAACAAAAACAAATGTACTATTTCCATGATAAAATTTTCGCTTTAAAGAATCAATCCACCGGTTTTAAGAATCAGTTTACACTCTTCGATTTCCTTTCATTTTTCTAATAAAGTCACTTAAATCCTCAAAAGGCACGAAGTTCTTTCTTTTTTTTTAAAAGAAAGATTGATAAGATGGGATGGAATATAGTCGTAAAATTCATCCCTTTCTTTGTTAGACATAACATAATAATTTCCCCTTAAACGCTTTAGCACAACACTGTCCTATTAGCTTGACCCAGGGGAATCTTTAATCGTCCGGGTCCGATTTCACTTTTCTCCACTGACAATCAAAAATAGGGACTCTTTTTTCCCACCTCCCACATCCTAGTTGCGGCTTTCTGGACCCTGACACACATAAATCTTCGGCGAAGTGTTCACTATCACTTAGGCAAACGTGACATTAGTAGATTCAGCACGTTATCAAACCGTGAAGCGTAAGCTAGAAGGTGAATCTTCGTCTGAGACTATTAGTATTGAAAGAGGTATAAACAGCCTCCTGAAAACTTCATTACGTCAAATTACCATAGAAAACTTTTTCTTGCTCCCTTCCTTTAGTTGAAATGTTAAAACTGTTAAGCAGGTATGTGGTAACAAATATTGGATTTTTTTTCTTCTCTTACTATAATCATGTGTATCTACTTATAGGTCTACAAACCCGTCGGACGGGTTTGTAACCAGTTGCGCCGTGTGCGTGGCTCCATTCAATTACATAGGTTACGACTCATCACGGACTGGTTTGTGATTTGAGTGAGTTATCAGTTTCTTTATAGTTGTTCTGTGTGCAGACTGGCTTGGTGTTGCAGGATTTGTGGTACGGAGTGGATGTCTCAGAAGGTCACCGATTCAATATCGTTACCCTCTTTTCGGTTTTCTGACCCTGGCGTTCCTCATGTCATAGTCTTCCCGATTTGTAGAAACTTCCTTTCGGCCTTTTATCTTCTGTTTAAAATCCCTCAACCAAATTTCTTTTTCTTGTTCTTCTGCTTTCTGTCGGCCCTCGGGACTTATGATTTGATGGACAAGCCGTGTGGGTCTAGTATGTGGGTGGTTTTCGCGCGGGTGTTGTTATCTGGGGGAGTGTGTTCCCGCACTTGTCGGGTTATTTCTCTGGGAAGCTTCCTTGCTACATAGGATCCCTTTTGGCTTCTTGAAAAAAAAACTGGGTTTTGTAGAAAACAGTAGTTTCTGAAGATAGTTCTACGTGTGACTCATATTATTCAGAAGGTACTAGTAGATACCCGTCAAAACATGACGACTAAGTAGTAAACAAATGTGCTAATACACAAATTATACTCAACACATCATTGCCAAATGTTGAAAATCATAAAAATGCGCAGAAACAAATTATTGTGTTTAACCGGCCTCATGCTTATTGGGTATCTAAAGTCAGATTTTAAAATATCAGAGAATGCGCAGAAAGCAATTTTTTTTTTTTTAAATTGTAAATTATCGCTAATTAAACAACGCGAAATAAAGAATTTCCAAGAGGTTTAAACTTATATTTCACAAACGTAATTATCATAAAAACAAAAATGGGCAGAGAGAGATCTAGAGACACTCCTCGGAATAAACGTGTTTATCATTAAAATATGTCACTGACCATGAGCGGAAACAGAGAGTTTCTAAAGACAGATGTAAACATGCCACTGAGCATGCGCAAAAATCAATTTTTAATTGTAAATTATCGCTAATTAATAGAAATTGCGGCCACAAAAACCAAATTTGACAAATCTACAGATTACAATCTTTCGTTTAAGACCAAAATGAAGTGAATGGATGCAGAAGTTTTCTCTCACGGACTGCCCAAAAAGTCAGCTTAGCAACTTAAATATATAGACTAGTTGGTACCCGTCAAAACATGACGGCTAGATAGTAAATAAATGCACTAATGCACAAATTATACTCAACACATCATTGCCAAATGTTGAAAATCATACAAATGCGCAGAAACAAATTGATGTGTTTAAGCGGCCTTCTGCTTAGTGAGTATCTAAGGCCAGATTTAAAAATGTCACTGAGCATGCGCAGATAGCAATTTTTTTTTCAATTGTAACTATCGCTAATTAAACAGCGCGAAATAAACAATTTCCATCAGGTTTAATCTTATATTTCACAAACATAATTATCATAAAAATAAAAATGGCAGAGAAAGAGAGAGACTTCTTGGAATAAACGTGTTTAATCATTAAAACATGTCACTGAGCATGCACAGAAACAGTGAGTTTCTAAAGCCAGATTTAAACATGCCACTGAGCATGCGCAGAAATCAATTTTTAATTGTAAATTATCGCTCATTAATAGAAATTGCGATTACAAAAACCAAATTTGACAAATCTACAGATTACAATCTTTCGTTTAAGACCCAAATGAAGTGAATGGATGCAGTAGTTTTCTCTCACGGACTGCCCAAAAAGTCAGCTTAGCAACTTAAATATATAGATACCATCGATTATAGAGTTTTTAAATGGCTTTAAGTACACACTTATAGCTCCTTTATGAAGTTATGTTTGATGAAGTGTTGCTGATCGTATAAACATTTTGCTGAGCAAAAATTAGACGCTTGCAAACTGGGGAAAACTATAATTGCATTTACGCAAACAGAGAAAGCGTCAAATTTCAGTGTACTTTCGGAACGAAACGTATGAAAGCACTTTGATAGTGTCGTGTATGAAACAGATACATCTTAAAACAAAACAGATATGAAAAGGAAACACTGATCGTATCAAAAATACCTATCGCGCGTTGCCTAGGATGTACCTTATATAAGATAGACTGAAATGATGTAGTAAAATTTTGGTAATCTATTTTTTTTCCTTTTGTACAAATTAAGGGTTAAACAACTCCTCAATATCTTTCATAGAATTTACTGTTGTAAGCAAAAATATCGATTTTACTTAATTGGTATGTATAGCCAAGAGTGATGAAAGTTCAGTGAATAATTCCTAAACACTTAGGTTTAAATAACTACTTCAAACTACCCCATAACTGTCCTTTAGGGCCAAATAACTTCCTAACAAATAATTAATCAGTGACTGCGACAGAATTTCATTTAAAAATATTGATTTTAATTAATTTAACAGATTTATCTGATAGTGAAAGTTCAATAGGGCTTGATGAGTAATTACTAGTTCCATTCATGAAATATAATTCCATAGCATATTACAAAAAAGCTTTTCATTAGAGGAACTGAGCGGATATACCCACTCAGCTTCTGAAATGATATAGAGTATTTTAAATTGCTTCTTTCCTTGAGCTAAAAATTGACACTGATCAAATAAATCTGGTAACAAATGTAACGAGCCATAGTATTTATCGTTATATTTATTTGAATGTCAATTCTTCCGAGATCAAGTTATGTTGCCCATTATTAGCCCTGCGAGGTTTTCAATAAGCCACTTCGCTTCATTTCCCTTGAAATATATTTCAGAAAGGGTTTCCTTATATGTCATTTAATGTCAAGTTATCTTCCACCTTTTTTTTAAAACTAATGATTTTTTTGATTAGAATCGACAAATAGAATGTTTTATTTACCGTATAAAAAAATACAATTCGATTGATTTTCCTCGAATTCAGTTACACCGTCGATGGAAACAGGAAAGGAATGAAAAAATAATTTCATGGTTCAAATAAGGACTTTTTTTCGTTTTCTTTCGAATTTTAAATCACATTCTAGTCACGGTATTCATTCAGAAACGGAATTCCGTGAAAGTGATTCTAAGAAAAAATAATTTTGAAATGCTCATAGAAAAAAAAAAGACTAACTACTCCACGCTAAAATACTTTATCTGTGTTTTTCTCCCATTGTTTCTTGCGGAGTAATGTAATTTGATATGGAATGACTATTTAATTAGCTGCTAATAACACTAAGATTTTTTTTTTCTATTTCTACTATCTGCTTCTCAAAATCTTTTATGTGGAACTAAATACAAGCTAATAAAGTGAAATAAAATTGTGTTCAATGAAAGAGAAACAAGGACTCGATGAAGGCCGTTTAGTCCTTGAACCAGCCCAAATTTCGGCGATCCTTGAACTGTCTTCCCAAAACTGATTGATAAATATAAGGAAATTAAACAAAACACTGCCCCTTCAAGATAACTTTTCCGAAGAAAAATTCCCCTGAAAATCATCTTAAGGGGGTCCGGTCCAGGACACATTTTGAAGAAATTTTTATTTATTGAGTTAAAATTTTGAATTTTTTTCTGATGGTTTAACCATATAATTTGTAAACAAAATCACACCATAAAACTTCTCAAAAAGTTTTTAGACAATTTTAAAATTTAAAATTTTTAATAAAAGTGGAGTAATTTAAAATCGTTATAACTCGAAATATTATTTGTCGAATTTCAAAATTTTTCATTCAATTAAACAGAAATATAAAAATTTTAATTTTGATTCACAATTTTTTTAAAAATATTAATTTTTAAAAAAAATAAAAAATTTTAGATTAAAAATTACGAAAAAAATTATGTAACTTATTTTTAAAAAATCATATTTTCCAAAGTAAATATTTTTCTCAAATTTGCTGAATCAAAATTAAAGTAAAATAGTTGTAAAAGACATGTTACAAGTTTCAATCATTTATCTTTAACAGTTCTTGACCTATAACAATTTAAAGACGAGAAATGGGGAAAAAACCCATCATGCAGAAAGACGCACTTACAGGTTTAAATAACTATTGGCTACTATTAGAATGTTGAAAAAAAATAATAATTTCTCTTGTTCTAATTAAGATAGAAACATGATTTAAACGTCATTTTAAGCAAAAAAAAAACACAAGAATTTTTAATGCAATAAACTTTTTCTAGAAAATTCAAACAATTTTGTGTCCTGGACCCCCTTAAACTTAATATTCAAAAACAAAAACGCTATTTTTATCCTTCTATGTTGTTAACTTCAAATCCATTGAATAAGGTCCACGTCCATAATGCTTTCGGAGTGTATAGAAGAGTTCCCCCGTTGCCAACCATATTCTGGACAATACCTGTTTTTAGTTTGACACATCACGTGGTCCTTGCACCACCCGTCAGCACTGAATTTGAGTCAACTTAAACGAATGACGTCATTGTGTTGAATTCCGATTTTTTTTTTTAATATCGTTACCGAAGCTCCGTTTCGTTCCGTTCGGATCAGAAGCCTTCTCTTGGGAGAACACTATTGGAATATACTCGAATTCTGCCTTCACGTCGACATTACGAAACGACGTACTAGAGTATAGAATAACTTTGGGTGGCTTATTGGGAGAAGATGACGTCATGGCTTACCTGTATAAATAGGTCAGCATTGGTTGAGAACCGGGTTATCAATGATAGGTTTAAGCTAACAAAAAGGTAGAGTTGTTTAATTAGATCATCAAAATGTAGTTTATGATATTTGGCAATGAAGCTATTAAATTATTAGATTTATAATTAAAAATGGCTTAAAAGTTTATCAGAATTCCCTCATATCCACTTCGAAAACAGACGTTAGAGAGATCGAGTTTGCCAGTAACCAAGTCATTAGGCATTTCATTATAATGTGAAAGATAAAATTTGTTTAGGTACTTATTATAAGGGACTAGGTTAAATGCTTTCATTTTGGTCCATTGCTAAAATACGCTATTTTATGAGGAAATATAAGACGTGTTTAATTAAGTATTTTAAGGGACTAGGTTAAATGTTTTCATTGCTTTTTCATTTCTAGGTTAAATGCTTTCATTATCGACCATTGTTACAAGACGTTATTTTAAGGTGGAACATAAAATGTGTTTAGGTACGTGTTAAATGATCGGGTGAAGTCCTTCCAATCTGGGCTATTGTTTAAATTCCCATATTCTATCTAAATGCGTTTCTATCTAAATGAATCTTTTACGGTAAGTAGAAAAAACGATCTTTGTAAATAATTTAGCATGTTTTTGTTCGCATTAATTTGTTGTTGTGAGTGCAATTTTTATAATGTAAACTTAGTAAAGTGTGTAGAATTTGTTTTTAAGCTTTTGTTCTATTCCTTACATTATTCCTTTCACTGACGGTTAGTTTATTTTAATCATCTGCACGCTTAATGAAAATATATTAAACACAAAATAAATGTAGTTGTATCTTTCATATTTTTGAAAAATTAATTCACTATTCAAAAAAATTTCACGAAGCCTACACAAAACAACAAAAGCTCATTAAATTTAGAAGCTTTATTTTAAACTATTATAATTTTTTTGAACGTGAAAAGCAACATTCCGAGAAATAATTAAGCGAAAAACATTCGCTTAAAATTTATTCATTTACTATTCGAAACAATATCCATCCCAACCGTTATTTGTTTTGTTCCGATACTGCTGTGTTTTTATCTCATTATTCTCTATTCTTAATTGGTTGCGAGATATTTGAAACGCCTAGTTTTGCTTCGAAATCTTTTTAAATACCCTTTTGTTAAGTGATGCTTGCAAGTTCAATATCTATCTCCTGTAATACATTTCTAAGACTGTAAACATCATTTTCAAATCCTATTGCAGCATCCATCACAGTAACACACAACGTAATAATACACCCAAATTTGATTTGGCTCGTGCCATTTTCGTTTGGAAACTCAAAACACATTTATATGACAAATTTCATATTAGAAACCAAAAAACATAGAAGGGAATACTGCTAAAATAAAATAAAGATGTAAGGTACCTCCGTGGGACAATTTATATGCAACATTTTTTTTCTTAAAAGTTTCTCAATGTTTAAGAATCTAAGACTGCTCATAAGTTAAGTGATTTCATAAAAAATGTTTTTCACATTTAAGTTGAACACAATGAATGCAAAAGACTTCCATTAGAAAGTCTTGACATCGTAATGGATAATTCATTTGTTTTAGCAAAATTAAATTAATATTAAAATTTTATGCGTAAATCGAGTGGAAAACGTTAATTTTTTAAACGAAAAAGAGAGAAAATCGCAGCTTGGAGTTTGAATTTTAATAAAATTACAAATAATAATATTTTTTTTCTAAGGAACATTTAGAAGAGTGCTTGCTGGGTTTTTGACAACAGCGTTTCACTGGCGAAGAATATCCAATTTTAGAATAATATCTCAATTATATAATTTTAAAGGATCAATGGTTGAAACATTTGTAGGGTTCGCGTGTTGCTCAGATGCAAATTTCTGGTATCTGCGCAGTGCAGGCCAGTCGAAGTGAGTTCAGAGCAGGTGTCTGGTCTATTTAAGTGAAGCACGCTGAGTTGGCAAGAGTCCAAGAAGGGAGTGGAGATTTGTACGGTAGTGCGTTACTCTATTAGTAGAGATACGAAAGAGGCGAGAAAAGTTAGATTGAAGGTGATAGCGGTATTTAACTGATAGAGCACGTATTAGTATTTAGCCTAGGTGGCTGCGCGAGTTCGATAGTTATTTCCGAGCCCGATGGTTACGGGTATTGTTAGTGAACGTATATTCTGCCTGAAAGGGTTCGTTACGACTTTAAAGTTCAGTTTCTTAGTACCGCAAGTTGCGATACTGTTGTGTTATTATTTGAAGCCCCAAGTCGGTCTATGTTAGTCTAACTCTACGCAGAAAATAAAGGAATTATTTATATTTATGCCTATTACTTTATAGTGTGCCTGTACCGTTAGAGGATTCACAGGGTAAATAAGAAACAGAACCACATACATTTTACCCTTGACCTACAAATTTTTTCTTTCTATTCTGATTCTCTCATATCTTCATTGTTTTCAGATTTTCTTTCAACTGCAAAACTCCTGAGTTCGTTTTCGAATCACCCAATTCTACTAGTCATATTTTACAGAAAGTAAAGGACTGTCATAAAAAAACTTATGCTGATATATGGACCTCTAGCGGCCGTTCCTTTCGACCTATCGAGATGAGATTTCAGATATAGTTATTCAGAGGTATGACCTCGGGATTCTCTGCACGGCAGCGAAGTAGCGCTCACGGTTACGGTTATAGGTACAGATATTCGAAATTTTCGAATAGCAACGCCCATTTTTTCCCGTCTCAAAATGCTCAGCGCATGCGAAAACTCTAAATAGCGTTAGAACGGTACGTGTATCACGAAAAAACGGACGCGTTCTGCACGCACAAAAAAACAGCCCTGCGAACGGCCTACAAAAACACGATCGGGGGCGCAAGGAGGAAATTTGCATATGACAGAGGCAATACACCAATCACTGATGTCAGCACACAGATCCGACATCAGAAAGCTTTTTCTGGGACTACACATTTCCCACATGGGTGCCAGCGTCGTGTTTTCGTTGGCCGTCCGCAGAGCTGTTTTTGGTGCATGCATAGCGCGTCCGTTTTACGTGACACGTAACGCTCCACCGCTATTTAGAG
>OU015493.1:211975814-212025814 GCA_907164885.2 Dolomedes plantarius
ATATATATATATACTAGCTGAAAACCCGCACTTCGCTACGGAGTACGTTCAAATTAGATACAACGGTCAATGTATGCCATT
This sequence comes from Dolomedes plantarius, assembly GCA_907164885.2. Classification (NCBI taxonomy): domain Eukaryota; kingdom Metazoa; phylum Arthropoda; class Arachnida; order Araneae; family Dolomedidae; genus Dolomedes; species Dolomedes plantarius. The sequence continues at coordinate 211,975,896 of OU015493.1, forward strand.
AATGCCAATATATATATATATATATATATATATTTATAATACATACGACGATCAATATATACAATTGATGTAGAAAAAAATATATATATTTATCAAAAAATCGTGAGGGATATTTTTATAGACAAAATAATGTCCAATCGTCTGCCGCATTAGCAAGAAAAAAAAAATATTTTTGTCTATTTAGTTGTTATGCACGTGACGATAACTTTATTTAAAGTACCAGAAAAAGAAATCACGTGATCGGCATTTAATAAATTAAATTCTAGAAATGAATCTTTAAAAATTCACCAAATATCAGAAAATAGAGGTAAAGATTCGAAAAAGATTTCATTTTAAAGGGCTTTTTATGATCTTTCTCGTGATATAAATTGTATAACCCTCAAATTATTATTTTAAATGCAAACTTAAAAAAAAAGTTACTAAAACAGCTTAAAAATTTAATTAAAAAAATCTAAGGAGAATTTTTCAAAAATCTCTCTTAATGCACCCCTACACTACAAGAAGAATCGCCATGCAAAATTTCAGCCCTTTAGGTCCAGCGGTTTGGTCTGTGCGTTGTATGTCAGTCAGTGAGTCAGTTACGGAACTGTTATATATATATATATATTAATGGGCCCATATTCTTGGGATACATACTACCTCACTCCGTAAGGAAAAGGTTAACGAGGAATCTTACAGATAAAAATATCAATATCGTGATGGCATTGTTTCCCTTATAACAATATATCACGAAAAATAAGATTTTTATACAGTATCCTGGTCCCCTTGGCAAATGCAATTTTATCCTCTGAAATATGTGAAAACCGAGCGGGATCCCCGGAGAGCTACTCTAAGCCTTCCTCGTTAGCGATCGCAGTAGTGACGTTCACGAGAATCTAAAATTAACTTTGGTTACTGATCAGTAAGAAATTTTAAGGAGACATGAATTAATCCCCAACCTCCCCCCCCCAATAACGACAGTTGCATCCCTACACAAACATTTGAAATTATACACGTAAGCGTCTAAGAAATTAGAGTGATATTATGAACTCGCATACAGCCGGATGAGTAAAACATTCATGTTATGTAACAGTGGATTTTAATTGTGAAGTAGCGTGATAGAATTACATAACAGGATAGATGAAACTTTGTTGAACACATAGAATCACAGGGATGTTTTACAACATGTGTTTCTGCCCTTTTATTTAGGATAGAAAGGAGATCCAGGTCAAAATAATAATAGATATAGAGAATTGAGCCTTATTAACAAATTGGGAATAAAAATATATATATATTTTGAAGGTTAAAATAAATAGTATCCGGTGAAAAGGGAAATCAGGCTTTAAAGATGTTGTAAGAATATATTTAAACGAAATAATTCTGCCTATTTCAGAGGAATTTATATCAGAATATAATTTTAAAAATGCAATTTTTTTACCACTGTATAATCTATATTAATAAAGCAAGTTCCGGGTCTATCTGTCGGTCACAGTCTCCGGGTGTACCGCCTCGATGTGTGCGTGTGTGCGGCCTATGAAACTTACAGCCATGAAATTTGTCACGCGGGTAGTGCAGACTATGGGAAAGTGCACCTCGGAGCCCGAATTTTAAATTTTATTCTAGAAAATTGTTTATTTTATGTTTTTTTAAAATTCAGATTACGATATATCGGCAAAAAATGATCGTAGAATTTTCATCTTTTTACAATCTAAGACTACAGACATTTCTCCTTCAAACGAGACCTCATTTGTTTAAAAATAATTTTAAACAGACTAATATTTTCATCAAAATATTAAACCCACTTTTTTGAGAAATTTACGCAATTTTCACGATCTAAGGTCGATGATTTTCGAGTTTTTATCTTACAAAGAAAATATTTATATCATGTGGAAGACGAAAGCTTTCTCATTCATATAAAACTCATTTCGAGTCTCTATCTTAAAATTTCGATTTTTAATTGAATTTTAAAGAACGATACTTAACACAAATTTTCTATCGGTTCTTCAAACGCGAAGAACGGCAAGTTCTCTCCTTGGGTTGTAAACAAGGATTCAGTCATTCTTTCACTTGATTCATTCATCGTCTTCCTTTGATGGTTTGAGCGTAGCTAGGCGAAGCCCGACCGTAACCGGGCTAAGCCCGGCTAGTAAAGTAATGATTTGAGAATTTGTAAAATAGATCCGTGACGCTGCGCTGTAGTTCAAGAGTTAGATCATTTTCCCAGGATACCGAAATGGGTGGATTTGACTACAGCAAATGGCGAAGTTATATTTCAATGGCAGAAAAGTGTGTTGTTCACAACATTTTAACAGTGTAGACAGCGGCGTTCAGCGAAATTCGAATGACTGAATGATACCCACCATATATATATATATATATATATATATATATATATATATATATATATATATATATATATATATATATATATATATACTGCTGGCCTTTAAAATTGCAAAACCAGGAAGGAAAGCAAATAACAAAACTCTACTTATTGTACTTATACAGTGTCGTAGAGTACAACGACATTGTGTCCTCGGAATTAGAAATTGGAAGAAGGAAGTGCAAAGAATAAAGTAATTGGATGAAACTAGAGCAAAACGTGGGAAAGTTAAGAAGCCCCGATTGTAAACAGGTCTGTAAAGATAGCAGAAGGAGATAGAGAAGAGAGTGGCACTTAGAGAGATAGATGGATATAAAATAAATATGCAAGAGGGCGGTTTGTGTAGAGAATAAGAAAAAAAGGTAAAAAAAAGAGGATTAAAATTATGGTCGTAATAAAAGGGGAGCCCACACGCAAAAGTCTTTAGCCCCGGGCCAGGTTATAAAAGGGTCTAGGTCAGCGGAACGAAGAGAGAGGGGTCATAAGAGATACGCCCACGAAGCCCAATGGATGGAATAAAATATTAAGGATAAACCACAGTCCAATCAGATGGTAAATTGTTGAGACAATATAGCCAATGGGAAAGCAATGGAGGTGTGCCCTAGAGTTAGGAGGAGAGAGATATGTAGATGAAATAACTCAATGATACGATTTAGATTTGAGACTGAGACTTAGCAAGAATTAACTGAATGATACGATTTAGATTTGAGACTGAGACTTAGCAAGAATTAACTGAATGATACGATTTAGATTTGAGACTGAGACTTAGCAAGAATTAACTGAATGATACGATTTAGATTTGAGACTGAGACTTAGCAAGAATTAACTGAATGATACGATTTAGATTTGAGACTGAGACTTAGCAAGAATTAACTGAATGATACGATTTAGATTTGAGACTGAGACTTAGCAAGAATTAACTGAATGATACGATTTAGATTTGAGACTGAGACTTAGCAAGAATTAACTGAATGATACGATTTAGATTTGAGACTGAGACTTAGCAAGAATTGTGTTGGGCTGATAGTCGGAGCGATTACTCAGAAAACACATCGAATACTTACATATGTAGAGTCACGTATGAAGTGAGTTGATGGATAAGAGGCATCTATATGGCTTAATAGTATCGTACTGCCATTGAAGTAAGAAACGGGCAATTGATAAATGAACCATATGCCTCAAGATAGTTCCGCACTGAAGGGATGATGATGCCGGTAGAGAGAGAGATCCCAGATTCTGAAGGACCCGCCAGCCGATTTTAGTTGTGCGTCACCGAACTAGTGAATTGATACGAACAATCCTGGTGCCTCAAGATAGTTCCGCCCTGAAATGATGATGATGCCATTTGAGAGAGAAGTTCCTGATTTTGAACGACCCACCAGACGGTATTAGTTGTTCGACACCGAACGCTTGAATTTAGATGAAAATTCCTGGTGCCTCAAGATTATGCCATTCCCAGACGAAGAACCAACGCCCCTGAAATCTCGCATCAGCAATTGGGTACCGTGCTTTCCTTTTTCTCACATTTGTGTACATAATCGCTGCTTCAATCAATTAAGAATAGTTAATACTAAGAATTAAACTGGTAGGGCGCGACTGCATTAAAATATATAAATGAGTGGAATTAGTATTATGTCAGTAAATTGAGACAGGATATTATTAGTAAAATTGATGAATTATTATGTCAGTAAATTGAGCTAGGATATTGATGAATTATTAGCATGTCAGTAAATTGAGTGAGGGAAATAGGAATTATATTTCTGATTTATTATCATGTAAGTAAATTGAACCAGGTTAATATGAGTGATATGTGTATAAAATGATATGAAAATAACTGAATAAATTAAATATATTTGTTGTAGATAATTTATTTAGTAGTAATGAATTTTTAAGTAATATGTGTAGACGTAACATGACGAATACATTAATTCGTCATGTTAAACCAGAGTTGTTTCCATCATTTGGAGTCATAATGAATGCAATGTACTAACCACATCCTTGACCAATGAATTAACAAATTTAAAACCATTATTATATATTTTATAATACCCAACCATTATTCTTTCACTGCCACATACAGCATAGTAGGAAGAGAACATGATTACATTTTTAGGCAATTTGGGGGTATAGAGGTCCGAAATTAGTACACACAGCTGCCGTCTCTAGCAGCTAAAACGGATCTAAATCGGTTACGCATAGAGTCGAACTGGGCTTGGATCGCGGACACGGGCAAGTCATTCCATGCTGCTTCAAGTCTATGCCACACTTCATCAATCCTAGTTGCTGGAGAGCGGTGTTGACCTCGCCTCTCAGCATCCCATGGCCACATGTTTTCAATGGGTAAGAGATCTGGAGAACGTGCTGGCCAGGGCAACAATCGAACACCCTCGTGTCGAGATATGTCAGGCCACGACGGGCAGCATGCGTTCTTGTGTTATCTTGTTGAAAGATGACGTCTTCAAGGCATCGAAGAAGGGCACAGTCACCGTCCTTAAGATCTGAGAAATGTAACGCTGGATGTTCCGATTACCGACGACGCGAACAAGAGGTGTTCGTGTCATGTACCCAATGGCTGCCCATAACATCACACCAGGTGCAGGGCCCATATGACGATATCGAATGCAATCAAGCCATGTGCGTTCTCCTCGGTGCCCGAATACACAGATAAGTCCATTATGATGCTGCACGCAGAACCGGGACTCGTCTGAAGAGGCAACTAGGTGCCACTCATGTATCCAGTTTTGTCGTTGGGCGCACCACCGTCGCTCCGCATCTCTATGTTGCAGTGTCAAAGGCAACCGCAGTAATGGTCGCCGTGGAGACAGTCCGTACTGCTCCAGGCTTCGTCGCACCGCCCTTAAGGATACTTGTTCTGCAAACAAGCCCATTTCCTGACTCAGGGTCTGTGATGGGGCAGCACGATCCTGCAAGGCCGACCTGACGACATGTTTGTCTTCTCAGGCGTTAGGGACGGGAGGACGTTGAGATCCCGCATGGCGTCAGTATGACCCTCCTGAACCCGCCGATTCCATAATCGCATGACAGTCGTTGGATTCCGACCAATGCGAGTAGCAATATCGCGGAACGATAAACCGCACTCTCGATAGGCCACGATCCTGCCGCTGTCGAATTATAACACGTGCTGGTAGCTGTTTCTGTTTCTTATATGAGGCATATCACGATATTCTCACTAACAACCAACATTCAAATGCGATTTCAAATGCGATGAGAAACCCACTGCGTAACTTTCTTTTTATACAGAGTTTGACATGCCGTTTTTCCCTCCTGCGTCGTTCGATTGCGTTTAAATGCTAATCATTTGCATATCCCAGCATGTTCTTCCTTTCAAAGGAATTTGACGTCTCTATCATCCTTCCTTCATGGTGTTGCAATTTTAATGGCCTGCAGTGTGTATATGTATTTATGTATATTTCTGTATACATATATATGTGTGTGAGTGCATGCATGCATGTATATGTATATATGCGTATATGTATGTAAAAAAGCAATGTGATTCCCCTACCATATGCTAACGAAGCGTTTACTTGGCTAAAAATTATTCGTATTCTAACAAAAACAATGTATATTTTGAAAGAAAGAAATTGCATATCTTTCATTGAACCCGAAATTTGTTCTTGATCTCCTTAGGAGCGTAAAAAAAGGAAATAAAAATTTCTACATTCAACAAGTGGAAACTCAGTAGTTTTTATTCGCAAAGAGATTTGTTTTAATTAAAGAAAACTTATCAACATTTTGCTCCTTCAAGACTTACTGTACATTTTTTTTTTCATATAACCACTTATCTAGTTAACACATTGACTGTATTTGTATTAAAACCATAAGCAGTTTCAATATCTTGCTATTGACTATTAAAATAGTGAATTCACTATTAAAATAGATTTCATATTCCTTTGGACTTAAGATATGGCTTTATTTTTAAAATTTGTTATTGCCGTCTCTTAGAGTGCTTTTTTTCCAAAAACTTAATTGTCAAGTTCCAGGGATTGACAAGTTCCAGGGATTATATGAATGTATATCTATATAAAAAAATGCCGTAACTAACTGACTTACCCACTGACATACAACGCACAGACCAAACCGCTGGACCTAAAGGGCTGAAATTTTGCATGGCGATTCTTCTTATAGTGTACGGGTGCACTAAGAAAGATTTTTGAAAAATTCTTTTTAGATTTTTTTAAAATTAAATTTTTAAGCTGTTTTAGTAACTTGTTTTAAGTTTGCATTTAAAATAATAACTTGGGGGTTATAACATTTATACCACGAGAAAGATCGTACAAATTCCTTTAAAATGTCATCTTTTTTGAATCTTTACCTCCATTTTCTGAATTTTGGTGAATTTTTTATAGATTAATTTTTAGAATTTAATTTATTAAATGCTGACCACGTGATTTATTTTTCTGGTACTTAAAATAAATTTATCGTCACGTGCATAACAACTAAATAGAAAAAAAAATATTTTTCTTTTCTCGCTAATGCGGTAGACGATTGGCCATTATCCAAAAAAGTATTAAAATACAGTAAAAGATATGTTCCTCAAACTGTACTATATTAACTATACTGTGTTCTTTGGTATGTCCTATTCGATTTAATTAGAATATTTTCTTCTACATTATTTTGCCTATAAAAATATCTGCTACGATTTTTATATATATATATATATATATATATATATTTACATCAATTGTATACATTGATCGTTGTATTTATTATAAATATATTCATACATATTTTTGGCATTAATTGCATACATTGACCGTTGTATTTAATTTGAATGTACTCCGTAGCGAAGCGCGGGTTTTCAGCTAGTTTATTTATAAAATTTGTTATCGCCATCTCTTAGAGTGATTTTATTCCAAAAAATTTAATTGTCAAGTTCAAAGGATTGGCATGAATGTACCTTTATATAGTGTTTATTACAATATATCATCCAATTACAAACAATATTAAGAGTCGATGCATATAAGAACTGAGCAATTAAAATTATCACTTTTGTTACAAATTGGTATATATTTTAATAGACGTCTTCTTTGTGAACGTAATAGCTTAGTTTTCAAATACAAAATAGTTTTTTCTCTTGTTTGATATATTTTTTAATAATTTCTTTAGCATAAATATTTTTATCATTAATTTTTAATAACATTAAGGTGAGAATCTAGCCTGCGAATGCTATTGTAACATCGAGGATTCGACACGCTAAATATCGCTTAAAAGTATTAAGTTTTGCTTAAACTTAACATAATAAGCCTCATAAAATGATGTCTTATAATAACAATCCCTAAAAACAGGAATTCTTATAAATTAATTCTCTACAGGATAATGATATTGCAAGTACAACCTAATAATATTTAAATTAATGAGCAAAATTAACATCGCTAATTTAGGGATTTACTAACGCAATTAGATTTGTAAAAATGTAGTTAATGGTGAAAACTCATAAAAGTCCAAATGTCTTGTTCACACTCATGCAGAAAATAATAAATCAATTTCATCTAATTAAACCTAACTTAAAAGAAATCTTTAAGTGCTTACTGTATATGTATATTACAGATTACAGTATTCTAGTGTTACATTTACACGGAAATATCATGTAGTTCAGAAAGTATTAAATTTGAGGTCGCAAAACATGTATGCAACACAAGGATTAGAATGTTTTGTTTGCGAACAGTTTCGGCAACACCAAGAGGTTATTCTAAAAAAACAAATCAACATGAAACCATCTTAGGTAGGTCTGATAAAATAAGCTATACAAGAAAAAGAAAACGTGAAATTTATGGGTGTTTGCCGGATAATTTAAGAGAGAGTACTTTAAAAGCTATCATAAAACTTCTTCCGGCGACACGGACATTCCAAGAACATTGAGAACATTGACCACAGACGCATTAAGGAGAATCGCCAAGCATATGTGGAAGTAGGAATAGTTCAGGTAATCAGTTTTTAGAGGTTATGCGATGAGGCGCGTGCAGCACACCTTAAAGAAATCCCAAAGCTACACACACACAAACTTAAATATTATACGTGTATGCGTATATGTGTGTGTGTGTAAATAGGGGAATGTATATGTATGTACTTACATATGTTTGCGTATATATATATATATATATATATATATATATATATGAAAACATTGATTAAATTTACAGGGGGGCCTCAGAATAATCAAATTTAACATTAAAATCATTAGCAAAACGCGTTGGGGAAATTGGGTTTTTCCCCGTTTCCGAAGATGACCTCGATTCGCGAAGTTCCATGGAGGGAATTTATTTTTGATGTACAGGGTTTGGCGCGAAAATTAATGCTTACGTAAGCAGAAGAATATTCCAGAAATTACCATGTGGTGTTTTGGGCATGCGCGATAAAGAGGGACGCGCTGATGAGAACGGAGAATTACGCATATTAAATTGGGAGCTCGCTGCTTGCGGCCGTTCTGCTCGGCGTCGCCGAGTTTTGAAAATGGCAATCTAGGGAAAACGGTTTCGAGCGTGGTTTTCTTAAAGAAGAAATAAACTAACTGATTCAACTGATGGATTGATTATTTGTTCTACGTGTCTTCCACTCGCCAACGACATTACTGGCAATGATGACTGCAAATTGATATTTTTATAGCAAGCATAAATCCAACGCCTGTCATATATATATATATATATATATATATATATATATATATATATATATATATATATATATATATATATATATATATATATATATATATATATATATATATATATATATATATACAGTGGATTCTCGATCGATCGTTACCCGAATCATCGTTTTCCCGCATTTATCGTTCAGTTCAGTCGGTCCCTTGAAAAACGATGCATCAAGATTCCACTGTATATATATATATATATATATATATATATATATATATATATCTGTGTGTGCGTGCGTGTGTGTGTGTGTGTAAGTAAAATACTAACCGCATTTACTCGCACGATAGACTTTAAACTGTAGAGGACACAGGTTCACATTTCAGGTAGATGAGTCCAGAGTGGTACTTATTTTCAACAAACCGGTACAGGATATGCTAGTATAATAAACACTCGATGAAAACAAAGGAATGCGTTAAACTGCTGAAATAATTTATTCCCTTGAATTGAACTTCAAGACAAGCGACATGGAAGAGATGTGCACTGTAAAACAAACTGGCACAAACTGACACTGACGACATGGACGCAAATCAGCCAGCAACCGGAATCTTATGCCGGGGCTTGTCAATACAGAATTTACATCGTAGAGTTGTCCGAAGCAGTCCGCGAACAAGGGACGGACAGAGGGACGCGAGAGAGGATGCAAATAATTACAAGATAAAAAGAACTTTTTATAAACCATGTTTTTAAATTTTCTGTTGAATCATACAAACTTAACAATTCTATGTATTAATAAATACTTTTAAAAAAATTTTTTTGAGGAATTATCGCATCAACTTGAAAGACAAATGAAGTTAATTGGAAGTTAACTTGCGTTTAACTTTTTGTTCCCATCCCAGTCGATAGAGGGCTGTAGCAGTCTACAAAACAAAACTAACTGAAATTGAATTCAATTCTGCTTAAAAATGGCTAAACGTATTAAAAAAAAGGTATTGTCATCGTGTTCTGAGCTATTCTAAAAGTATCAAATGTCTAGTCGGGAAGTTAGTTAAAAATCGATTGCAAGATTCGTACTAGACAAACAAACACACAGAAACACGAAAGCAAGTTAATAGAAACATGGTAAAAAGAGAGGAAAAGCCCCGCACAAACCCCTGCTGGGACTTAAATAATCGTCATGAGGACCTTGTCACATGACCCATAAACTCTGTACCCGCTGGCTAGGCCAGTTTTCTGGGCACAGAATCTCTTGGCTTGTTATATAAATTTGGCGCCAACAAGACTGGGGGTAAGGGATGATATATTAATTGCCTACTTTTGTATTTAGGATACTCTCAATTCCTTTCTTCTTAAAACGAAAATAGCTTGTAAGTAATTCCCTTGCCAAGTAATTGGTAAGGGAATTAAAATGAATCTGGAATTTGGAAAAAGGTTTTTTGCTTGTCCCCTATTCTAAAGTCCCCTGTAATTTTGAGAAAATTACAGGGGACTTTAGAATAGCAAAACTTAACATTAAAATCATTGTCAAACGCGTTGGAAAAAGGGTTTTTCCCCGTTTCTGGAAGTGACCTCAATTCGCGAAAGAAAATTGAAATTCCATCGAGAGAATCTATTTTAGATGTACAGGTTTAGCACGAAAATAAAATGCTGACATAAACAAAAGACGATTCTGGAAGTTTCCATGGGGGTGTTTTGGGCTTGCGTGATAGGGGGGGGGGGGGAGGTCGCTCAGAGGAGAATATAGAAGTAGTGGCAGTTTGGGTTCGAGTGTCGTTGCTAACGGGCGTACTGCTCCTCGCCGCGGAGATTTTGAAAATGGCGATGTCAGAATACAGACTTTGAGAGTGGTTCTCTCAAGAAAGAAAGAAATTTATTTATTTGGATTATGGAGTGTTTATTTGAGCAAAGTGCCTTCCACTCGCCAACCTTGTTACGGACACGATGACTGCAAGTATATTTATTATAGCGGCTGTAAATTCAGCGCCCGTCATATATATATATATATATATATATATATATATATATATATATATATATATTGTACCAAATTTGTGGTACGGAAAGTTCTTTTGGGAGAAGTCCCATATCCTGTGCCGGAAAATTTGGCGATTTTTTGGGGGGCTATAAATATTTCAATATGGTATATTATCATTCGTTTGTGTTACGATGTTTTTATGGTGGTTTCTTATTCGTGTTTGTTGAATTGTTTTTTTTTTTTTTTTTGCTGTGTCTCCGTACGTAGAGATAGACGTGCAAAAAGACTACCCAAAATCCCCTCTACAGTTATTATTTCTTCAAAAAGCGGATTTCCGGTAAGCTATAAAATTTATTTTGTTTCTATTTGTTTTGTTTTAAGCCTAAGTGACGCCGAAAAGATGGCGTCGCTTAGACAGGTTGCAATAAGATGAGTTTTCCGCCAAACGCGGAAAAATCAGAAACCGCCCCAAATAGAGCCAAGCGGCACAGGATACGGAACTCTTCCCGTTCTTTTTACAAGTGAATTCAAAGAAATGAAATAAATATGCCAGTTACCAACAAATGAGAAACAGGGATTTTTATAGACATCAAAACTCACATACAGTCTTCTTTTGACAAACGTCGCTGGACTTCAACAATTTCCAGATCCTAGGTAGTTTTCTTGACAATTTGTGATTTATTACAGTTTTAATTAAGAACTCATAAAACAGCAAGCAAGTGTAACTATACAACCTTTCACAACTATATCGAGGCCTCCGAAATCTATGCCAAGGTCTCCCGTTACATCCGTCAAGACAAACTGCTTAAACTAAGCAATCACCTATCTTGTTAAGGATATCGCTTCCACTGAATTGCAATTCTAAAACCCTACTTATCTCGCAAAATAAAACCCGTGATGCCACATCGCACAACTAAACCTTGACCGAAAACTGCATTTTAATACTTCCTCCATGGTAGACGCTTGAGCGTGCTTAAATCATGGTTTTTAGTTTCCGAGATCTCCTAAACATCGCGCGCTGGCGGTAACACGCCAAATTGGCCCCTAACACGTAACTATATATATATATATATATATATATATATATATATATATATATATATATGTATATAAAACAGTTCCGTAACTGACTCATTCATTCATTCATTCATTCATTCACTGACTGACTGACATACAACGCACAGACCAAACCGCTGGACCTAAAGGGCTGAAATTTTGCATGGCGATTCTTCTAATAGTGTAGGGGTGCACTAAGAAAGATTTTTCTAAAATTCTTCTTAGATTTTTTTAAATTAAATTTTTAAGCTGTTTTTTAAACTTTTTTTACGTTTGCATTTAAAATAATACATTGCGGATTATAAAATTTATATCACGAGAAAGATCCTAAAAATTCCTTCAAAATGAAATCTTTTTCGAACCTTTACCTTGATTTTCTGATTTTTGGTGAATTTTTAAAGATTAATTTCTAGAATTTTATTTATTAAATGTTGATCACGTGATTTCTTTTTCTGGTACTTTAAATAAATTTATCGTCACGTGCATAACAAATAAATAGACAAAAATTATATTCTTTTTCTTTCTAATGCAGCAGACGATTGGATATTATCCAAAAAAATAAATATCCCTTACGATTTTTTTATAAATATATATATATATATATATATATATATATATATATATATATATATATATATATATATATATTGGCATTAATTGCATACATTGACCGTTGTATTTAATTTGAATGTACTCCGTAGCGAAGCGCGGGTTTTCAGCTAGTATATATATATGACTTTAACCTTTCCGTGGCAGGAACGATATTTAATACATTAAATTTGGAAACAGTCCCTGCAAGGCATTTGTGTACTTGCATTCTGCTTCATTATTTCACTTGTATACAAGTTTGTTTTTTTTTCCCTCTGAAAACGAGTATTTTTACTGAACCTAATTCCTCTCGTATGATTGATTGTGTTATCCGGGGTCCTTTAATTAATACAAGCGCCACTAATTGAGTTAATATCCATTCTAATGATGAAAGGAAAACATTAATCTCCCCGAAAACTCTTCAAAGAATATACAATTCCAGCCAGATCTCGAGATAAATCATTTTGAATAAATTTGTTGAGAACTGTATTTTTCCGTTCCCAGATTCCGAGTATGCGAGGAGATTATTCCGCCTTCTCTTCGCGGGATGATACGCGGCCGAGAATGCAGCGCTTTTGATTCTGCGCGGAAAGAAAATCAAACCACCCTTTGAGGTTTTGCATATTTCAGTAACAATGAGAGTCGTTTCGCTAATTTATTTAAGTAAGCCGCTAAAACCTTTGTAGGCGAGTCTAATAAGTTTGGAGCCCGAATACAAGATTTATATTAGAAGTTTCGAGAACGATTTAAATAGCGTTTCTTAATTGTCTTTGAGCTATTTTAATTATTTTAAGGTGGCAACAATTCTCTGACGGTTAATGGAAACGTGTGATTGGAATATGCGAAAACATCCAACAACGTAAACATGGAAGCATTGGTCCCCCCGGAGTACTGAATAACTCGAGCAAGGAATTTTAAAATTTAACCCTAAAAAAAAGCTGCTATCTCCATAAAGAGAAATTCTTCTTTTTGATTGTCCCGACAGCTAGCTGTGGGCTCCGGCTTTCTGCAGTTCTAGACTGGCATTTTGCAGTTCCAGACTGGATTCTGTAATATACTGGAATATACTAGAATAACTGCAGAATCCAGTCTGGAATATACTGGTGTTCCAGACCCGAGTCTGCAGTTCCAGACTGTTTCCACTGGCATTCCACTTACCCAGGTGTCTTGGCTGTCCAGTTCTTTACTTTCCAATCAAAACCTTTTTAGGCTTCATCAGCCCAGCAGTGAGGAGTTCCTTCTGGACATTTTGCCCATTGGAGTAGTATTGTGTACATTTTTAGTGATTTTAGAGATATCCATTCTTTACAGTTGACCTGTCCATTTCCTCCTGTTTACATTCAGGAAATAATGTTTGACAAGTGCCTCCGCATTGGAAGAAAGAAAAAAAACGTTCAGAAAATTCATAATATCTGGTTCCCTGTGTAGTCTACAAATATTATGACTGTCGTAATGTTTATTCACTTTTTATATACTGTATATTATACCCTTTGAAAACTATTCGCCATCTGAGGATTGTTCCACTAACAACGCCTCTCATCATGTAAATATGGATACATCCCCTGCTGCAAGCTGTTGCATTCAACAAAAATCCTGTTTTCGGTCTGCTTTTTAAGCGCTGTGTTCATATCAGCACATTCCAAGATACACGTGCAAAAGGGTTAGGCCTCTTTCAGACGAGGCACATTTCTTGATTCAACTGATTTGCCTTGTTTATTTTCATGTAGTTGACTGCCGTGTGAAGTTATTTTCACACAAGGCGCGGCGCCCAATTCAAGGCGAAACCTTCTCTTCTGTGGTTGTGGCAACGCTTCGTCAGCAGCTAGACGCATGCGATAACGCGACTGAAAAATGATGTGGAAGAAGGCAGTTTACTACATTAAATTATGTGTATATATTCTATCCATAGGCCATACTTTAATCTACACCTAAAATAATTACAATATTTCCCATAAGAATATTTTTCAGGCAAATGTATTATAATCTACAAAAAATATCAAAGGAAAAAAAATTGCTGTAAAAAATTAGTGATATGTACTTAACTAAATCTAGATAAAATTTGTATAAACATACAAGATATACATGTATACAAAATTTTAGCAATTTGGGACGATTAGTTTTGAAGAAATAGTTTTTCAAAATAAGTTTTTAGAAAAAGCCATTTAAAGTTTAAATTTTCTATAAATTACTTTACTATTAGCTTTATACATTTGGCCATAAAATCGGTTGTAATATCGACTTCATTTTTTTCATAAGATTCCTTTTATTCCATTCTTCCTAATTAAATCATAATAAAAAATTGAATTTTTTAAGGTTTTAAGGTGATTTCCCTCCTTACATTTTTAAATTTCAAAAACTTTAACTTAAATATTATACCTATCTTCTGCCAATACCTTTCTTTTACACCAATTTTATAACACAATATTGGTCTTTGATTTATAATGATGTAGGGGAATATAGAATTGAGAAAGCATCATAACATGGCACTCAGGTTTTTACTTACAAAAATACAAAATGTATTATTTTTATATTTGCTCTGCTATTTTTTTAAATCGCATTTCTTTTATTTGTAGGACCATTATACCTCATTCTTACTTTAAAAAATAAAATTATAATAATTAAATTGCACACCTGAAAGGGTTAAACCTCCCTCATATGAAAACTACTCAAATTGTAGGCATAAGGCGATGTTCACATTTGCGAATCTAGATAAATTTAATTAAATAATGGGTAAATTCGCGCAATATGGTGCTCCCTCATATATTTTTAAGTGTAGCAGTCATAACCTGTACTAATCGATGTAATGCTGTTTGATAAGTAATATAAAGAGAGTGACGTATGTCACCATAGAAACATCAAATAAACAACCAATGGTAAAGAATATATTTCGTTGAAATGACCAAATAAATATTTCTGTTAATTTTTTTAATGATTATGCGGCTTCTAAATAAATTTTTTTAAATTCTAAAAAAGTTAAAAATTTTGTTTTAATTTTGGAGTTTTTAACCACCATTAACAAAATAACAAATGAACTTTTAAATTTGAATGGTACCGACTACTTTATTGAGCAGGCATCTGTATTTATTTATATCGATATTTGCAAGGGGACTGGGACGTCTGCGAAAACTAAGAAGTTGGAAATTTGGATTATTCTTTTAAAGCCCGTATCTTATACAAATATGCATGTATCATTATGATTCTTTTACGTTAATTTAGTAAGACCTTTATGGATATTTTAAGATAAAAAAATTCTTTTTGGATTGAAAGGTAAATTTAAAATAACAATATAAACAAACATACTTTTCCCCCTGAAATTTTTGAGGTATTCACTTTGCAGCACTTTTTCAAATATTTAGTGAAAATCTTACCTTGAAATCTTGTGTGATGATTAAAAACACAGTTTATTTTATATAGTTAATCCATTTAAATCTTTGTTACACTATGTTAAATTTTTTTTAAAAATTATAAATTTCACTTATCAGAAATCTGCATATTTTTGTCATACATTTTCACCATTTACAAAAATATCTTAAGGTTTAAAAATAAAAATATAGGTTATATTGATACAAGAGCGCTTATTCTATTGACGTTTAAAATTACAGAGATGTACTTGCAACAGATTTTGCAGAAAGTGTACCATTACATGAAAAAATCACATTTTGAGAAAAACGCAAAAAATACTTTCCCATTATATGGGATTTAAATGTATGTTTACATTTTTTAAGTTGCTAATAATTGTTGTTAGAGTGTCAAAAAGTACATAAATTATATATATTTGTAATCTGCAGAATCTGCTCTATTGTTTAAGCAACAAATTCAAAAATAAATTTTTTTGAAGTCGGAATAAAATTTGCATGCCAATTCCCTCCAAGCTTCACCCCTTTTAATTTTATCACTATATTCATCACACCTCATGTCCCATATCGCGGGACTAATGCGAATTTCTTCGATGGATTGTTCCACATTCAAACTTGCAATTGAAACGCTTTCCATACTGAACTGAGCTCATGCAGCTAGTCGGCTGGTGTGAAGAGCGTACCTTCAGTAATGTCTTTTGTGTTGAGTCTACTCATCGGGATGAGATCGTTATCGGCACAAGTGGCAGATGTCAAAATGTCTGGGCACTGAATTCACTCCGTGTGAAAATGTTCCGGCGATTCCCATACATTTTCTATGGTGGCTACACTCCTTGACAGCCGCCCGGAAATCAGTTTGATCAAATATGTACCTCGTGTGAAAAGGGCCTTAGTCTCAATGACCACTCCACTTTGGCGCATTCCCAGGAATGCGCCAAAGAACCCTTTTGCACGTGCATCTTGGAATGTGCTTGATATGAACACAGCGCTTAAAAAGCAGGCAAAAAGAGGATTTTTGTTGAATGCAACAGCTTGCCACAGGGGGTGTACCCATATTTACGCGATGAGAGGCGTTCTTAGGGGAACAATCCTCAGATGGCGAATAGTTTTCAAAAGGTATAATATACAGTACATAAAAAGTTAATAAACGTCACGACAGTGACTGAATCAGATTCCCTCTACCTGAGCATCCGTCAGAATATCTCTCAAAAGCCGACATAGTGTCTTACATCTGTAACGGGTCTCCGTGGCATTTATTGGTACGCACGAATAACACTTGTTAGAGAGTCATGCTGCTTCTTTTCAGATCTATTCAATTGAAATATTTGAGGCCACGCACGAAAGGAGAAATAGGTGCTTTATAATGACCTTTTTTCTTCCATGTCTCATTATATTCCCATCGGTTCTTGGGCGATAGTCGATATGCGATGGTCAGTAAGAAACACTGATATTAACACACAAGATTACCTAATGCAAAAAGCATTCCAAAAACCTAAAGGACGATTTTAAGCTGTCTCAATTAAAGTAGAATTATATTTTCATACTATTTATCTACGAGCAAGAAAAAAGTTACGAGCAATGTATCTGTATTACAAATATAGTTCAGTTTATAGCGTACAGCGATTGAACGCAGAAACGTAATATTTGAAAATCTCCCCAGGAGATTGCATCCATGAAATTATGTGAGAAGTGACTGGTGTAGATCAGACATCCGAAGCACATATCTGTAGCATCCCGACATGGCTACATGTCACCTTACTGTGTTAAAAAACAGCACAGCCTTTATTCATTGGGAGTTGTTAGTAACCCGGTTCTTTACACTTCCTATTTTTATAGTAACGTTGCGTCATACTGTATGTATGATGGAGTGAGTTCACAATTCCGTTTTGGTGCTTTTATTTTTTTTGTATCGATACTAGCTCCTTCAATCGATATGTAAATTGTACGTAAGCACTGAAGTATAAAAGGGGAGTACATACTTGTGACTAATGGCATTGGGCATTTGTCATTATCTTGACTTTGACTTGTTTATTTTTTCAAGCTGTTTGGTTAAGTTACCCAAGGCTATGTTAATTATTCTAAATGTGAATAAACTTATTTTTCATTTTAACTTTATTTTCCTTCGAGTCGTCCTTTTTTTTTCTTATCAAGACTCGGCTATGCTTCACTAAGGCAACATTTTGGAAGATTAATCAACAGGAGTGCCTTCCGGGAGTATACGCCCCCGAAGTACTTCATCTGCGCTACACGTTATCCCCACTTTGAGATCCCAGAATACGATTTTGAGAGGGCCTCCACTCTCTAATCCATACGACTCAATTGTACGTATGCAGGACACTCAGTTCCTGTTAAAAATGTGTCTTCAGCTTTATATGCTCTTCTCCTACCGACAGCTTTATAAGCGAACTGATCTACATGGGTTCGACGGATAGTTCGCTTGTTGCTTTTTCTTGCAAGTCTCTCCATCATCGTTTACGTTAGCGTTTCTGATTCGAATACGGCTGTGCTCATCATTCTCGCGTGACGAGAGCGTTTCCTGTATATATATATATATATATATATATATATATATATATATATATATATATATATATATATATATATATATATATATATATACTAGTATTATTGCCCGGTGTTGCCCGGGTAGATATATAGATATAAAAAAATTTCATGCATTCCATCAAAAAAATACTGTGCTTCACTCCCGCTCTTCATGTTAATCTGGCCAGACATAATGCCGTTAGCGCGTTTCCACTGGAATGATATACAAACAATAAGAAAGAATGAAACTTTGAGCCTGCGGACCTTCGTCTGATTTTATTGAGAATTAATAATACCGTGTTGCGGGATTCGCACGTTTGAATTGAATAACTTTACTGTTAAATTATATTTGTTAGATACTGTTCAATTAGATTTAATTAGATTTTTTTTTGATCCACTGTTTAATAAGAAATAAGTTTTATAATTTACATTTGCCTTTATTATTTATTTTTCCCTTAAAAATGCACTTTTTGTCCATTTCACCCAAGAGGTAAAGTGCAAGATGCGTTATCCCCTTTATTTAATCAAAGTAAGGCTTGATTCCCCATGAAGCCTTTTTCCTTAAGCTTGTATATTTTGTAAGAAATGTTTTGAATCAGATGTATTACCTGTGAGTAATGTTCTCAAAGGCTCGGGTGGTTCTCGAATTGTAGACAATTGAACTTTCCCATTACTGCAACACATAGCAGAGCCAGGAAAGTTGTGTTTATCTGGGGAGCCAGAGCCCAACACTCTTTCTCCCGCGCATTGGAATTTGACCCCCCCTCCGTCATCCTAGGAATCCACAGGGAGTAGACGCACCTCTATCGAGCACAAAAACATTAAAAAATTAATTAAAAAAAACTAATTGAGCCACAAATTTCATTTTTCCCGATTTAAGTTTCTAGGGTCCAAAACATTAACTGTGCCGAATTTGGTCCCGGTGGGTGAAACAGTCTATGATTCTATAGCGGACAAACAAAGAGACAAGATCTTTTATATATATAGATAAGATATATATATATAAGATATATATAAGATAACATGGATATATATATATATATATATATATATATATACACTACTGGCCACTGTAAATGCAACACCCTGAAGGAAACATGCAAATAACATGAAATTTACAACATGCATTAGCGGAGGTGAGATATGCAAATGATTAGAATTTCAGCGCAGACGCACATCACGCGCGCCTGTGGCGCCACTTCAAAGCGCTATTTAAGGCTTGGAGATTTCGATGATTTCAAGTTCGGTAATTGTGTTTTTCTTGTGGTTTTTTCAAAATAACGATCAATTATGCCTCGTCGAAAACAGCGATCATCTTTTGATCAAGTATCCGAGTTCGACAGAGGAAGGATAGTGGCCTACCGAGATTGTGGATTATCTTTCAGGGAAATAGGTAGTCGTGTTGGACGAAACCAAACAACTGTAATGCGAATATGTGATCGTAGGATGCAGGAGGGTACGACGCACCGGCGTGTTCGATCACATCCACCTCAGCGCACTACTTCACGTGTTGACAGGCAAATTGTGAGCGTGGCAGTGACGGATCGCTCAGTCACATCACGAACCATAGCACAGCACATGCAGTCTGTAACGCATCATCCAGTGTCTGCGCGTACCATTCGACGCCGTTTACAGTAGAGTGGTCTGTCCGCAAGACGTCCATTGCTTTGTCTACCCTTGACGCAGAACCACAGACGTCTCCGCTTCCAATGGTGCGATGACAGAAGGATGTGGACGGCAGAATGGAATAAAATTGTCTTTACTGATGAGTCACGCTTCTGTCTGCAACACCACGATGGTCGCATTCGAGTCTGGAGACACTGTGAAGAGAGGATGCTGAACAGCTGCGTTATGCACCGCCAGACTGGTCCTGCACCGGGTATTATGGTATGGGGCGGTATTGGATATCACTCTCGCACACCTCTAGTACGCATTGCCGGTACTTTAAACAGCCAGCGCTACATCTCCGAGGTGTTGGAGCCAGTTGTCCTTCCTTACCTTCAGGGCTTGCTCACAGCCATATTTCAACAGGATAATGCGCGACCACACGTGGCACGCATTGTCCAACGGTTCTTCGTCAATCGCCAGATTGAATTGCTTCCCTGGCCGCCTCTCTCTCCGGATCTTTCGCCGATAGAAAACATGTGGTCCATGGTTGCTCTACGATTGACCCAGATTCCATCCCCAGCTGCCACAGCAGATCAACTTTGGCAACGTGTGGAAGCTGCTTGGTCTGCTGTGCCCCAAGAACTCATCCAAAGTCTCTTTGAATCAATGCCGAGGCGTGTGGCAGCAGTGATCTCCAA
The DNA here is from genome assembly GCA_907164885.2 of Dolomedes plantarius. NCBI lineage: Eukaryota > Metazoa > Arthropoda > Arachnida > Araneae > Dolomedidae > Dolomedes > Dolomedes plantarius. Next base: position 211,996,697 of record OU015493.1, read on the forward strand.
CAATGGCGGCTAAACTGGCTACTGATTTTGGCAGGAACCACACTTCACAGAAGTCTATAAATTTAATCATTTGATACTTGGTTAACATGTTATCTACAAAATAAATTTTGTTGTGATATCTCTTGTCTTTCTTGGTGTTGCAATTTGGGTGGCCAGCAGTGTATATATATATATATATAGTGTATTATAAGGAAGTAGAGTTCAGGGTTTTGCAAAAGAATTTCCACCAGGAAAATTCGGCCATCAGATCAGCAAATAGATGATATAACATAATATTTTTCAGTGAAAACAGTATCCACGAAATCAGACAAAAGAAAATGAAAAGTGTTGTATTTCACTGTAACATGCTTGCGTTCTAAGGGAGTAACACACAAGGGTTACATAACATTCATAGCCATAAGTTATTGACGATTGTAGACTGAATACAGCTATAAATTAAACAGCTTTATATATATATATATGAAAATAAGTTATTTTAATCAAATTCAATTTTAAATAGATATTACATGTTAATATGTTAAAAGTAATAATTCATCGTGCTTATATTTTAAATAGTATAAATTGTAGCCATAACTAACATCTAATTTAAGCAAAAATACATGGTATTTAACGGTGACCATAATCTTTAGGAGGGAGAAGAATATAAGGTGTACGGAAGAACTGCAGCCATGAGTATATGACGATTATAAAGTCGGAAAAAATATACTAAAAAAAATAATCCAACAGAGCTAGATAATTATTAGAAGAATGTAGATCAATAATGCAGATTAGAAAGTGGAATGACACAATAGTTGATTCACTCGAAAGAGGTCCCAAAAATTCTGTCATAACTCGCTCTAGGACGAAGTAATTTGAACGAAACAACGTACAATGTGCTACTCAGTATATGGCACATCCCTTTACATAGTCCCCGGATGAGGTGTGGTTCCATTTGTCGGTTTATGTTAATTCGCAAAACTCCCGTATATGGGCCGTTGAAAATCCCTTTACCCCTCATCAAACACCACTCCCAGATCCAAAAATGTGTGTGTGGTGCGCGATGTCTCAGTTGCGCATCATAGGACCCATTTTGTTTGGCATCACTCTCAACACTTGTGTACCTGGGCATTTTTTTTAAATAACTCCTGACCTTCAGTACCCCTTCTTGTGTTCTCTCGGAACGCCGTTTAGCAAACACTGTCCTAAAGAAATACTTATGGATTTTGCGGAGTTCCATTATAGATTTTTATGGATTTTGCGGAACAAAATGTGACCTTATCTTTTGGAAAGTGAAGACTGTAGATTTTAAGGAGGTACATTTTTTAATGGCCAGTCATTTGGATGAATGAAAGGCTATTGTTAAGGCTCTTTATATGGTCTAACTACCTGAAGCCCTAGTATAACTACAGGCTATTATAAGGCTATAATATCGTCTAACTAGCTGAATATTTGCGCTTCGCTACGGAGTACATTTTAGGATAAGTACAATGAAAAAATAATGTAATTGCTTTTTAGAGGATTTCCTTATAAACAATATTTTCTGTTTCTTCATTGAGCGGAACTAATATTACCAGGCTTGTCCGTGAACTGGTAATATTAGTTTAGAGCATAATGGCGAACTTACGCGTGAGCAAGCTGCGTAAAACTGACCTTGGGAGAAATAATTTACTCTAAAATCTACGCGAGCGTATTTTAAAGTTTGGCCTTGAGACTTATTTATCGTCATGGCGAAGCATACTTTGAGGGGAAATTGCAGTTTTATATATAGGTTTGATTTAATATTCATAAAACATACTAATTTGCATTAATTTTTTTTTAAAAAATTGCATCTTAATTAGTCTAGTGGTAGAATTTTATCTTTTACTCTGTTTCAATATTTTTTTGTCAATTTATTTCGTTGTTATGCACGTGACGCAAAATTATTTTAAAGTATCACAGAAAGAAAAGGAATCTCTTGATCAGCCGTTAAGAAATTAAAGTATAAAAATTAATATTTAAAAATGCATCAAAAATCAGAAAATGGAGGTAAAGATTCGAAAAAGGCTTCATTTTAAAGCAAATTTTATGATATTTCTCGTGATATAAATTTTATATCCCTAAAATTATTATTTTAAATTCAAACTTAAAAAATGTTTCAAAAACATCCTAAAAATTTAATTAAAAATATCTAAGAATAATTTTTTTTTAAATCTTTCTTATTGCACCCCTAGACTATAAGAAGAATCGCCATGCAAAATGTCATTCTTTCTGGTCCAACGGTTTGGTCTGTGCATTATCTGTCAATCAGTCAGAGAACTATTTTATATGTATAGATAGAGTCTTAACGGAAATAGGCAAATCCTAGAGAAGACTGGCATTGATTTGCTTCCGGTCAAAATGTGCCTCCTGGCCTTATCTTTTGGAAAGTGAAGACTGTGGATTTTAAGGAGTTACATTTATCAATGTTCAGTCATTTGGATGAATGAAAGACTTTGAAAAGATATCGTTAAAGCTCTTTGGCCCCTTTGGCTCCCTTTTTGGCGAGGAAGTCAGCGGTTGCATTTCAGGGAGTCAATTCTGACGACTTGAATGACTCATTGACAGACTTGAATGACAGAAACTTATTTGTTATATGTTTATTTGTTTTATTTGTTATATTGTATAATACTATATTCTTTAGTATTCTTTATATTAGATTTAATTTGAATATTTTCTTCTACATTATTTTATTAATAAAATTATGCTTTACGATTTTCTTATATATATATATATATATATATATATATCTGCTGAAAACCCGCACTTCGCTAAGGAGTACATTCAAAGTAAAAACATCGGTGAATGTATGCACTTAATGCCAATATATATATAATAAATACGACGATCAATGTATATAATTGATGTAATATATATATATATATATATATATATATATATATATATATATATATATATATATATATATATATATATATATATATATATATATATTTATAAAAAAATCGTAAGGGATATTTTTATAGACAAAATAATGTAGAAGAAGATATTGAAATTAAATCTAATATAAAGAATACTAAAGAATATAGTACAGTTTCTAGAACATTTCCTTTACTGCATTTTAATATTTTTTTGGATAATGTCCAATCGTCTACCGCATTAGCAAGAAAAAAAAATTATTTTTTGTCTATTTAGTTTTTATGCACGTGACGACAAATTTATTTAAAGTACCAGAAAAAGAAGTCACGTGATCAGCATTTAATAAATTAAATTCTAAAAATGAATCTTTAAAAATTCACTAAAAAACAGGAAATGAAGGTAAAGATTCGAAATAGATTTCATTTTAAAAGAATTTTTATGATCTTTCTCGTGATATAAATTTTATAACCCTCAAATTTTTATTTTAAATGCAAACTTTAAAAAAGTAAAAAAAGCTTAAAAATTTGATTTAAAAAAATCTAAGAAGATTTTTTCAAAAATCTCTCTTAGTGCACCCCTACACTATTAGAAGAATCGCCATGCAAAATTTCAGCCCTTTAGGTCCAGCGGTTTGGTCTGTGCGTTGTATGTCAGTCAGTCAGTGAATGAATGAATGAATGAATGAGTCAGTTACGGAACTGTTTTATATATATAGATTACATCAATTCTATACATTGATCGTCGTATTTATCATATAATATATATATATATGTAACATACTGGACAACCCAAGGAAAGAATGGGCGTCCAGCACATCACTGGGAATGAAGAGTAGTCGTGGCTCGAATAAACGACGCGGCAAGTTACGGCATTAAATTTTATTAGACGGATAATACGTCTTTCCAAGGCAGTTACAAAATCAAAAAAGCGTACAGGTTTCCGTTCATGTGGTTTATATAAACTTTGTCATGTGATCAGGATAGCTATTAGGGATTTGCTGTTGTCGATAAGTCACATGTGGTTTTATATAATCTGCGCAGAGCTTATCTAAAATATGGGGGACGCCGCGCATTTTTGAAAAAGGAAGCCATTTAATATTTTCTCTCGAGGTTATTAGAGTTTAGAATCAAAAGCGAAATTTAGCTCGTACGCCCAAGGGAATTTAGAATAATGTTAGATTTTAAAATGGTATGGGGTTTTTAATGTCATATATATATATATATATATATATATATATATATATATATATATATATATATATATATATATATATATATATATATATATATATATATCCCGTTTTTATCGCTAAAAAGTGCTCAAACAAATGGACAATCATGGTGTGAATATATTAAATGCTTTCAATAAATTTTTCTAATTTAGTTTTAAAATATCCCGATGCCTTCTAAGCATAGGTGTTTATTTGTTTCTTTCGTCCTTTCCTATTTCACTACTGACGAGGCTACGATTTTTCTAGAGAGGCTCAGAGATTGACTCCAGGTGGTTGGACGATTCGGCGCACTTGTTGGGTCAACAGAAGGTTTGTGACCCATACTGCGAGAACTTTTCAAGTGATTCCAAAGAATTCAGATTTTAATTTGATAAATGCCACCCCACACATAAGTATATGACATTTAGAACTTAAAAATACGAAAATTAAAATGTGTTTGAAAATGGATAAATTGAGAATGAAGAGATTAGAATCTGTCAGATTAGACAGAGTTAGAAATGGATGATTAAAAAATGAAAAGATTAAAACACAATGGATTATACAGAGGCTGTTCACACATTTTTTAGACGATGTATATTGTATTCACAAAACTAAATTACATACAATTCTTCTGTTTTAAATGTTTCATTTGACATCTCTTATTCTGAACTATCTTTCGACACCTCAATTTCCAGGATAATAATGCCTTTTGAAGTGTCAGAAGAGGTATTCTATCCCATTCCCCCTGAACAGCTTTCCAGAGTCCTGTAAGGGTTTTCGGACGACGTTTGGATAATGCAGATTTTAAAAGTCCGAAAGCACAAAAATCCATAGGTGATAAATCTGGAGATTTAGTGGGGATATCAGTAAAGGGTATGGCCTTGATACCAGTTTTTTGTTCCATTTCTTTTAGGAAATTAACAGTGGATTTTAATGTGTGACTGCTAACTTTGTCCTGATGGAGTCTCACAGATTGATGGCACTGTGGGTAAAGCGATGGTATTTCATTCAGAAAAATTGGCAATAGAATATGTTCCTGGTAGTATTTGGAGTTAATCTTGACATTTTTTCCCACTCTCTTTATTTTTAACTTGCCATTATAAGAAAAACCAGCAACAATCATGAATCCTTTAGAAAAACTTTCTCTCGATTCTTTGAACCATGTACTTAAATTTTTTTCTCCCCTTTTATGATAATAAATGGCTATTTTTTTTGTTGCAATCATTTAAATACACCCATGATTCATCTATTGTGACAATTGTTTTCCATTTTTCTTTGGATAAGTGTTTCTCATATAGAATTCTGCAGCGTATCCTGCGTTCAGTGATATGATTTGGAAGAAGACTATGCACATTGCGTTTTTTCGCTTTCTTAAGATTTAAATCAACGTTTATCATTTTGTTTACAGTGGACACCGAGCACTTTAATGATTTTGCAACTGTCCTTTGACTAGGGGGATTTTCTTTTAACATTAAACAACGTACCTTTGCAATAGTAGAAGATGTCCGTTTTTTCCTTGGATACTTGTTTGGAATTTTTGTCCCACTTGAGGCTCCAATTCCCTGACGTTTTTTTCCTTTCTTGTTGACGATATTACCTATCGACGCTTTAGATATCACAAAAGCATGACTCTCACATCGTTTTTGGATAACGGAGTATGCATATTTCTCTTCGGAAAGAGCATAAATGTAGCCTTCGAACCACTGCTTTGTTAAAAACGCCATTTTGAATAAAAATAAAACTTTCAAGCCGCAGACGATAATTTTGACTTTCAAAAACATAGTACAATTGCAATTATTTCTTTTGCAGCAAACGATTTTTTATTACCGCTTACCAAAATCGTCTAAAAAATGTGCGAACAGCCTCTGTATAAGAGAGTGATCAAAATAAATAATTTATAACTAAAAAAAATCCACGCTTAACACAAGAAACTATAAATTGTTGATTTGTACATAAGATGAAGGATTGGACAACAAAAATATCTAAAATTAAGAATAGATTTGAAAAAAAAATCTAAACTACTGAAAAAGTACTGATTAGGTTATAATCTATATGTATAAAACAGTTCCGTAACTGACTCACTGACTGACATACAACGCACAGACCAAACCGCTGGAGCTAAAGGGCTGAAATTTTTCCCGGCGATTCTTCTTATAGTGTAGGGGTGCACTAAGAGAGATTTTTGAAAAATTCTTCTTAGATTTTTTAAAATTAAATTTTTAAGCTGTTTTTGTAACATTTTTTAAGTTTGCATTTAAAAGAATAATTTGAGGGTTATAAAATTTATATCACGAGAAAGATCATAAAAATTTCTTTCAAATGAAATCTTTTTCGAATCTTTACCTCCATTTCCTGATTTTTGGTGTATTTTTAAAGATTAATTATTAGAATTTAATTTATTAAATGCTGATCACGTGATTTCTTTTTCTGGTATTTTAAATAAATTTATCGTCACGTGCATAAAAACTAAATAGACAAAAAAAATATTTTTTTTCTTCATAATGCGGCAGACGATTGGACATTATCCAAAAAAATATTAAAATACAGTAAAAGAAATGTTCTACAAACTGTAGTATATTAACTGTACTATATTCTTTAGTATTCTTTATATTAGATTTAATTTGAACAGTTTCTTCTACATTATTTTGTCTATAAAAATATCCCTTACGCTTTTTTTTATCAATACGCATATATATATATATATATATATATATTACATCAAATCAATTATATACATTGATCGTCGTATTTATTATATATATATATATATATATATATATATATATATATATATTGGCATCAATTGCATACATTGAGCGTTGTATTTAATTTGAATGTACTCCGTAGCGAAGTGCGGGTTTTCAGCTAGTAGAGTTATAAATTGAAGACCAGAAAAAGGAAAATACTAAAAAATTAATTATAGATTAAAAAAAAAACTAAAATATTAAAAAGGGACTGATTAGATAATAAAGCAGCTAGATATTGAAGATTTGAAAAGGGTGAGACTAAAAAAAAAACGAAGGATTAGAAAATCGAAAGATTAACAAATAAATGTGTTGATAAGGGAATGATTACAGGAGAAAAATATTTAAAACTTATGTTTTTAAGTTCCTCCGTGGGGTTTGTAAGGAAAGGAGGAGGGTACGAGATGTCGCCCCTCAGGATGGGTGGTCGAAATTGTGGTTGCACCGGGCAAAAAGTCAGCCTGTCACCCTAGTGATGTCCAATAGGAGATGCATCTCTTCTCCCTGCGGCCTTTAATGGTCATGGTTAGGATTTATCCTTGCCAGGGGGCGACAATAACAACAGCACGATGATTTGAAAACTTTTACGTGTTTATTTCTCCCAAAATCGTGTCTCGTGAAGTTCCTTATCTACAAAACCCCTTCATTCACAATGAACATAATTTTACCTACGAAAAACAGAAACAGACGTCACTCACGCTCATGACTACAGAAACTTGACAAAAGCAATATGTCTGTATTTAAACACACATTTCTCTCGACATACTCTGATCGCCCAAAAGGACTCGTCCCACAGAGATGATATAAAACGCGTTAGGACAGATCTAAAAAAGTATAATTTTCAATACGGCTCTAACAAATACGGACTGCACAAGCATTCTACTGAAACATCGATATGTAAATTTAAAGCACATTTGTCAAGCTTACTACACAGATCCGGCCGCTTTCTCTTTCTCTCTATTTTTTTTTTTTTTTTTTTTTTTTTTGGTGTGTTTTGTCAGAGGCTCGATTTTCATGCATATAAATTCTTTTTACATATTCTGAAGAACAACATCTGGCTGCACGCTTTTGCATTCACTGCCTTTCTTTTACGATGCAAATATGTGATCAAGCCCTTGCAGACAACAAAAAACAGACAAACACGTTATAGCGACTGACGTATATCATTTATTCTAAGCTGTTTTTGCATGTGTGATAAAAAAAACGGCTACGGGATTTTGTACACAATTTTTTTGCTCTAGGGGGAGGTGGGGGGGATGAAATCTGTATTTACATCGACTTTAAAAACATAGTATCGTTAAATATGTAAGAGGACATCTCTTGACATGATTTTCATGCAATATAATACTTAAGCAGTGAAATATAGTTCCCCTATAGAATACAGCATGGAGGAGGAATTCCTGCATTCTCTTTGGTGCAGACAATAATACGTTATCAGACAATTTTAATACGATTAGGGTAATTGATCTGTTGTATGTCTTTTAATTCCAAGTTTTTATGCCCATTTTAAAGGAAAACTGTTGAAATACTCTGTTATCTATAGATATATATAAAACAGTTCCGTAACTGTCTGACTCACTGACTGACATATAACGCACAGACCAAACCGCTGGACCTAAAGGGTTGAAATTTTGCATGGCGATTCTTCATATAGTGTAAGGGTGCACTAAGATAGATTTTTCAAAAATTCGTCTTAGATTTTTTTAAAATTAAAATTTTCAGCTGTTTTTTTAACTTTTTTATGTTTGCATTTAAAATAATACTTTGAGGGTTATAAAATTTATATCAAGAGAAAGATCATAAAAATTCCTTTAAAATAAATTTTTTTTCGAATCTTTACCTCCATTTCCTGATTTTTGGGAAATTTTTAAAGATTAATTTTTAGAATTTAATTTATTAAATGCTGATCACGTGATTTCTTTTTCTGGTACTTTAAATAAATTTATCGTCACGTGCATAACAACTAAATAAACAAAAAATATTTTTTTCCTTGCTAATGTGACAGACGATTGTACATTATCCAAAAAAAATATTAAAATACAGTAAAAGAAATGTTCTACAACTGTAATATATTAACTGTACTATAATCTTTAGTATTCTTTATATTAGATTTAATTCGAATATTTTCTTCTACATTATTTTATTTATAAAATTATCCTTTACGATTTTCTTATATATATATATATATATATATATATATATATATATATATATATATATATATATATATATATATATATATATATATATATATATATTACATCAATTCTATACATTGATCGTCGTATGTATATATATATATATATTTGGCATGAATTGCATACATTGACCGTTGTATTCAATTTGAATGTACTCCGTAGCGAAGTACGGGTTTTCAGCTGATCTATCTATATCTATATATATATATATATATATATATATATATATATAAAACAGTTCCGTAACAGTCTGACCCACTGACTGACATACAACGCACAGACCAAACCGCTGGATCTAAAGGGCTGAAATTTTGCATGGCGATTCTTCTTATAGTGTAGGGGTGCACTAAGAGAGATTTTTGAAAAATTCTTCTTATATTTTTAAAATTAAATTTTAAGCTGTTTTTGTAACATTTTTTAAGTTTGCATTTAAAATAATAACTTGAGGGTTATAAAATTTTTATCACGGGAATGATAAAAAAAAATTCCTTGAAAATGAATACTTTTTCGAATCTTTACCTCCAATTTCTGACTTTTGGTGAATTTTTAAAGATTAATTTTTATAAATTAATTAATTAAATGCTGATCACGTGATTTCTTTTTCTGGTTCTTAAAATTAATTTATCGTCACCTGCATACAACAAAATACACAATTTTTTCTTTCTTTCTAATGCGCCAGACGATTGAACAGTATCCAAAAAAATATTAAAATACAAGAAAAGATATGTTCCTCAAACTGTACTATATTCTTTAGTATGTGCTATTAGATACAATTTGAAAATTTTCTTCTACATTATTTTGTCCATAAAAATATCCGTAACGATTTTTCTATAAATATATTTTTTCGTTTTTTTTTCATCAATTGCATACATTGATCATTTTATTTATTATAAATATATTTATACATATTTTCGGCATTAATTGCCTACATTGACCGTTATATTTAATTTGAATGCACTCCGTAGCGAAGTACAGGTTTTCAGATAGTTTGTTTGTATTTTTAACAATAATGCAAGCGTTCCTTCTAAAGCAGCTGTACAGAATAACTTTCTTTTATGAATTCTAAGATTTATCTTCCCAAAAATCTAAGAATCCATTTCCAAATATTACGCATCCACATAATTAAGGTAAACGACAAACAGGGATGCAATGTGTGTGCAACCCATGCTGCTATAGTTTTGCCGATAATAATGTTAAATCATATCCTATGGGACTGTAACCGTATGTTAATATTTACTTAATTTTCTTTAAGGGGATAGTGGACCTTTCAAAACGATTTTTGAAATTTTTACCACAGAGACATGAAATTTTGTATATATATTCATCAAAGTATAACAATATTAAACACCTTATAAAATTTTATAAATATTTTAAAAAAATATTTTATAATTAAAAAATTTAAATTATATTACCCTTCTTTAAAATGCTCCTTGCGACTCAATTTTAAACTTTTCCCCTTAATTTTGCATTTATATTGCTTATAAATACTTTCTGAACAAAGTTATGTATTTTTTTGTACTTTCGTTGAATAGTTAATTTTTAGAAAATATTTTTATGCTTGTACTCTGAATTTTCGAGAAATTTTTGTACTTTTCTACACTAAAGTTAAACTTTTATAACCTAAATGATATGGAATCCTAAAATGGATACATAACTTTATTTTGATGTATTACAGGAATCTTTATTATAAATTTCATAAAATTTCGTCAAAAATTATGACGGGAGGAGCATTTTAAAGACTTGCAAATCTGGAAATTTCTCATTTTGAGAAAAAGTCATTTAAAAGATAATTTTTTAATCTACCTTTAATACTTACTACTCTAAAGCCACCAATTTTTCATTTTTCTTTTAACTATACATTTTAAATGCATTTCATTCCAATATTTACATGTTCTTAAAATATTAATACACCCCCCAAAAAAATTCCAATTTTTGCTCGATTTTTGGTAATTTGAAAGTCCACCATCCCCTTAAATTATTTAAACAATCAGCAATTTATCCTAGCTAGGGTGTTATCCTAAATAGGCTTTAGGGATAACACTTTACCTCATCCCACCTGAAACGAGAAACAGGTGTGAAATGAGTTTGCAACCCAAGCTGTAAAATTTTTGTCGACAGCAATGCTAAAAGGAACTGTAATGTACTACAACAGTATATTAATAGTAAAAAATATGACTTTAAAAGTAATCAATAAATCCGTAATTTATCTGAGGTAGGGTGATATCCGAAAAATACATTAAGGTTAAAAAACAATAATTAAAAGTTAGTTATATTTAATTTTTATTTTCAGATAAATGGGGAAGTTGCTGATTAGAATATACTGAAACTATTGAGGAAAGGTTACCATTCTGTAAGGAACAAAAATGTTCTAAAATGCTTGAAGTTTATCTTCAGTATGCATCTGGAGACACATTGAGAGAGTATTAAAGAAAAATTTATTTAAATACAGGAGCGTTGATATCGTTTCCGAAATTCACGGAAACGAAATTCATCAAGGCTTCTTTCAAAAGACTGCTTCTATAAAGCAAATAGACATTAAACATTTATTCTTATTTACTTCATTAATACTCATCTTGTTTTGTACGAGAGAGGAAAATAAATAAATAACCATCTGCATAGGATAACTAAATTATACGTTTTATCTTTATCCAAACTGCTTATTCTTGAAGCACAGATGATAAAATTATTGCTTTATATATATATATATATATATATATATATATATATATATATATATATATATATATATATATATATATATATATATATATATATATATATTAATGCTTTTCAGACAAATTTTAATTTCACTGGAATACCGACACATCTTATAGAATAAAAAACAACCTTAATAAACATATTTCGTTTTTAGAAAACTGTGGACACATTTTGTATTAGATAAATTGCCTTCTAAGCATAATTTACACCCAAGTTACAAAGCATAGGTTATTGCTTCTTTTTCTAAAGGTTAAAATCTTAATTTACATGTCGGGTGCCTCTCAGATAAAAATTAAACTCTCCCTCCCTGAATAAAGAAAGAAATAAATATATATATATATATATATATATATATATATATATATATATATATATATATATATATATATATATAATATATATATATATATATATATATATATATATATATATATATATATACACAGGTGGTTATCAAAATAATGGAAATACTAACAAACTTCATGAAAACCTTATTAATACGGCTCAGGGTCCTCTTTGTCTTGTAATATTACCGGATTCTCCTTGGAACTGGATTATAAAAGTCATGAATAATGGTTAAGAATATATTATACCATTCTTCAGGGAAAAATCCTGAAAGTTCCTGTAGAGATGCTATGGATGATATCGGTACCTAGCTCTATCCGCTTATACAGATCACAGTGGTTGGATGATATACAGTCGGGGGGGGGGGATTGCACCAGGCAAGATAAGATATTTGACTTCGTTTTCATGCTCTTCAAACCAATACTTGATAGATTTAACTGTACTTATAGGGGGATTATCATCCTGGAGAACGCCATCTCCTGCAAAAAACAATGTTTGCACCATACGATGGACTAGTGAGCTAAAATTTGGACATAGTCCTTCCCATTCAATCTTTGTTTATGGATTTACAAAAGGGCCTGAAGAAAACCATGAGATGCCCTCCCAAACCCTTATAAATCTACCTCCATGATTGACAGTTGAGATGAGACAGCCAAAAACTTACGCTTGTGTTGGTGTTTTCCAGAAATACGCACGTCCTGTTGCGAGCAACAATGTGAACAATGATTCGTCGGACCAAATGCCTTTTTTCGACATATTACTCGACCAGGTTTTGTGATCGTGGCACCATTGTGGACGATAATTTTTATTGGCATCTATTACAAGTTGTATTGGAATAGCTACTCTTCCGTAAATGCTTTGTTTGTGAAGTTCCCTTCTACCTCGAATGGTTGATACCGGAACATGTAGGTGCATACTGACCTCTTCCGTCATTTTGGTTGCAGTTGTTTTCTTTCTTCATGTCACAATCCACTTCAATACCTCGTCCGTCTCTTTCATTCAGCTCACCATTTCGTCCACCTTTTTTGTTTGGCAAAATATGGTTTTCCGTGCACTCTGTATGCTATCATGTCTTTGGATACCATAGCTCGAATAACATCCATTAGCCTGGGGGGTTGCAGTAACAGATACTCCAATTTAAACACACTCAAACAATTTGCTCTTATCGCAAGGTCTGCAAGGTTTGACATTTTACACTGTTCCCCCCAAAAGCACGATGCCCTTAGCTTCATTACTGCTACCTGACAGTAGAATAATACTTCCACTATTTTATATAAAAAAGTGGCCAGTCTGGTTTTTTAAGGAATACGAAGCAGATTCATAAACACCACTAATATTGATAGGTGTTTCCATTATTTTGATAACACCTGCATATATATATATACAGAGGCTGTTCACACATTTTTTAGACGATGTATATTGTGTATATGTATATTCATTCATTCTTGGGCCTGTATTCTTGGGATACATGCTATCCCACCCCGTAAGGAAAATGTTAATACAATTTCTAAAACATTTATCACTAACCTACTGTTGTAAATTGTTGGTTGCTCACCAATTGGGAGGTGAGGCTCGCTTAGAAAGGTAGTGTTGTTGGTGGTGGTACTTAACCCATGGTGCACGGGGTCAGCATCCGACACTATGTCATGGATATTTTGTACTTCAAAATGGCATTTCAAAACTCTGTTAATATACAGAGGCTGTCCACACATTTTTTAGACGATGTATATTGTATTCACAAAACTAAATTACATAAAGTTCTTGCGTTTTAAATGTTCTATTTGACATCCCTTATTCTGAACTATCTTTCGACACCGAAATTTCCAGCATAATATTGCCTTTTGAAGTGTCAGAAGAGGTATTCTATCCCATTCCTCCTGAACAGCTCTCCAGAGTCCTGTAAGGGTTTTGCGACGACGTTTGGATAATGCAGATTTTAAAAGTCCGAAAGCACAAAAATCCATAGGTGATACATCGGGAGATTTAGTAGTGATATCAGTGAAGGGTATGGCCTTGATACCAGTTTTTTGTTCCATTTCTTTTAGGAAATTTACAGTGGATTTTGATGTGTGACTGCTAGCTTTGTCCTGATGGAGTCTCACAGATTGATGGCACTGTGGGTAAAACGATGGTATTTCATTTAGAAAAATTGGCGACAAAATATGTTCCTGATAGTATTTGGAGTTAATCTTGACATTTTTTCCACTCTCTTTATTTTTAACTTGCCATTATAAGACAAACCAGCAACAATCATGAATCCCTTAGAAAATCTTTCTTTCGATTCTTTGAACCATGTACTTAAATTTTTTTTCTCCCCTTTTATGATTATAAATGGCTCTTTTTTTGTTGCAAGTCATTTAAATACACCCATGATTCATCTATTGTGACAATTGTTTTCCATTTTTCTTTAGATAAGTGTTTCTCATATAGAATTCTGCAGCGTGTCCTGCGTTCAGCGATATGATTTGGAAGAAGACGATGCACATTGCGTTTTTTCGCTTTCTTAAGATTTAAATCAACGTTTATCATTTTGTTTGCAGTGGACACCGAGCATTTTAATGATTTTGCAACTGTCCTTTCACTAGGGGGATTTTTTTTTTACATTAAACAACGTACCTTTGCAATAGTCGAAGATGCCCGTTTTTTCCTTGGATAATTGTTTGGAATTTTTGTCCCACTTGAGGCTCCAATTTGACGTTTTTTTCCTTTCTTGTTGACGATATTACCTATCGACGCTTTAGATATCACAAAACCATGATTCTCACATCGCTTTTGGATAACGGAGTATGCATATTTCTCTTCGGAAAGAGCATAAATGTAGCCTTCGAACCACTGCTTTGTTAAAAACGCCATTTTGAATAAAAACAAAACTTTCAAGCCGCAGACGATAATTTTGACTTTTAAAAAACATAGTACAATCGCAAATATTTCTTTTGCAGCAAACGATTTTTTATTACCGCTTACCAAAATCGTCTAAAAAATGTGCGAACAGCCTCTGTATATATATATATATATATATATATATATATATATATATATGTAATATATTAAATATTATGCCCTGGATTCTATCATTTAAATCCCTTCTCCTAAATCCAATCCCCAGTAACATTACTTTATTGCTACAAAACCCTTAGCAATAGAATTTCCCATAAATCACATGCCTTTGCAATTCTACACGTGTATACGTCTGGAGAAAGGAGTAGATTCGCATCGCGAGCCCCAATATCCGCTGACCTTACAAAATAACAGTTACATGTACCTCGTCTCTCGCGCATAAGGTTGAAAGGTGATATTCACTTTCAAGCCGTCTTCTGAAATGGAGGAATGTACTCTTGTCGCTCTAATAAACGATTCGGTTAGACTGCATCAAAATTTTATTCCTTTCAGGCTGAGTCTAGCTCCAGCCATGTAAATATGAGGCATTTTCTCATTCAGAGTATAATTTAAAGATGTGATATATATATATATATATATATATATATATATATATATATATATATATATATATATATATACCGGGTGGCCATAATTAAACTGACAGTGCTCACAGTGTTCTGTAGCGCGATCTATTTGCGAGAATGGCGCCACATTTTGTAGGAAGATTAAACAAGACGGGGGACAAAGGATTCCGCGAAAAAATAAATTAGTTCCAAAAGTCACCGCTAGGGGAATATTTGGCGCTGTGTAATAGGAAATAGAGTGTTAACAAATGCAAATTAATACGAAATAAAATTACCTTTCATTATGCACATTTTCTTATTTAGTTCAAGTGCAATATGACAACGCTTTTAAAATAGCGTAAAATCTACATAAACACCGATAAAGTCTCGTGATCTGCACTATCACGTACGCTGAGCAGAAGAAGAAGTTATTTATTCAAATTTCACGTTACATCCATTGGCACAGTGCCAGCTGCTTGGGTTTTAAAAGGCAATGTGTTACGTTTCGAATCAATCGGATTGAAAGTTTATGTGCAATGTCTCCTTCTTTAGTCGAGCGTGCGTTACTGGTCAAATTCTTTTACCTCAACCAGTGCAACGCGTCAGCCGCTCTTCGTGCTTTTAGAACGCACAAAAAAAATGCGTAAAGGTAACGGTCCTGTGTCAGTCAATGGGCTAAAAGCAATGGTTGCGACGTTTGAGAAAACAGGTTCTCTGAAGGTTCAGTCAGGCAGAGGACGAAAACCTGCATCCACAGGATACAATCGAAGCAGTTGGGTAATAAAAGGTAATTTCCGTATTGATTTGCATTTGTTAACACTCTATTTTCTATTACACAGCGCCAAATATTCCCCTAGCGGTGACTTTTGGAACAAATTTATTTTTTCGCGGAATCCTTCGTCCCCCATCTTGTTTAATCTTCCTACAAAATGTGGCGTCATTCTTGCAAATAGATCGCGCTACAGAACACTGTGAGCACTGTCAGTTCAATTATGGCCACCCGGTATATTCCCCAGTGAATATTGTAACACGTGTTAGCATGGAAATTGTGTTGTGTATCTGTTTTAAAAGAAACATATACCGGGTTCAATTCTCGAGCATTTGTGAATTGTTCATGGTGACAGTCACATGTAATGCTAGTGACTAATTGATAATGCCACTACGAATTGTGACAATTTAGTCATTTAGGAATTGTTCACAGTAACAATCATGCCTAATGCCAGTGATTATTCATTATGCCAGTGAACCATTCATAAATGATTAAATTGTAACAATTCATAGTGCATTATCCACTAGTCACTAACATTAGGTGGGATTGTCCTTTTGAACAATTCACAAATACTCAAATCGTCACCATTCATTGTGACAATCACATCCTCATGTTCCTCGGCGAGGTGATGAAGTATCAACGAATACAAAACTTGCCGCTACTTCCTTTAATTAAATTGTGCAATACAAGAAGTTGTGCTTATCTCTTTGCATTTTGTAGACGATTCCTATAAGTCTCAGAAATACACACCACTTGATTTTATATTCCATTAATATTTTCTACAATCCTAAGAGTTATTTCTACCCTAAGAGTATGCAGAAAAAAAAAAAAAAAACATAACTTAATTTTCCCGAGTGTCACAAGAGGCTGCAACAAACCACTTTACTCGTCTTACACACCACTATTAGTATAAAATAAGAAAGATAGACATAGGGCTTTAAAGAGATCCGTTCGCAGCTTCCGAGATATTTCGGAATCAAAGATAATAAGTCGGTTGGGCAAAAATCTCCATCATTCTCCCAAATGGATGTGACCTTGAGAACCACGAATGACACGAAATTGCAAGGGGTGCACGACACGAAGATAAAATGCGGCTCCTGGAGGAACATCCATCAAGATAAAAAGGCAGCGAAAATCGTTAGCCATTAATGGTCTTTCACTTACGGGCATCTCCCGCCTTTTGAGTCTCTCCGCGCGGACACCGATCCGATGGATGGCGTGGAAATTCCCGTTTCACACCTTGTTGGAACTCCAAATCTCACTTTTGATAAGAACAAAAAAATGATCCTTGGAGATTTTGACATTCAAATAATTGCGACGAGACGTGGTTTTCATTTAAAGTTAAGTTTGAAAGAAATATGCCTGTACTAGCTGAAAACCCTTACTTCTGCACGGAGTACATTCAAATTAAATACAACGGTCAATGTATGCAATTAATACCAAAAATATGTATAAATAAATAAATAAATAAATAAATAAATAAATAAATAAATAAATATATATATATATATATATATATATATATATATATATATATAGTACTTGTATGTGACTGTTATATATATATATATATATATATTTATATATATATATATATAATAAATACGATGATCAATGTATAGAATTGATGTAAAAAAACCAAAAAATATATTTATAAAAAAAATCGTAAGAGATATTTTTATAGACATAATAATGTAGAAGAAAATGTTCAAATTAAATGTAATAGGAAATATTAAATAATATTGTACAGTTAATATAGTACAGTTCGAAGAACATGTATTTTACTGTATTTTATTATTTTTTGGATAATGTCCAATCGTCTACCGCATTAGCAAGAAAAAAAAATTTGTCTATTTAGTTGTTATGTACGTGACGATAAATTTATTTATTGTACCAGAAAAAGATATCACGTGATCAGCATTTAATATCTATATTCTAAAAATTAATCTTTAAAAATTCACCAAAAATCAGAAAAGGGAGGTAAAGATTCGAAAAAGATCTCATTTTAAATTAATTTTTACGATCTTTCTCGTGATATTAATTTTATAACCCCTCAAATTATTATTTTAAATTCAAATTAAAACATAAACTAAACATAACCGCTTAAAAATTATTCTTAAAAAATCTAAGAAGATTTTTTCAAAAATCTTTCTTAGTGTACCCCTACACTATAATAAGAATCGCCAAGCCAAATTTCAGCCCTTTTAGGTCCAGCGGTTTGGTCTGTTCGTTGTATGACAGTGAGTCAGTCAGTCAGTGAGTCAGTCAGTTACGGAACTGTTTTATATATATAGACTAGATGTGTATATTTTCGAATAAAATATACCTTGCTTTCAAAAATTATTTTTATGCATATATTATGTTTTTGAAACACTGATGAAAGGTAAAATTTTGCACTGTGAACTTTATGACAGCTTTTATGAAATATCGTTGAATTCCTTGACCCTTCCAAGTCATCGGTTGAATTTATTATGCTTATAAGCGTCATATTTTTGTCATCAGTAGAGTCAGAATATTGATGACAGATGCTCAGATGTGACTTTGAAAACTTTGAGATGGTTAAAATATTGAAAGGTTTCTCGTTGGGAAACATTTATAATTTAAGACAAGAAGACCAAGCAGTATTCCAGAAATTTATTACTGATGCTGAGACGTGACTTTAATTGGAGTGATGATCACTTGTACGTACCTTAAAAAGTACCATTTTTTTATCTATGTTCGATTGTACGCACTACTGATGATTTTTGCTTAATTTACATGACATTTTCTGAGTAACTGCCTATAATACTGTTTATTATATATACACAATTCTCAAGATAATTAAAAAAAATTATTTTTTCTGCTCAAAAAGTGAATATTTTATTAAAAATCGAGCATTTTGCAGTCAACTACTGTGCGCATTCTGTCAAAATAAATTACTAAAGTACAGTAATAATTGTTTACTATACGAGATTACAATACTTCAGGCAACAAAATCCACCATTATTTTTGAACCTTAAAATATTTTAATTTTTTTAAAGAATTCTTTATAAGCTTTTACTCAGTCATTTTTGAATTTTCTAATTAAAAGTAGCACGTACTAAAATGTTTTAATATATTTCAAAATAATGTTGGTGGAATTGTTGCCTGAAGTTTTGTAATCACATATACGGGCTGTCCGTAAAGTATCCGAACTGAATGCATAAAACATAATACAGACACCGCTCTGCGTGCGCACGCTAATTAGCATGTTTAAACATATGTAAACTTGTTATGTTGGCAATTAGCCAAGCACTGCGAAGCGCGGTTCTCGTGTAGCAATAGCGAAAAGGGAACGCAGTGGAAGTCTCGTGTCGGGTTGGATCATGACGGAATCTACTGAGCAACGTGTTTGCATCCAATTTTGTAGTAAAATTGTAAAAACGGTAACCGAAAAGTTCCATTTGCTTCAGAAAGCATACGGTGATGATGTTATGGGCCGAATTCAAGTGTTTCAATGGTTTAGACGTTTTAAAGATGGAAGGGAATCTGTGGAAAGTGATGCACGATCAGGGCGTCCATCAACATCGAGAAATGATGTCGAAGTGGAACAGGTTCGTACTGTGGTGCGATCAGATCGACGAATGACAGTTCGAGAGATTGCGGACGAGGTGGGAATAGCAAAGACTGTTTGCCACGAAATTTTAACCGAAGATTTGGGCACGCGGCGTGTATCGGCTAAGTTTGTCCCACGTTTGCTTACCGAAGATCAACGAGAACTTCGCATGCAAATGGCTTCCGAGTTATTCGAACGGTCGTGTGAGCATCCAGGATTTCTGAGTAACATCATAACAGGGGACGAGGCATGGGTGTATGGATACGATCCGGAAACCAAACAACAATCATCTGAGTGGAAGAGTCCGAGCCTCCCCCGACCAAAGAAAGCCCGGCAAGTTCGAAGCAAAATCAAAGTGATGTTGATTCTTTTCTTCGACCGTGATGGAGTTGTGCATTACGAATTCGCCCCGGATGGACAAACCTTTAATAAAGAGTTCTACCGTGATGTGCTCAGGCGACTTCGTGATTCCGCAAGGAGGAAACGACCTGCAAAGTGGAAATCTGGGAAATGGATGCTTCAATCCGATAATGCCCCTGTTCACTTCTCACATGAGGTTCAAAATTTTTTAACCGAACATGGCACCGTTCAAGTCCCGCAACCTCCCTACTCACCAGAGCTCGCTCCGTGCGACTTTTTTCTCATTTCCAAAGCTAAAGAAAGCGCTTAAAAGTCGACGGTTTGAGGATGTGACGACCATCAAACAAAAAGCGGTCGAACAGCTGTTGACCATTCCAAAGAACGACTTCCAATCCTGCTTCCAAGAGTGGCAACAACGTTGGGCTAAGTGTGTTGCTTCTCAAGGACGATACTTTGAAGGGGATTAAACTGAAGTATGTATGTCCATAATATTTTTTTAGTTATAAATTAAATTCGGATACTTTAAGGACAGACCCCGTAGTAAACAATTATTAATGTACCTTAATAATTTATTTTGACAGAATGCGCACAGCAGTTGACTGCAAAATGATCAATTTAAAAAAAAAATCCAGTTAAATCTGAATTGTGAACATCTAATTTCAGTTGTCTAATAGATATATGTGCCGGTGATAATGACAGTCATATATTTTTCGTTTCGAGATAGTTGAAGAATTAGGTTTGAACATCATCTGGATTCTGTTTAATTACGCAACAACCAACTTAATCTAATGGTTCAATTTTTACAATTCTGTAAAGATTGACTCAGATTACTGTAATGTAATAGAGTGTCACGCGAAAAAACCGATACATTTTTTTCAGATTCTTGACTTAGGCTACATTCATAATCACCGGCACATATTTTGTTCAAACATGTGCCGGTTCAGAGCTTGTTCAAGTAAGTACAGAAGAACTGGAGAGAGAAATTTTGGATCTTCAGAACGACATTGTCCTAAAATCCATTGTATCAGATGAGAATTTCCGGAATATACGTGGGCAGTTAGTGTAAGGTTTTAAATTTTTCGGTTAACATTGTCAAATATACTATAATTTCATATCATTAATTTATTCTTTCAAATGCACAAAAACTACGAGAAAAAAAAAACGGTAATCGTAGCTGGCCCATATGTGATCGCCCCTTCATCGTGAGCGGTAGAATTCGAAACGAACTGGACTCTCAGAATTATCTCGTAGAATGAGGATTCGGCAAGTCTAAATAATTAGCACCTGCCTCTGAAAGCCAAAATAAATTATGTTTGCACTTTTTCGAAGTAATGTATATATTTACAAGATGGTCAACATTAATATCGATGTAATGACTGTTTCCACGAACGAGTCCATTGGCCTAACTCATTTTTAATATAACGATACTTTTAAAGGAAAAATATATTTATCCAGTATACGTGTAGATTTGGACTTTGATATACTTGATGGAGTGGATGATAAGAAATTTCCCTCATTTTTTGCTGGTGACTGAAAATGTGCAGTCATCCCCTGGCTACTTCAGAGAGAACTATTGTCTACCGGGATCAGTGGTACAGAATAGAGATTGCAGGACGATGTTTGCTATAAGCTCTGCCTCTTTGGAAATCTTTAAGCATTTTGTCAATAATAAAGGAAGTCAGCTCAAGCAGATAGTTGAACAATGACGGCTGTTAGATTATTTTTACCATGTTTTTATTAACTGGCTTTCTTGTTTGTGTGTGCGTTTGTCCAGTACAAATATTACAATCGATTTTTAACTAACTTCCCGACTAGCTAGGCATTTGAAACTTTTATATTAGCTCAGAACACGATGGCAATGCATTACTTTAATACTTTTAGCCATCTTTCAGGGGACTCACGACTCTTATGTCGAGGAAATAAGGCATATTTTCATACATTTGACTCTTTGTAACTTTTTCAATTTACTCCCAATTTTCCCAAATTTTATGTGTATGATAAAGTGATATATTTATTTTAATAAACAAATTTTCAACTCTCAAAATAATTTTAAATAAATTTTTTTAAAAATGCTTTAGATATACTACCTTGTTTTTTTAAGCATTTTTACTGTGTACTGGCTTGCGCGCAGAACTATAAAATTAATTTTACACTTAAATGTATAATTTCTGTTTTATATTTAAAATAAATAATTCAAAATACAATTCAACATAAAACATTCAACATTAAAATATTTAAAATTTTTTTTTAAACTGCTCAAAATATACTTAAAATTTTCTTAGATTTTTGCATTAATTTACCCCTTCAAAAAATAACAAAATGTGCAGTGATTGCAATAATTCTAGTTCAGACGCAATAAAATAACATGATTATGCAGTGATAAAAATTTCACGGAATTATGTTTCATAGTTTTTCAGATATCAGTTGCGGAATGATGCAAAATTACATTTTGAGAAAAATGAGTTTAAAATTGTTCTTACCATAAACTTGATCAGTAATTAAATATTTGGAATATCAATATCTCCGGAACTAAGCGGAATATTTTCATGCGATTTGCCTATTTTGTTCAGAAATGATCTGGCTTTAACATATATTTTTTCAAAACATCGAATGTTTTAAAGATTTAAGGGTAGTGAGTCCCCTTAAGCAGATTTGAACTCATTTTCAGTTAATTTTGTTTTGTAGACTGGTGCAGCCATCTATCGGCCTGGACGGGAACGAAAAGTTAAACGCAAGTAAACTTCGAATTAACATCATTTTCTTTCAAGTTGATGGGAAAAATTTATCAAAAAAAATTTTAAAAGTATTAATTAATACATAGGATTGTCAAGTTTATATGATTCAACAGAAAATTTAAAAACGTGGTATATAAAAAGTTCTTTTTATCTTGTAATTATTCTATAGTGATAACGCATACGAGAATCAGCAGCGATCATTGCTTTTTCTGCTTTTCATGGTACTACGAGACTCCGTTGTGGAATACCTTAGTTTGGGTATTAGTACTTACTTCGGGTATTAGTACTTACTTCGGGTAGTAGTACTTTGGGTATAAGTACGGAGTAAATGTTTCATACGTTTCGTGTTATTATAGTACGTCATATTTTTTAATATTTGCTATAGTCTCGAATAACAAGCGCCATTACAAATATTTTATTCTCGTTTTGTTTTCTTTTAGTTAGACACTTATAATACCGTTTGAATAAAGCATATTTTTGGTGTGTTTAGGAGGTTTGGTAAGGCATACTAAATTAGAATCATTAGATATATAACTTTTCCTCCGCATTTCGTATCTGGAGATACAGAGTGTTCTCATAGACTTTCCCGACCCGCCTTTTCATTCAGTCGAAGTTATTTCAAATAAGACTTCTTTAAAAGCACCGCTCTTTCTACCTTTTCAGTTAAGTTCTTCGATCATTGTAAAATCTAGAATAAATGATAATGGCAGATGAGTGCCAAACGCTGAAAAGGACTATCATTTGGAACTGTCACGTGACCTCGGGATGGGAGGATGCCACAGAACGTTGGAGGTGATAAAACTGCTTTTAAAGTACCACCCATCAAAATAAAATAAGGAAGACATTCTGTCTTTGTAACATTTTTATCCATTGTACACTGTCTTAAAATCGAATTTCTATAGCGACTCGCAGCTGACTTTTCTTAAACGTTTAAGTTTTCTCAGTGTAAGCAAAACTGCATTTGCTTTATGGTGATTAATATCCTTTTGCACTTTTATAAATGCAGTGATTATACTTTTGAAAAGGGAATTGGCACGATTTGAATAGAAATGTCTTATGAAATAAATAAATAAAAGGATTCATTCGCAAGGTTTTCGAATAAAAAATGCATTTGTCGTTGCATGATAACTTGCATTAAACGTGTTAACGTTAATGCAGTATTCATTGCACTGTCCATAAAAGAAAGACAGAGAGTAAAATGCGAATAAATGAAAGCTGTAATATATTTTAATGGACAGTATTACACGCACAGTATTACACGCAGGGTGGCATCAAACAATACGCACAAGAGTTCAACGTAATACAGAACTATTTATTCATTCAGCTTGAATGTTAAACATAACTCAAAGAGCACTTACTTATACACACACACACATGTGTGTGTGTGTCTCCACTTTAAATTTATTTTCGGAGACTTATATGTGTATATATATATATATATATGACGTGGTTCTTCTACACGTAGCTCCCGCTTAACTTTTCCGTAATATTTATTAATATGCAGTAAGTGAACGTAGGCCTGTGGTAAACGATTACAATTAATTTATCCTCAAGAGTTTTATTCTTCAACTTACTAACTTCAAATCAATCCATACCAAGTTTTCATCGCACACTTCGCGATGCGCAACCATCCAAGATCAAAATCAATCCCACCCTAATTAAATATTTTGCAAAGCTTCTAATGCCATTGCGCATGCACTCATGACGAACGCACCGAAGATGGGGAAGGGGCGGAACCCGCGGCCCAAAGCGAGTATTAGTGCGGGCCAGAAAGAGAGCTAAAAGCGAAAATAGAATATCAATAGTGCGCCTAGGTGATAATGACAGGCGGCCATTACAGATCCCTCTTTGTTCATTCAACAAATCAACAATGCAGCATTTCAAATATCTGTATTTTTATACAAAATTATGTATGAAATTTATGTATATTGATTCCATTAAAAAAAATAAATGAGACGTTTTTACACATTTAACATTCCATATTTGTAATGATATTATAATTAGTATAAAAAAATTAAACACCATGAACACACAATCTCCACGATCTTATGAATGCACTAGCTGAAAACTCGCACTTCGCTACGGAGTACATTCAAAGTAAATACAACGGTCAATGTATGCAATTAATGCCAAAAAAATAAATATGTATATATATATATATATATATATATATATTTATTTATTTATTTATAATAAATGCGACGATCAATGTATACAATTGATGTAAAAAAAAAATATATATATATATATTTATAAAAAATCGTAAGGGATATTTTTATAGACAAAATAATGTAGAAGAAAATATTCAAATTAAATGTAATAGGACATACTAAAGAATATAGTACAGTTTGAGGAATATAATAGGTTTTACTGTATTTTAATATTTTTTTGGGATAATGACCAATCGTCTGCCGAATTAGCCAGAATTTTTTTTATCTATTTCGTTGTTATGTACGAGACGAGAAATATATTTAAAGTACGAGAAAAAGAAATCACTTGATCGGCATGTAATAAATTAAATTCTAAAAATTAATCTCTAAAAATTCACCAAAAATCAGAAAATGGAGCTAAAGATTCGAAAAAGATTTCATTTTAAAGGAATTTTCATGGTCTTTCTCGTGATATAAATTTTATAACCCTCAAAATGTTATCATAAATGCAAACTTAAAAAAAGTTACTAAAACAGCTTTAAAATTTAATTTAAAAAAATCTAAGAAGAATTTTTCAAAAATCTGTCTTAGTGCACACCTACACTCTAAGAAAAATCGTAATACAAAATTTCAGCCCTTTAGGGCCAGCGGTTTGGTCTGTGCGTTGTATGTCAGTCAGTGAGTCAGTCAGTTACGGAACTGTTTTATATACACTGAAGTGCCACTGAATTAGGGATACCTACCTAGTAACGAGTTGGGACTCCTCTGGCCTTGATAACGGCTGCCACACAACGAGGCATAGATTCAAGAACTTTCTGGAAACGTTCCAAGGGAATGGCTTGCCAAATATTGGCAATGATTGACAATGTCCAAATATTGACAATGTCCATAATTCAGTAAGGTTCTTTGGTGCTGTGTGATGGCCTTTCACGCCTTGTTCCTAAACATCCCTAAGATGCTCAATAGGATTTAAGTCTGGGCTTCTAGGTGACCAATTCATGACAGAGAAGTCAGAGGAATGCTCATCCAACCAGCCAGTAGCCAACCGGGACTTGTGAGAGGTACAGTTGTCTTGCTGGAAAACTCCATTACCGTGCGGATAACAGAACAGCATAAACGGATGGACGTGATCACCCAGCAACTCTACGTACCGAATTGCATTGAGTGAGGTTGGTACACGCACCAAAGATCCCAAACTGTGCCACGAAAAAACACCCCAGACCATGATTGAGCCACCATGCCCTTGTACAATTCCAGCCAGGCATGTATGATCCATGGCTTCATTAGCCTGACGCCATATTCTCAGCCTTCCGTCGGCGTTAAGTAGTCGGAATCGAGACTCTTCACTCCATGCTACTCGATTCCCGTCCTCTACACTCCAATCTCTGTGGTTTCTTGCCCAGGCAAGACGTGCAGCCCGATGGCGAGTATAGAGCAATGGTACTCTCGTAGGTCGACGGCTCCCGAAACCCATACGGTGAAGCGAGCGTTGCACAGTCCGTTTACTGACTGTACGACTGTCACCGTCATTAAACTGGGTGGTAATTTGAGCTAATGTTTGGCTTCGCTGGCTACGTACAATACGCCTGAGCCGTCTGTCATCACGCACTGTCAAGGCTAATTGTCCTTAGCAGTTTGCCCGATTGCTAGTTTTTTTTCCCCACCATCCATGTATTCTTGGTATGCTCTTGTCACTGTCGACCTTGAAAATCCTAGCTGTCTGACGATTTCGGAAATTGAATGGCCCATGCGTCGCGCACCTACGATTTGTCTGCGATCGAAGGCGTCTAAATCAGACAGTTTGCCCATACTGGCAATTCCAACTACTAATTCAGAACAACCACAGTACGCGCTATATGTGCAGTTACCACAGCGCCCTCACTTGCGCATACATGATGCGCAGTTCTACACAATTTGCATAGGCTTTGCTATCCCTAATTCAGTGGCACTTTAGTGTATATAGAGACACGAACAAGGCCTTTATAAATATTGTTAGAGAGCGTACTCACACATTTTGTCTCTTCAAACTAGTATTTCAAGGAGAACTGACAAACTTGGGAAATATATCGAAAACGATTTAAAAAGTAAAGCTTCCAGTTTTAAGTTTTATTCTTTGCCGATGGATGAAAGTACTGATACTACTGACACGGCTCAATTTGAAATTTTTTTAGAGGTATAAATGACGAGTTTATTGTAAGTGAAGAATTGCCTTAATTAGTACCGTTAAAAGACAGGACAACCTCGGGCGATTTATATGAAGCAGGGAAGGAAATGTTGGCGCGAAATTCTCATTAGCTCTAGCCAACATATCTGGTATAGTAACTGGTGCCACAGCTATGATAGACAAAAGAGAAGGACTTGTAGGATTAAAACTAGAACCGCAGTACTTTCGTCAAAAATAAGCAATTTATTTGCTTCTTTGCTACTCCATTTACAGTCGATATAGTTATGCTGATAGAAAATTTTCAAATGGAATGCATAGAGTTGCAATCTGACATCCCACTTAAAGAGAAATTCAAACAAGTCTGTTTGTTGGACTTTTGTAAATCATTTCGGCCCAGAGATAAATTTCCCTCACTGCAGAGTCATTAGTTGTTCATGCCATCATTGTTTGGAAGCACGTGCATCTCTGAACAACTATTTTTAAGAGTGAAGCACACTAAGAGTCAAATTATAACCAAAATATCGGATAAACATCTTGAGAACTCCCTCAGAATTGCAACCACTGCAATTGAGCCAGATACTGATGCATTGGTTTCCTATATTGATGCATTAGTATGACTACTATAGTTATCTTTTTAATTATAAATACAATCTATAATGAAATGTGTTAACTATACATTATACTTTTTTTACTCATTAACTATTTTTAATGCTAGGTATATTTTTCTGTGGCCCAAAACAAATCTTCTTTCAATGTGACCCAATGAAGCTAAAAGGTCGGATATAGAAGTTGAAAACATTAGAGGGACGAATCTATTTCATGCACATTCATATTTTTTGAAGTCTTCTATAGCTGTGTCTTGTGTAGAAATGACTTAGGAAACCGGTAATGATGTGTAAGTAACAAATATACCATTTTGGAAACAAAAACCTTCTTTTATGTTGCATTTTTATTTATCAATCTCTATCGTTATAAAAGGAACTCTATGCTTATATAAAAAAAAGACGTATGAATACATTATATATGTATCTTCCCACTGAAAAGCAAAATTGATATTCTTAAAACATACTTTATATTCATTGATTTTTCTTAATTAACATGTTTGAAATGCTTTGCTTGTTTTATCACGTCACATTTTGATTATTTCATCAGATCAGAAAATGTTAATATCCTTCTAACTTGTACCTGGGACGATTATAAAAATAAAGGAAATACTAAGATATTTACAACACTTTATCCTGTGAAAAAAATTTCCCTCTATTTCTAGCATTATTTTTGTTCCCCTGTGGACACATCTTTTTAAATCTATATTACTCTTTTGTTATCCTTGTGTAATAAAAAGTATACATAGGATGTTATTCTTGAGATTCTGTCTTATTACTTTAATGTTTTCTTTTAATCACGTAAAAGTGGTAAGACAGGGGACTCGAAAAATGACGTCTAGCATGGTTTTTTTTTCATTTTTTTTCAATTTCGAGCTTTAGGAAATTAATCTTAAAGTATTCAGTATTGCTAAGAAGTGTAAAATTGTTTTCTTGGACGTATTAATAAACTTAAATCTTATTTTCTTCCCTCTGTCACTATAAATTAGGTAGTTGTCTCATACAGATCTTCACCTTCCCATCAATCTTCCCTTTAACCAAGCCAAGTGTTGGTTTCTTAACATCATAAGCATTTTTTTATAAAATTGCGGTATTCATAAAGAACAATATATATTTGGAGTTTTCTTTATTATTACCATGTTTTTATTAACCTACTTTCTTGTGTGTTTGTGTGTTTGTGAGTATATTTGTCCAGTACAAATCTTGCAATCGATTTTTAACTAACTTCCCGA
>OU015493.1:212030814-212043314 GCA_907164885.2 Dolomedes plantarius
TGCCGGCCTCTATATGTGAGGCACGAGAGTTTTTGAAGGGAAATATCACAGTCCACTAAGGCGAACTTAAAATCAGGAAACAAGCAGTCTGACATAAAGTTAACTCACATAAAAGTTGTGACACAAGCTAGACAAAGCTGAAGTCTCGCTCTTACGTGTTGATGCCGGCCTCTATATGTGAGGCACGACAGTTTTTGAATGGAAATATCACAGTCCACTAAGGCGAACTTAAAATCAGGAAACAAGCAGTCTGACATAAAGTTAACTCACATAAAAGTTGTGACACAAGCTAGACAAAGCTGAAGCCTCGCTCTAACGTGTTGATGCAGGCCTCTATATGTGAGGCACGAGAGTTTTTGAATGGAAATGTGCACGAGAGTTTTTGAATGGACACAGGCTAGATAACAATTCACATATTCTTAAAACCTCAGAAATTATCGCAATGTTGCCTATTTCTAATTGAAAAAGACGTTCTTCTAGGTATAAAAAATAGCGTCATTCGTACTATGTGTTGCGAGAGTTCATGTGTGCAAGATCCAGCCTAAAGTAACTATTAAATAGCAATTGATTCTGTGGGTCATCCTCCCACGTTGACAAGAGGAGAAACAAGTGATAGAATAACCCCGCATTAATTATTTCCTAAAATAATATCGCCAGAATTAACTAAGGTAAACATGACTGATTTTATACAGAGTGACGGGATTAAAATATTCATCATGAAAGTTTTCCTTTATCTACTCATCACACCAGCGACTTTGGAAGATTTTGTCTCGTTTATCATTTGTATCAAATGTTGAATAAAACTGAATTTTCTTTTATTTTCCTTTTCGTAACTGGCATGGTGGCAGTTTGGCAAAGACGTCTGTCTACCCAGTGATCTGAGGGTTACGGGTTCGAGACCGGTCGCTGACAAAATCCACCACAGTGTTCACTAATGGTTGCCGGGGCACGTAAAATAGGGCGAGGCTGCAATGTCCTCCAAGATCTCAAATTTACCTCCGGGCGTGCTGGGTCAGGTGGTCTTGTCCCGCCACTTGACTCGGTTCAAAATTCGTGGATTATCAAACGGGTGCAGTGTGGATCCACCCCCTGTGGTGCACCCGTGGCAACGCATACGTCGAAGGGGTCTCTAGCTTCCGGCTT
This sequence comes from Dolomedes plantarius, assembly GCA_907164885.2. Taxonomy (NCBI): domain Eukaryota; kingdom Metazoa; phylum Arthropoda; class Arachnida; order Araneae; family Dolomedidae; genus Dolomedes; species Dolomedes plantarius. Next base: position 212,031,958 of record OU015493.1, read on the forward strand.
CCCCCAGAGAATAACCTAGCCTAGGCTCAGTTCTCCCAGGCATTAGAAAAAAAATTCCTTTTCATTTTACGAGTTCTTAATAATTTAGTTTAATAAAATGTTTAATTATAATATACTAGCTGAAAACCCGCACTTCGCTACGGAGTAAATTCAAATTAAATACAACGGTCGATGTTTGCAATTAATGCCAATATATATATATATATATATATATATATATATATATATATATATATATTAATAATAAATATGACGATCAATGTAAACAATTAATGTAAAAATATATATTTATAAAAAAATCGTAAGGAATATTTTTATAGACAAAATAATGTAGAAGAAAATATTCAAATTAAATGTAATAGGACATACTATAGAATATAGTACAGTTAATATAGTACAGTTTGAGGAACATAATATCTTTTATTGTATTTTAATATTTTTTTGGATAATGTCCAATCGTCTGCCGCATTAGCAAGAAAAAATATTTTTTTATGTCTATTTAGTTGTCATGCACGTCACGATAATTTTATTTAAAGAACCAGAAAAAGAAATCAAGTGATCAGCATTTAATAAATTAAATTCTAAAAATTGATGTTTAAAAATTCACCAAAAATCAGAAAATGGAAATAAAGATTCTAAAATGATCTCCTTTTAAAGGGATTTTTAAGTTCTTAATCGTGATATAAATTTTATAACCCTCTATTTATTATTTTAAATGCTAACTTTAAAACAGTCACTAAAACAGCTTAAAAATTTAATTTTAAAAAATCTAAGAAGAATTTTTCAAAAATCTTTCTTAGTGCACCCTTACACCATAAGAAGAATCGCCATGCAAAATTTCAGCCCTTTAGGTCCAGCGGTTTGGCCTGTGCGTAGTATGTCAGTGAGTCAGTCAGGCAGTGAGTCAATCAGTTACGGAACTGTTTTATATATATATAGATTAGTTGGCAGGATTGGTAAAAAAAGATAACTAAATAACTGTTTTCAATCATCCCAAAATACGTTTGTGCTTATCATATACTGAAGGTCGAAAGCTTTGAAAACATTTTTCGTAGTTCTTTAATTTATATGGATGTACACAGATTCTTCCTTCTAGTAAGTTTTACTTTTATTTCTGCAGGTTCTTCCTTGCATATCGAATCAAGTACACAGTTTTCGAACTGATTTGTGTAGTCTCTTTCACGCTAAATAGGGCGTAGCAGAAACATAAAATCTTTCCAAAATATTCTTCAAGTGAATCGTTAAGGGGATAGTGGACCTTTCAAAACGATTTTTGAAATTTTTACCACAGAGATATGAAATTTTGTATATATATTCATTAAAGTATAACAATATTAAACACCTTATAAAATTTTATAAAAATTTTTAAAAAAAAATTTATAATTAAAAAATTTAAATTAAATTACCCTTCTTTAAAATGCTCCTTGCGACTCAATTTTAAACTTTTCCCCTTAATTTTGCATTTATATTGCTTATAAATACTTTCTGAACAAAGTTATGTATTTTTTTGTACTTTCGTTGAATAGTTAATTATTAGAAAATATTTGTATGCTTGTACTCTGAATTTTCGCGAAATTTTTGTACTTTCCTACACAAAGTTAAATTTTTATAAGTTAAATGATCTCGAATCCTAAAATGGATACATAACTTTATTTTGATGTATTACAGGAATGTTTATTATAAATTTCATAAAATTTCGTCAAAAATTATGACGCGAGGAGCATTTTAAAGACTTGAAAATCTGGAAATTTCTCATTTTGAGAAAAAGTCATTTAAAAGATCATTTTTTATCTACCTTTAATACTTACTACTCTAAAGCCACCAATTTTTCATTTTTCTTTTCACTACACATTTTAAAGGCATTTCATTCCAATATTTACATGTTTTTAAAATATTAATACACCCCCCGAAAAAAATTCCAATTTTTGCTCGAATTTTTGGTAATTTGAAAGTCCACCATCCCCTTAATGGTGAGAAATATTAGATGTATACTTTACGTCTTCCACGTGGCGGAATAATTCTTTTACTTCAAAATTTCCCCCTTCGTGGAGATTTATTTTAAATATTTGTTAAATCGCTCGTTGTGTAATGCTCTTCGAGTGAAACATTCGGGAATGAAACCATTGTTCCGTCTAATGCCTTTCACAAATAGAAGCTTTGTTCTGCCCATCTATCAGACAGACGTAATCTTTTGTGATTAATTTAGCCCGAATGGTGTAATCTGTAACTACAAAATCTATTAAATGAATGAAATTATGCTAAATATTTCGATGAACATTGTTCCCGCTGAGTCAAATATTTTGTCACCATAGAGATGCATTGTTTGAAATCTCTTTATTCGCACAGACCTGAATGCAATTTAAATTTATCAAATTACGTTGCGAGAGAGTATTAACAATGCAGTTAATACTCTCTCGAGAGTTATGCAAAACAATTTTTTTTTTTTCCTCGGATTTACTTTTCACAATGCTTTCAAATAAACTTCATTTTTATATGCATCTATGCATCCTTTACCGCAATCCATTGAGTCATATTTAAAAAAAGGTTTGTTTATTGCCATTCGTAAGGAATGAATGCAGGCTTACGAAACAAGGAAGCAGAATGAGAATCTACTTTTATTCATAGTGGTGAATTTGATCCTGTTTAGAATTATATCCCACAGGACAGCGGTCATCTTTTAAACTGAACCAATTTGTTACAGTTGAAAACCTTACATTAAGTTTTCCAAATACCTATTTCAAAATGTATGGACTACAGATCAGATATTATGCCAGTTTTTAATGAAATAATGGAAATAAAGGGGCGTCCATTAATTACGTGAGGCTGTTAGGGGGGGGGGCAGGGAGTAGAGCCGAATCTCACCCAGTCTCTCGTGGGGAAGAGGGGGGGTCTCGGCAAATATCACGTAATTTTTTCCCGCAAGAAACAGTGTAAAATTGCGAGAAAACTGGGTTATATTAAGTAAAACATGTTTCTACACTAAAATATGGATAACTCCTACACAATAGCTCCAGTAGTCACTCTTGAGACCACACATGAGTCCCCGTGGACTGAATTAGAATGAATATTCTTTTACGAATTTTAGTTGTTCCAATTTAAGTATTTTATTGGTCGATTTTCTCACTGTGATTCTAGACTACGTTCTTAGTAGTCTTAAATACTAGTCTTAACTAGTCTTAAATAAAAATAATTAAACAAATTATGTTTTTTAAATAAATCGAACGCAATTAAACACAGATTAACGTATTTACACTAAAAATACGCATTTTGAAAAATCTCACATGAAATTAGGGGGGGGGAGGAGGGGATCAAGCCAAATCTCACGATATCTCACCAGGGGGGGGGGGGAGGGTGTCGAAAAATCACCAAAATCGCCTCACGTAATTAATGGACGCTAAGTAACAAAAATCCTTAGAATGTTAAGCAAAGGAGTATTTAAAGTATTCTAATTTTCATGCCTGACCATTATTATCTCTTTTTCAGAACATTCATGATCAGTTAGATTGCAAAATATGTATTGTAAAATGTTGTATATGTTTTAAGTAATTTTCTCAGTATATATTTTTCAAAACAACAAATGAACAAACATTAAAGGGACTCACTACCCTTAAATATTTAAAACATTCGACTTTTTGAAAAAAAAAAATATGTTAAAACCTGATCATTTCTGAACAAATTAAAGCAAACCGCATGAAAATATTCCGTTTAGTTACGGAGATATCGATATTTTAAATATTAAATTACTGATCAACCTTATGGTAAGAACAATTTTAAACTCATTTTTCTCAAAATGTAATTTTGCATCATTCGTCTACTGATATCTCAAAAACTATGAAATATAATTCCATGAAATTTTTATCACCGCATAATCATGTTATTTTATTGCCTCGGAATTAGAGTTTTGGCAGTCACTCCACATTTTGTTATTTTTTCAGGGGTAAATTAATGCCAAAAATTTAAGGAAATTTTAAGTATAATTTTCTGAGCAGTTTTAAAAATTGAAAAAATATTTTAATGATGAATGTTTTATGTTCAATTGTATTTTGAATTATTTATTTTAAATATAAAACAGGAATTATACATTTAAGTGTAAAATTAATTTCATAGATCTGCGCGCTAGTCAGTATACAATAAAAATGCTTAAAAAACAAGGTATATCTAAAGCATTAAAAAATTATTTAAAATTATTTTGAGAGTTGAAAATGTTTTTATTAAAATAAATATATCAATTTATCATACACATGGATACACATACAATTTATCATACAATTTGGAAAAATTGGGAGTAAACTGAAATCCTTACAAAGAATCAAAAAGTATGAAAATATGCCTTTTTCCTCGACTTAAGGGTCGTGAGTTCCCTTAAGCCAGAACATTTTCTTAAAACTCTAATACGTAAGTTTAATTTATCTAACACGCGCTTTTGTCATCAAGGCTATTCGGCACCGGGCAGACCAATAGAACGTTAATTTTTAATTATAAATCAGAAAAGTTTAATCAAACAGGTGCTACTTTGCTAAATTATTAATTTTCTAGAGAACGTATAGAACTTCTAAACAAAGGACGATTCCGCAGTCATGAAATGAACTCAATTTCGATATGTCAGTGAGTTTAAAGACTAACATAGCATGAATTGTGAAAGAAAAAATAATTATTGGAAGGAGTGAGAAGTTGCCCTTTTAGATGTTTCTGTGCTGTTAAATGGCCCGTTTCCAAATTCTAATTGAGATGAGATTAGGAATGATAACTATTAAGTCCTCATTTAAGGGGACAGTGGACTTTCAAAAACTGTGAAATTTGTCCAAAAAATCAATTTTTTTAAAAATTTCATTGAATTGTGAAACTACGTACTAGTAGGAATGTGTTGCAAAAAGAATTTTAAATTCTGTGATTACTTTCCTAGTTATAGGCATTTGTATTTGTAAACAAAGTTACCTGAAGTAGAGCTTCATTTCAATTTTTTTTACTCATTATTGTACACAATACTGCTACAATGATGAGAAATGTTGAAAAGCTAAAATATATTTATTTATATCTATGGCTAATTGAAGTTCCATTGCATATATAAGGTAAGTGATATTTATTTGTTATGTAGTAATTTAATTTAGGTATTATGTGGTTACTAATAGCAATAACTTTAAACGTGTTTTTCTCAAAATAAAAATTTTCATGTCATACGAATATTCAAACTGCTCCAGCCGCATTTCTAATTATCGTATTGCTTTGAAATTAAGGTTTTATATATTTAACTGTACATCAGATAAATCATATTGAAAAAAATTATGCTTCGTAGCTCAGAATTTCTAAAGTTTGTACTTGAAAAGATGATTTATAGGTATTTTGCGTAATAAAAAGGGTGTTTTCAATATTATTATTTTTTTCTCTTTATATTTTTAATGAATGCTTAAAATATGCAATAAGTTCCATTGTTAGTTCTATAAGGTATCCTGTAAATAAAAATTACCATATTATATGCAAAAGAAATGTGCATGGAACATTTTTAAATAGGCCAATTATTGGTATAATTATTAATTCATAATTCAAAAATTATTAATATTTTATCATTAAATTTTAACCACTTTTACATATCTATGGTACTATTCACACATTCAAATTTCAAGCAAATCCATTCAAAGCAAAAACAGTTTGGTTTAAAAGTCCACTGTCCCCTTAAATCAAATAGATTCATAATTTATTACTGAAGCTGTGTAGATGCCCTTTCGACAGTTGCTTACTTTAATTTTTGGTCAACCACCATTACATTGTGACATTAATAAAATGAACAAAAATTCGACCATTAAAAAATAGTAATAATTCTGTGAGTCTGTGAGCGAAAATGGAATAAAACATATCACAATATTAGATATCAAGTTTGATATTACAGTTAAGTGAAATGAAGGGAATTTAAAGTACCTTAAAATAATTACATCATAAAAAGAACTTTTTATATACCATGTTTTTAAATTTTCTGTTGAATGATATAAACTTGACAATTCTATGTATTAATAAATACTTCTTAAAATTTTTTTAAAGAATTATCCCATCAACTTGAAAGAAAATGAAGTTAATTGGAAGTTAACTTGCACTTAACTTATCGTTTCCGTTCCGGGCAATAGATGGTTGCACCAGTCTACAAAACAAAATTAGATGAAAATTAATTCAATTCTACTTAAAGAGGGCTAAAAGTATTAAAATAACGCATTGTCATCGTGTTCTGAGCTATTCTAAAAGTTTCAAATGTCTAGCTAGTCGAGAAGTTATTTAAAAATCGACTGTAATATTTGTACTGGACAAACACACACACACACTCACACAAACGAACAAACAAGAAATCGAGTTAATAAAAACATGGCAAAAAAGGTCGATGAAGAGTTATCAGCAACGGAGAACCCAATCTGACTGACCGTCATTATATCTCGTTAATTGTTTTAAATTCTTATTCAGAAACATCTAGGGTTGGATGTTCTATCTAACCTGTTGAATTTTATACGGGAGGAAAAAGGGATAAAGTGACCGAGAACGTTAAGCCTGGATGGGATTGCATAGACTTAAAATAGCTTGCAACAATGGTAAAACATTTATTATGGCACAAACATGCAGACGGCCGAAAGTAATTACAATTTATTAAACTCATTACACGTTTTAGTAAACAAGTTAAAAATCGATTGCAAGATTTGTAAGGGACAAGCACACACTCAAAACAAGAAAACAAGTTAATAAAAACATGGTAATTAATTTAATTCTGCTTAAAGATGGCTAAAAGTATTTAAAAAATGCATTGTCATCGTATTCTGATCTATTCTAAAAGTTTCAAATGTCTAGCTAGTCGGGAAGTTAGTTAAAAATAGATTTCAAGATTTGTAAGGGACAAATACACACAAACAAACAAGAAATCAAGTTAATAAAAACGTGGTAATAAAGCACGGACTCCAAATAAAGTGAAAATAAAATGATTTTTAATATAAACTGACCTGAAAACAAAGGGTAACCTATGAGAAATATCAAATTTTAAAATATAAAATTAGATATTGCTTAGAATTTAATGCGTTAATGTGAAAATAAAGGGATCCTTAAAATTTTGTCACTTTAAAATAGAGTGTACGATCTAAGCAGTATCAAATTTTAAAATACAAAATTTGATATTACTTAGTTTTAAGTAGAATAAAGTGAAACTTTCAGTAAATTGGCCTTAATATAACGTGTAAACTATGAGCAATATCAAATTTTAAAATATAAAATTTGAATTCCTTAGTAAGAGGAAAATAAAAGGAAGGAAGGTTTTGTAAAAGGAAAATAAAGTGAGATTAAAAATTTTGGAAAATCTCTATTTAATATCAAATTATTTATTTTTTTATACTTTTCCCCGGTATATTGAAAAAATGGTTTATTCTGCAGAAGAATTTTCTAAATCTTTTGCGAAATTTCTCACAAGTTGTTACTCAGCATTCTAAGAACGGAGCAACATACTACTGTGACTGCAAAGAAAATTCCCTATACATTGCAGCAGTTTAAAATTTCTTTGATTACTTGAAGTAAATTTAGCGAAACTTTTATGCGCGTTTATAGCTATGAATCCACAGAAGTTAAGATTTAATGCAAATAGGAATAACCACACAAATGGTTCCCTTATGGAACGTTGACGACGAATATTTTTCCTGTGCGCTGTTTAACTTGTAATGGACTTATCAAGTGTTTCATACATTTTAGGGAGTACATCAAATAGCTGTCTTTCGGTAAAATTTATGTTCGCCGTGTGCGATCGGTGCCTGTAATCCAGATTACTTAAAAGTATTCGATCATTCTCTCCACTGTTAGAACCAGAGGAACTGTACGAACGAAATCAGATTGGACGGGGTGGGGGAGCTGGAATTGATGAATGAATATTCAGGTTTGCGTAAGTGGTAGTACATATGATAAAGATGAAAGTCTTCCGACTGCAGCCGGAAAAGTGATTTCTACCGAAAACTTCTGGATTAAGTTAAATCATGCGTAGCTCCATTTGCTGTGAGATGGATTGTTTTTGAGGTTGACATGTAACCGAAATTACCGCTATTAGGAAAGATATTCAGTCATGTATTTGATATCTGTCCCCAGTCGTACATAGCTTGAACTTAAATTGCAGCAGCCGCATTTTAGGGTTTTAAAAGGTCTCGAATACAAATGGATGGTGTGACTTCTCTCAAAAACCTATTGGAGTTTGCTATATACGGAAAATGTACGTGTACGAATTACTAAGGTCTGAAATCGGAGCGAATTATTTTAAACCACTCAATGTACACAGTGCGTCAAATAAGTTTTAAGACTCGTCCCAGAGCGCAGGTTGTAAAGGCGCTGTGAGTGTAAATCCGCATGCGTCATAACGTCCATCGTCTTCTGGCACACTACTAACAAGTTGTGCGCATTTCGTTAAGTAGTTGAGAGAAGGCGAGTGTTTATTGCAGAAGTGAATATTTTTCATGTTGATTTTTTAAGATGGACCAAAGAGCTGTAATTATATTTAACGCAAAACTTGGTAAAAGTACTTCGGAATCATACCAACTCATGAAACAAGTATACGGTGACTGTTGTTTAAGTATATGAAATGTTTTTGTATGGCACAAACGTTTTTTGGACAAAAGCGATACGGTAGAAGATGATCAGCGTAGTGAAAGACCAATTTCATCTAGGAGACCTAAAGTTTTTGAGAAAGTACGAAATTTCGTAACAAACGATCTCTGTGCATCACTGAGAATGATGGAAGCTTCTTTAAACATCAACAAAGTTACAATTTGAAACATCCTGCTTGAAGATTTGGCAAAACAAAAGTGTGTGCAAAATTTGTTCCACACATTTTAACCCTGAACAAATACTGAGAAGTGCAAATTGCGGAGCCATTATTTCAGCCTCTGAAAACGATCCAAACTTCTTGAAGTCCATTGTTACAGGTGATGAAACCTGGTGTTTCCAATATGATCTTGAAACAAAACGAAAAAGTGCGGAATGGAAGTCACCAAATTCACCACAAGCCAAAAAACAAGAAAAGTTCCATCCAAAATCAAAACAATGCTCATTACATTCTTCGATAGTAAAGGTATTATCGACAAAGAATTTGTTCCAACTGGACAAACAATTACAGGCCAATAATACTTAGCTGTTTGAAAGCGTTTGATGGCCAGAAATCGTCGCATTCGTTCAGACTATAGGACTGAAAGCAGTTGGTGTTTGTTACACGACAATGCACCCAGTCACACCTGCCTTATTGTTAGTTCATTTTTGGCAAAAAGTAATGTCAGTGTGTTGAACCATCCACCGTATTCACCTGATTTAGAAACTTGTGACTACTCCTTATTTCCAAAACTTAAAATGAAGTTAAAAGGGTGGTATTTTGAGGATATTTCGAACATACAAGAAGCTCCGACGCGGGCGTTGCAGGCCATTCCACAAAGTGATTTACAACAGGCTTTCGATTCATTATTAAATCGCTGTAAAAAGTGCATTGAAGCCGGATGGTCCTATTTTGAATAAAAAACCAAAAGAGGTATTAATTTCTTATTTCCATTTCATTTTACAGACCCAGTCTTAAAACTTATTTGACGCACTTTATATGAGTACCTAGATCAATGTTTACCAACATTTTTCAAGTCGCGATCTGATATCGATGCATCTCGCGGCTCCACCCCCTTCCAACTCTGGATGCTTTCTTAGAAAAAATATTTTAGGACATAGAAAACAACAAAATGCTTTTGACCATGTTTTTATTATCATGCTTTCTTGTTTGTGTGTGTGTTTGTCCCTTACAAATCTTGCAATCAATTTTTAACTAACTTCCCGACTAGCTAGACATTTGAAACTTTTATAATAGCTCAAAACACGATGACAATGCATTATTTTAATACTTTTAGCCATCTTTAAGCAGAGTTGAATTCATTTTCAGTTAATTTTGTCTTGTAGACTGGTGCAGCCATCTATCGACCGGTACGGGAACGAAAAGTTAAACGCAAGTGAACTTCCAATTAACTTCATTTTCTTTCAAGTTGATGGGATAATTCATGAAACAATTTTTTAAAAAGTATTTATTATTTCATAGAGTTGTCAAGTTTATATGATTCAGCAGAAAATTTAAAGTCATGGCATATAAAAAGTATTTTATCTTGTAATTATCATAATTTAATTCCAAATAAATTTTCAATTTCACTAAAATGAAATGTGTTATAATGGAGAATGTTAAGAAACATCATAGGAGGGTAAAATCAAGAACCGAACAGAAGGTCGAGAAAAATAATGCACCTACCTTATGGATTCAGAATTAAATAACACTCAAAACAGAGAAAGTCTTACACCAATAAAATTGCTTTAATCTGTTGGGGACACTAGAACAGTTATGCCAAAAGTGATGACACACATTGATGAAAGACAAACTAACGTTTTGAATGTGTGTACTATAGATTATCAGAAATCGCGATTTTAATATATAGGTAGCTGTCCTACAGCACGGCATCTTACAGCACGGTTTTGCTCTAACACGATAAGATAAATTGCGGGAATCCTCGTATAATACTGCAACCTGTAACACGGTTTCGCTCTAACACGATAAAAAAAATTGTGGAAACCTTTGTACAACACTGTACTTCTATACCACTAGATAGCATGATTTTTGTTTAATACATTTAAAAATTACCTTAAAATAATGACGGGAACGAATAATGAACTGTAGTGGCTTTACATGAAAATGTATAAACAAATTATAATTTTTTCATTTATAACTCTATAAAAGAACAAGAAGGCCTAAGCTTAGCTGAAAATCTTGAATTATTTTTCCTGAATGCAGTCCCTTCCGCTGAAAGAAGCCGAAAATTCAAAAGGGATCTGCAAAATTGTCTATCTCCATACCTTAAATATGCAATGACCTTGTAAGAACCAGCAAATAAACCAAATTTACAGATTTTTTAAAGACGAAGAAAGGTGCAAAAAATCTAAATGAAGAAAAATGTTCTGAAAGTGAAGGTGGTATCGTTCAATCGAAAAAACGTTGTCGTTTGATTGTACTGAGCAGTGATGAAAAAGAAATTTATTGAATTAAGGTCGCATTAAATGAAAATAATATTTTTTTTGTTTCTTTTTCGTTTTTTTTATACATACATTTATATTTTTAATAAAAATTAAGTTGCTTATATGGAATTTAAAAAAAAAAATGTTAGTTTTTAATAAGTTCTCAGAACGTAACTCCCTTTTTTTTAAACTGTCTCTGGGTCTCATATAACACGGTTTCACACAACACGGCATTTTCTAGGAACCTATCTACCGTGGTATAGGAGTGTTACCTGTACCGCCCAATATAGGAGGTAGATTTCTAACGAGCTGAATATGAGTGAGTGCTT
>OU015493.1:212045814-212099815 GCA_907164885.2 Dolomedes plantarius
ATCGGCTTTCCGCCGTCACAGACCCGGCGCACTCCAGCGCTGTCGGTCTCACAAGTCGGTCAGCTAAAAAGTCCCCAGACAAAGAAGGGGAGTCCTTTTATCCTTTTTTTCCAATCTTTCTAGAAGAATCTAGAAGACTCCACAAATTGCTGGAACAACCTTGACTTCCGGGCCGATGGGGGTCACTTCCGCTCGTGCCGACCGTTTCAAGGAAACCTGAAATCCATTTGGGACCGGGACATACTTCATTGTTATTTTAATGGATGCCGCCGCTGATCGGTAACATACGTGCTGACTGCGGGAAGAAGAACAAAAATGGTTATTTGGCGACTTTTGCACATTAGCGTTCTTTTTGATGTGCCTGCAACACATGTGGAAAAATCATCAATTCCACCGGCTGAGTCGAAATAAGGAGTGCCGATGTCCACGATGTGACAGCTCCTCCTCCCATCAAGTCTTTTTATATTTTAATAAGACTAAAGTCACAGGTGTACGTCCAAACGAGGTAATCCTTCGGAGAGGTCTTTCACACAATGGCTTATTTGAGCCCTATCTTAATGGCTTAATACCAGACCTACCGCGCACTCGAAACTCTAACACCAACCCCTTCTTAGTACTCAGTTCGAGAGCCTACCAGTCAAACCTTCGTCTCTACACATTATGTTGACACATCAGAAACATTTTACAGCGGTTACAAAAAGAATAAACACAATTATACACTGAAATAACTTCTACTCACAACTTCTTAAAACATGAGATTAAAACACCGCTACCATACTTATATAAAAACATACAGTCACTTTACACTTATTGACATGCTAAAAATTCCAATCATTTTACACATAATCAGTTTACAACTTAGCACCTTTAACAATAGTACTTAAAACTTCACCCTAAAAATTCAACACAATGATAACTTACAACCTGCTCGTCAAACGACTCACAGTTTTCTTAAATTTTTCCATTTAGTCGTTGGTTCACAACTGACTCAACCACTAGAATTTACACAATTCATTTGGACATTCCTTTGTCCGTTCAACCTGAACCAAACATGACAATAGGCAAAACCGCCTCACTTTCCATTCACGGAACAGAAACAATCATACTATTAGACCTAAAATACTAACAAATAAAAAAAAACCTTAACTAATTTTCACTGTGAAACGCAATACAAATCTTTAAATAATTTCCATAATCAAATAATCAAAACTAATTGGTCCACTTACTTATGGATGCACAAACAAATTAAAAATTAATTACTAAGATTTCATCACAATGGATTAATTTCCTCCATTCTTAGGTTACGAATTTACCATCATACCTAACGTAATACACTTCATTACAATAGAACACATTCAATTCTTAACTAGGTATTCACACTCACAACCAATTTAATACATTTCATCACTATAATTTAATAACCTTAATTTTCTAAATTATGCAATTACAACAATACCAAATTTTATACAATTATAACTCACATTTCATACCAAAAATATGTACATACATAATATTCAGATAACTCTCTGAACTTAACGTTCGATTTCTCGAGATTATGACTCGGTTCATCATTTTCACACACTTTTATTCCTTTAATTTTGGAATTAATCCTCCTCGAAGCATCTCGCTTACGCTGTATTTTCATGGAAACCCTTTCATTCGGCCTCCTAAAATCAACCTGTCCAGAATCTTCCAATGTCCAGAGTCCAATAATCTTCGCCCTCGCGAAAATTTTCAATTTTCGGTTTTGTCTCAGTCTTCCGAAATTTCTAGGTTGCCTTCCCGAGTATTTCTTACACGTTTTTATTTTGAATTTAACGGAATACTTTCTTCCCCTAAATTTCCTCTTAAATTTTACAAAACCCTGGCTTCCCGCCTTTTTTCTATGACTTACGCAATTCGGCGTCCTAAATGCTACCAGAAGTAATTCCCGTTTTAGTACATTAGCCCTGAGTTTCCCAACCTTGGGTAACCTCCCTGTCCAACTGTATCTAATCAGGCTCGCTGTCCTTCTATTTTCTACATTCATTTTAACCAGACCAAACTGCCAGATTTTTTTCTAATAATTCCTCCGAGTCCCCCTGTTTCGACTTTGTAACCCGCGCGAGTCTACCATTCTCCCTCGGGAATTCCCCCGAGTCACCTGTCTTTACCTTTTCTCGTATGACAGCTAACGTGTGACATTCCTCTTGTTCCCGCGCTAAATCCTCGGGGATTTCAACTAACGGAGACTCTGAATAGGGGCCGTTTAGAAAAACTTCCTGTTTAGACTCCTCTATTGTCGGGCTCGCTTTGACCATGTTTTGTTCAGTCTCTTTAGCTGGGCTCCGCGTAAAAACCGCATTTATTGGAGCACTATTTAATTTTTTCTCAATTAACTCAGCGGTCTTATTTTCCAGCAGATAATAACCCTGGTCAACCCCGTTCGGTTTGACCGCCGCTTTTGTCCAGACGCTCCCAAAATCACTCTCAATTTGAACCCAAGCCAAAGGCAAACAAATACATTTATCGTCCAGAGGTTGTCTTACCCAAATGCCTTCTCCTATGAGGTCCTCATTCGTCACCCATGACCTATCACATAGATCAATTTCCGCCCCCGTGTCCCTCAAATATTGTCTGGGTACACCGTTGATTACCGCCTTTTTCAAGTAAGGATTAAAGCAACTGCTTAGATCTACCCCCGTCACGACATGGTTAATTACTTCGCCTTTCTTTGAATTTTTTTGGTATTTCGGGCACTCATTCTTGAAATGCCCAGTTTCCTCGCAAAAATAACAAGTCAAAGCCTTCTTCCTCTCATATGACTGCTCTTTTCGCCAATTCGTGTTACTCGTTTCCTCATTTTTATTTCCTACCTCTTATTTAGATTTACTCTCGTCTTTATTTTTGCCGTAAGTCTGACCTTTTGTTTTTTCCTGGCCCGGTTTTCTTCCCCCATAACCTTTCGTCTGGTTTTTTTCCATTATAGTGTACGCTTTCATATTTGTCGCACTTATCCGTGATTATAGATACATTCCTCAACTCGTCCCAATCTTCTACATATTTTTCCCTAATTTCCATCGGGACGCGTTTTTTAATTTGTTCCGTGACCATTAGCTCTTTCAAAGCCTCGAAATCGCTAACGTTCACTGACTCAAGCCAATTTTCCAAATATCCTTTTAACTCATAAGCTAGGTCGGACCACAATGCTCCCGGTTTCCTTTGATGGGTTAGGAACTTGGCACGCAAAGCACCCGTGCCTAGTCTGAACCGTTTTAATAACAGCGATTTTATGTGAGGGTAATCATCCCCTTTTTCTCCCGGTTCCTTCACAATAATTTCTGATATTTCAACCGGTAATAGCGGGATCAATTGACTGACCCAATGGATAGAGGGCATCTTTGTTTTTTCCGCTTGTCTTTCGAAAAGCATAAGGAACAGCGTTATATCTCCTGAGAGGGGGTCAAATTTGGGGACCAAATCTCTCAAACTGGTTCGAAAACCTCTATCTGTCTCTAAGTTAGAGTCGTTCGAGCTTACACTGCTCGTTTCGACAGTACCCTGGATGCGCATTTTTTCCAACTCAAACCGCCTATCATCCTCCAGCTGTTGCCTATAAGCCTCTTGCTGTTCTTTCTCACGACGCCTATCAGCCTCTTGCTGTTCTTTCTCACGACGCCTATCAGCCTCTTGCTGTTCTATTATCGATTCTATAAATGCTTCAATTACATTTTCTTTGAAATCGGATGCCCCCATAATTTTCTTTGCAAGCGCTAACTTTTTGTCGTTTACCGAAACCTCAGTATCAAATTCCTCGGCCAAAGCCAAGAGGACATTTTTAGTCTGTTTGCACAGAAAAGCTTCCATTTTTTTTTTGTATTAACCTAACCGGTCACCCCTAGTACCATAACACAATTTTCCCGGTCTAGAATACACTAGCTACACATATACAATATCCTAGCACTTTAAAAATTTAGGCATATATCACCTTCTACCAATACGTCTAAAATATAGCACCAAAATCACACTATAACGTATGTCACACTAGAACCTGTATCACACTAGAACATATATCACACTAGAACATATATCACACTAGAACATGTATCCCTCTAGAACATATATCACACTAGAACATGTATCACACTAGAACATGTATCCCTCTAGAACATATATCACACTAGAACATATATCACACTAGAACATGTATCCCTCTAGAACATATATCACACTAGAACATATATTACACTAGAACATGTATCCCTCTAGAACATATATCATTCTATCAAACGTTTTAAAATATTTATAACATATATCACCATATACACCTATAAATATTTTTATGGCACAATTCAAACAACGTCTCCCAAACTGAGTACCGTTTTTCTCCTTCTGCACAAACGTGCTGTGAGATTCCGTATGGATTACTTACACATACCTTGATTACCACTAATCAAAATTCTATCTTCCCCTAAGGGATTTTTAGTTTTCCAAAACTAATTTTTATTTCACGCGCCTGGCGACTTAAACTCAGACCTCTCTAAAAATATTTTCGAATGGACTCACCTTCTTATTCGTTGCATCCAGCTCGACCCGCTGATCGACTTTCTCTCCAAGGTGTCCTCTTTTTAGGCTGCTCGGTCTTGCATCTATCCTAGTCTCCGTGCTGCTCCCCGATCAGTGAAGACTCCACTTCTCGATCTTCTGGAACTACAGACGCACTGTCCTTCGTGGACTCTATTCCGATTTACTCCGGAATAATCACACCGGAACTGCCACCAGCTATGGTAATGTGGCCCATAGCGATCAATAACCAACTTCGTGAAACAAGTTAAAACACGAAACGGAATAATTCGAGAAGGAAACTCGATTACAAATGTACAAAAGGTTTTATTAAACCTTAATATATTTACAAAACATAATTTATTACAAGAATTTCCCTGGCTAACACAAGCCAAATATCCTTATCCACGGTCTCTGTTCAGAGCAAACCCGTGCAATCTCTCAAAAGATTAATCGGCTTTCCGCCGTCACAGACCCGGCGCACTCCAGCGCTGTCGGTCTCACAAGTCGGTCAGCTAAAAAGTCCCCAGACAAAGAAGGGGAGTCCTTTTATCCTTTTTTTCCAATCTTTCTAGAAGAATCTAGAAGACTCCACAAATTGCTGGAACAACCTTGACTTCCGGGCCGATGGGGGTCGTCACTTCCGCTCGTGCCGACCGTTTCAAGGAAACCTGAAATCCATTTGGGCCCGGGACATACTTCATTGTTATTTTAATGGATGCCGCCGCTGATCGGTAACATACGTGCTGACTGCGGGAAGAAGAACAAAAATGGTTATTTGGCGACTTTTGCACATTAGCGTTCCTTTTGATGTGCCTGCAACACATGTGGAAAAATCATCAATTCCACCGGCTGAGTCGAAATAAGGAGTGCCGATGTCCACGATGTGACAGGCTCTTTATATAGTGGCACTGGTACTGGAAATACGCAATTTTTCCGCGCTGCGATTTTACATTTTCTTCGAACTGTTCCGACAGCCCAGGACGAGAATTGAAATGCAAAAATCGTAAGCTATTGAACTGTGAATGTATCAAAGGGTACCTGAGTCACTGGAATGTATTTTAATAAAAACTGTGTAACCAGCTATGTGGACGATTAGGTTTTCTCGCCTGGACTTCACACCAACGCCTTCCCCGGTCACGCCTACAACAGTGTACCGAATCCCTGTGCGTTCGTGATGGAGTTCACCGATCCGTTAATCTTACATAGGATTTTCTTACTACGTTTTTCCCAGCCACTTTCCATTGATCATCTCCCCCATCTACCCAGCCACGACTTGCGCCAGATCCTAAATACTAAGGTGTTACAAGCCTGTTGCGCTTCATCCCGATCAGTACGTACCGTCCGTCCGTCCACCACCCCCCACACACACACATACATACATACATACATACATACATAAACTAGCTGAAAACCGGCACTTCGCTACGGAGTGCATTCAAATTAAATACAACGGTCAATGTATGCAGTTAATGCCGAAATAAATAAATAAAATTACTTACACACACACACACATATATATATATATATATATATATATATATATATATATATATATATTTACAAAAGACGGAGAAAGAAATAAGATAAAAGAACATGTTGACACCAATAAGCCGCTATGAAGTACCAAAGCGTCAAACAATAATATATATTAAAGATTGATATTTGAACTATAAAGAGAAAAAGTCAAAAACCGTACAGCAGCAGTATGAACAATTGAAAAATCTCACAGAAAGGATACTTATATGGAGATGTACCTAAGTGACCGGGGGGAGTTGTGACCACCCCTCTCCGATGAAACATGTTTATGTGCCATGGCAACACTCTCGGTGGTCTGGTACATCCCCTAATAATAAGGCAGTGCCTTTAGCCAAACTAACAGCATTAAAATATGAAGTTGAACAATCTAACTAAAAAGTACAACACAATAATGACATCAAAAAAGACACTATAAATGAATTCTTAAAAATAATATAGCCCAGAATTAACTATGGAGATGATAACCGAAAACGTATCAATATGCAAATGCACCAACTACAACCCATTAACCAGAATAATCACAACATGATTACCCATACGTTAAAACCATACGTTTACTTAAAAACTACAACAAATAAAATATACAAAAGGAATGAAATAAAAAGCAGCTCAATCTATCACTATGTAAATTTAAACATTTAAGCCTTATAACCAACACATGTTATTGTGATCACAAAAAGAAAACAATTGCACCAAGTCAGAATCAATACCTATACACTAGATCAATGCAAAATACAAAACTAAATAGCTCAGGATAAATCCAAGTAACAATGTACAAAAATAGGGATTTAGATGAAAATGCACTCACCTGTATACGTAAATACCACCCTCCAACACCTGAAGATCTTTTTGACACGAATTAAGATTTTATTCAATAATGATTCAAATTTGTTAAAAGAATCGATTACTGCAATCTTTCCTGGGTATTTTCAAAAAATTCTAGTGATATTGATAAGAAAATTTCTTGGTAATTCTTTTAGCTTAGCTAATTTTATAATTTCCCGTATACCATACACTAATTTATCTTTATCGTTGTTCAATTTATAGTTACGTAGGAATTGATTGACGATTACATTTCTTTTAACATTTTTATGGAGGCATGTGTGCCATTTTGTTAATTGAAAATGTATAGCTATCACGCTTAACGAATATACTATATTTTACATTTTCATCTTCACATCTCAAACATAAGTCCAAATAATTTATACTTTTATCCATATTTTGATCTGTTTCTATAAGTTTGAGACTCTCTGGAAAAAAGCTAAATGTTACACAGTGTGAATGCTGTTTAAAAAATATCACTACGTCATCAACATATCTAAAATATAACATTTCATGGAGTAGCGATGTTCCTGTTTCATTATGATGCAGATACAGATCGGCAAGGGCGGAAGAACACCCTCCCCCCATGGGTATGCCTCTTATTTGTTTAAAATAACCCATTCCATTAAATAATACTGCTTCATAAAGAACCAGCTGTAATAGTGTTTTATACCTATTTCTTGTTATAAATTCTTGTAGGTCATATTTCTCACAGAATGCCATGATGATATCATACAAATCCTCCAAATTAATGTTGTTAAACAAATCTTGAAAATCGTAACTCTTAATTGAGGTTAAGTCTGTTAATGTTTTAATTTGGTCTATAAATTCATAGCTATTTTTAATAAAATAACATTCATCCGAATCAATTTTACTGTAAACACTTTTGAGAATTTTAAATAATTGATCGTTGGCTATATTTAGATAAGTATAACAGCCTACAGTTATAGTCCTAAATTTAATGGGATTTTTATGAAATGTAGGTACCATAATTAAATATGGGTAATTAATTTTGTTTAAGTCAATACCCAATTTTCGGTATAAAGCTTTTATTTTGTTATTAATTTCATTTTGAGACTTATTTATTTTACTATATGTGGTAGTATTATTATACAAATTGGTTAAATAATCATGAAAAAACTTTTTACATATAAATGCGTAATTTGAACTAACTTTATCTACATAAGTAATAACGAAATGTTTTTGTAGATTTATTATCTCGCTTTTTATATTTTCCAATGAATTGACTTTATTTATATTGCCCCTCATTTTAAAAATATTATAATGTTGTTTGAATAATCCGATTAGTAAATACCTCCATTCATCGAAAGATTTTAACGGGTAGCTATATTTACTTACAAGAATTAATAACAAAAAATTGGTATAAAACACTATTACAGCTGGATCTTTATGAAACAGTATCATTTAATGGAATGGGTTATTTTAAACAAATAAGAGGCATACCCATAGGGGGAGGGTATTCTTCCGCCCTTGCGGATCTGTATCTGCATCATTATGAAACAGGAACATCGTTACTCCATGAAATGTTATACAGTGGACGCTCGTTAATTCTAACTCAAAGGTTCTCAGAAAATAGTTCAAATTATCCGGAGTTCGAATTATCCGATGTTAAGAGAAAATATATAACTTTAAATGTGTATCACTGAAGAAGAAACTCTCCTAGTATGTATAACCCCAGAAAATATATTATACTATGTTATCTAAAGTTAAACATATTAAAAAGCAATACAGGCTTACCTTAATCATAAAATGAAGCAGAAGATATACAGTATAAAGTAAATTTTTATTAAAAATATGAATTACACTTTAAAAACTGTAAGATGGATGTTTGGTTCTGTTTATGATGACTACATTGTTCAGCCAGCTACTCGATTTGAAGTAAACATTTCAATTCATTTTCAGAGGAAGGTTCCATCTGAATAACTGCTTTCAGAGTTTTAATAGAGTCCATTATGGCTTTGTCCATTATGGCCGCATTAAAAATATCTTTCTGCAGGTAAGTAGAGACAAGCCCTGGCAGTTTCCTACCGATATTAGTGCATACGTCTTCGTTTACATCAGAGCTTTGGCCACATACAGTTTGATGAGAAATATTGTGCCTTGACTTAAATTGAGAAAGCCATCCATCACTGCATTTAAAATCTTCAATACCCATTCGACTTGCCAATTAATCAGCCTTCGTCAGCACTAGGGGTCCATTTATCGGAAAATTTCGAGATCTAACATCCTGGAACCATAGCAGTAGAGCTTTTTCTAGAACTTCTTGAGACGCCTTTACCATGCGTTTCCTTCCTCTAGCAAATTTTGATTCTTCCCATGAATCTAAAATTGACTCCTTGTTTTTCAAATTAGTTGAGAAGAATTTTTTTAAAATTCCATAGTCAGCTGCTAACTTTGTTTTACATTCGCCATTCTCTACTTTCTTTAAAATTTCTACCTTTGTCTCCAAAGTTAGGGTTTTGTACTTTCCACGTGTAGACATCCTGAATTTTTACACGTTCACACCACACAATGAGGAAGAAAAACTAGACCACCTTAACTTGTCTGCACTGCAGTTATAACTGACGCAGCTCCCTAGAATCTGTAGTAAAGACTAGTTTTTCTGAAATTCTAAGAAAATCGATCCAAATAAAGGAAAATTGCTTTTTTCGTTTAGCACTAATAAGAAGGACAATAGCTACTAACGTTTAGCGGACATGCAATAGTCTAGGAATGCAGGCATGTGCCTCTTTACACAAAAAAGAAATTTTGACACACAAAATAATAAATACAGTGTGTATTTTCTTCATTAAACGAGGAAAAATAATTTTTTTGGTCAAATTTTTAGTTCGAATTAACCGAAGTGATAAAAGTTTAGTTCGAATTAATGAGATATTTTTAACATTAACTCCAATACAAGTTTTTGGGGCCTTTGAATTAGTTCGAATTAACCGAAAGTTCGAATTAACCGAGTTCCAATTAACGAGCGTCCACTGTATTTCAGATATGTTGATGACGTACTGATATTTTTTAAACAGGATTCACACTGTGTAGCATTTAGCTTTTTTCCAGAGAGCCACAAACTTATAAAATCAGATCAAAATATGGATAAAAGTATAAATTATTTGGACTTATGTTTGAGATGTGAAGATGGAAATGTAAAATATAGTATATACGATAAGCGTGATAGCTATACATTTCCAATTAACAAAATGCTATCATGGCACACATGCCTCCATAAAAATGTTAAAAGAAATGTAATCGTCAATCAATTCCTACCTAACTATAAACTGAACAGCGATAAAGATAAATTAGTGTATGGTATACGGGAAATTATAAAATTAGCTAAGCTAAAAGAATTCCCAAGAAATTTTCTTATCAATATCACTAACAATTTTTTGAAAACACCCAGGAAAGATTGCAGTAATCGATTCTTTTAACAAAATTGAATCATTATTGAAATAAAATCTTAATACGTGTCAAAAAGATCTGCAGGTGTTGGAGGGTGGTATTTACGTATACAGGTGAGTGCATTTTCATCTAAATCCCTATTTTTATACATTGTTACTTGGATTTATCCTGAGCTATTTAGTTTTGAATTTTGCATTGATCTAGTGTATAGGTATTGATTCTGACTTGGTGCAATCGTTTTCTTTTTGTGATCACAATAATATGTGTTGGTTATAAGGCTTAAATGTTTAAATTTACATAGTGATAGATTGAGCTGCTTTTTATTTCATTCCTTTTGTATATTTTATTTGTTGTAGTTTTTAAGTAAACGTATGGTTCTAACTTTGCTTGGAAAAGGCTATGTTTAATCATGTTGTGATTATTCTGGTTAATGGGTTGTAGTTGGTGCATTTGCATATTGATACGTTTTCGGTTATCATCTCCATAGTTAATTCTGGGCTATATTCTTTTTAAGTATTCATTTATAGTGTCTTTTTTGATGTCATTATTGTGCTGTACTTTTTAGTTAGATTGTTCAACTTCATATTTTAATGCTGTTAGTTTGGCTAAAGACACCGCTTTATAATTAGGGGATGTACCAGACCACCAAGAGTGTTGCCATGGCACATGTTTAATCGGAGAGGGGTGGTCATAACTCCCCCCGGTCACTTAGGTACATCTTCATGTAAGTATTCTTTCTGTGGGATTTTTCAATTGTTCATACTGCTGCTGTACGGTTTTTGACTTTTTCTTTTTATAGTTTAGATATCAATCTTTAATTAATATGAATATATATATGTCAGATCCGGGAGTAGAACCGAATTCCAAATGTAATGTCCAGGGGTATTTCCAATAACTAAACGTTAATTTACCGACTAATATTTATTAAAGATTAGAAATGTCGGCACATCACATGAAACTACAATATAACATAAATCATAAACTCGTCTAGTATTTAACACTGATATATTTCTAGCTTTAGTATACGGCCCGCTATGTCCGCATACGCCGGCTTCCACTCGCCGAAAGTCCAGATGTGTAGACGTTCGCTCTGGTCGCGGCGTACAGCGCCCGCTGGTGGATTTTCCACTCTACATCGCTCGGCCATCAGACCTGCAGAGTCCTCGCTGCACTGGAACAAATCTGAAAAAAAGAATAAAACAGGGGGAGAGAGAGGGTATTTACAAAGAAGTGTGTGCATAGGTTAGTTTGCCCACGATTTTAGCATATCAGCCGAAGTGTTGGTCAGTTTTGGACCTTCATGTTCGCCTAGTTTCTTAACTTCATATCTGTCCTTGGGCTTTACACGGATCACTTCGTAGGGTCCGAGAAATTTTGGTCTTAACTTCATTCCACTACCAAATTGAGTACGTTGGATAGCCACAAGATCTCCTTCTTTATAAACATGGGATTTTTTTCTTTTCTTGTCAAATCCTCTTCGGTATTCTTCTTGTATCTTTAAAATATTCTTCTTCGCCTCCTCGCGGATCTCTTTAAGGTTATTCATCATGAAGTTGATTCTTTCTTCTTCTAAAATTTCTAAAATTTTGGATTCCTCTCTGCTTCTCATCTTGACTCCTGTTAACAATTCGAATGGTGTCTTTCTGCTACTTCTCGATACTGTTGAATTGATCGTTCTTTGCAAAATGTCTACATGTTTGTACCACTTGGTTGGATCGTCTAATGATAATTTGGATAGGATCGGGATCAACGTTGCATGTAATCGCTCTACCTGTCCGTTTCCTCGTGGAACTCCTGTGGTAACTTTGATGTGTTCAATATTTTCGTACTCACAATAGTCTTGAAATTCCTTGGAAATAAATGCTCCACCACGATCAGAGATAATACGGTGAGGATTTCCAAATATCGCTTGCTGTTGTTTTAACTTCGCTATGGCATCTTGGGCGGATACAGTCTTTACGGGATATAACCATGCAAACTTTGTGAAAGCATCTATCACGCTAAAGATGTGATTGTAATTTTTGTTTGTGGTCGGAAGGGGACCAATAAAATCAACATGGTAAGTAGACAAAGGTACGTCTTCTTTAGGAATCGGATTTAAGAAACCTTCTGCTTTTCCTGCTTTCTTATTTACTAAGATACATTTAACACAGTTATTTATGACGTTTTCAACACATTTTTTAATATTGGGAAAATAAAAATCGCGTTTAACTACATCCTCGGTTTTTGCTATGCCAAAATGTCCTAACTGATGGGCGTTTCTAACAACCTCAGTCTGCATCATTTGCGGTACTACCAAGACTTCTGAATCGTTTACAATTTTATATAGCACATTGTTCTTCAAAATAAAATCTGTTGTCTTACCATCTTCCAATAATTTTTTAATGGTTTCTATATACTCGTCATCTTCTTGGGATTTAATTATTTTATGTGTTATACCTTCACATGTGACACTCATAACTGGATGTCTGCTAAGTGCATCGACATGTCTCATACGTTCACCAGGGCGGTGTTTGATTTCGTAATTGTATTGTTGTAGGAAAAGAGACCATCGTGCCACTTTAGGTGTTGTTTCTTTTTTATTCATGGTTTCCACGAAAGCTGAACAATCAGTATAAATTTTGAATTTTGTACCTAACAAGTAGTATCTGAATTTTTTAAGAGCTTCTACAACGGCCAGTACTTCTAACTCATAACTACATAACTTCTCCTCTTGAAATGAGGTTTTGCGACTCATATAATGAATTGGGTGATAATTATCATCATCGTCCTTTTGTAGCAAAATTGCTCCAAATCCTAATTTAGAGGCATCCGTATGGAGTTCTATGCTTCTCCCCGGTTTAAATAGGTGTAAAATAGGTTCATTGCTTAAAAGTTCCTTGAGTTTCTGAAAGGCTTGTTTTTTATCATCATCAAACTTGAAAGGTGTTGAGGCACGCAGCAAGTCACTTAAAGGACTCGCTATTGTAGCATAGTGTGGGATAAATTTTCTAAAAAATCCGGTTAGTCCGAGAAAACTTTGAACTTCTTTAATATTCTTAGGTTCAGGAAAATTTTGGACGGCTATTGTTTTTTCTTTAGAGGGTCGAATAGTACCTTGTTCAATAATATGTCCTAAGAATTCAATCTTCTTTTTCATAAACTTGCATTTCTTTAAATTAAGCTCAAGACCGTATTTAGCTGCTGTATTTAGAACTCGTACTAATTTTTCTAAACCTTCAGTTTCATCCTCAGAGGGAATAATAATATCATCTAAGTATATAATCAAAGTACCATCCCTTAACAAATCTCTAAAAATATGATTTATATATCTCTGGAAAACCGCGGGACTGTTAGCTAACCCGAAAGGAACTTTCAAAAATTCGTATTGTCCGCTTTCTGTAACAAACGACGTGTATTTTTGGCTATTTTCATCGATGTCAACGTGAAAAAAGGCATTTTTAAGATCAAGAGTAGTAAATACCTTACCCTTCTCTAATTTATCTATAACCTCTTCTAAATTTGGCAGAGGATATTTATCCTTAATCATTTTTTTGTTTAATTGACGGTAGTCAACACATAGGCGCATTGTTCCATCTTTCTTTCTACAAATTACAACTGGTGATGAATAATTTGACACGCTTTCTTTTATAATACCTTGTTTCAACCACTCGTTGATTTGGCTTTCAACTTCTCTTTTTTCTATCAGCGGTAGACGTCTATTACGAATCGAAATTGGTTCCTCGTCCGTTAAAATTATTTTCATTTTTAAATTTGTTGTCTCTGTTTTAATCGGGTTGTAATCGGAAATTAAGTTATTTAATTCATCTTTTATCTCCGCGTTCGAAATATGACTCAAATCGTAATTACAGTCCTCGGTCAGCGATAAATTAACTAAAAAAGATTCAAAACATTTTTCGCTTCCGTTTTCTAAACAACTGTGGTTATCGCTTAATCCCGTTTGTTTTTCTCGACTATTCGTTTCAGGGCAACGCAAAATCTCACGCTCAGAAGTATGATTCACTGAGTCATCATTTTGTTCAACAAACATCGGATGTTTATGGATTGTTTCTTTCAATGCGTGTAAAACTTTAGGGGGAATAATAAATGGTACGTGTAATTTATCTGTGACAGCACAATTTACATTGGAAGGTTGCTTTGAATCTTCCAGCCACACAGAAATAGTTGCGGTATCAGCAATTATTTTTTCTCCAAACGCTGAAGTTAGTTCGATTTTCCCGTCACACTTGATTGAGACGTTTGGGATGTAATTCGGATTTAAAACACAAATTTCACTTCCTGAATCAATTAATGCTTTAATTATATTTCCATATACGTTAATATTCACACGTTCAAGAGGCTGTGAAGAGGGGATTTTGACTTTAGCTACCAATTTATTTTCAGTTTTTTTCACTTTGTTTCGAGGGAATAGATTGTCTTTCGGTTTGGTTTTTGATTCGATTAGCGCAATATTTTGCCAGATGATTAAAACTTCCACACGTGTAGCATTCTTTGGACGGATATCTATATTTAAATGAATTGTTTCTCATATGGGGTGGAGTGTATTTAGCCTCTTTGGGAAATTTCTGAAATTTATTATTGTTTTCCTGTGTCTGAAAATTTACTTCACTAAAAGATCTACCTCTATTTACAAAGTATATATCAATTTCCTTTCCTAAAGATTGCGGATCTACGTATTCTTCACCGAACTTTATATTGATGTATGATGACACTTCTTTATCCAAAGTTTGAAAAAGCTTATCGGATACGATTAATTGACACAACGTTTCAAAATCATTAACTTTACGCAAACTACAATAATATTGAAAATTAGCTGACAATCTTGACGCGAATTGAGTATGCGTTTCATTGATTTCTCTTCTGGCTTTCCGAAAATTATTTAAGCATTCTTGCGCGGTAGGTTGGAATTCTTTGCATATTAACGACTTAACGGTATTGTAACATTTAATATCATCTTCACTTATGTAAAACAATATGTTTTTCGCTTTATCACCGAGAAGGTTGATCAAAATTTCTGCTTTATACTCTTCTGGTACGTTTTTCGTTTTAAAAGCCCTTTCTAAAGTTCTAAAAAACAAATTAAAGTTTTCTGGTTTTTCTGGAATAGAAATTGTTAAAGTACGTATACTGTGGATCAATTTTTCTAGATTGCATGAACTAGATACTGTGTCACTACTCGAATCAGCGATTTCATTTCGATCTGCCCTTTCATTCCTAACTTTCTCTAATTCAACCTGTTTTTCTAATTGGGCAAGTTTAATTTTCTCTAATTCAATTTTTTGGTTTTCTAGAGCTAACTGCTCTTCCCTTGCTCTACTTTCGTTTTCGATTTTCGATTGTCTGTCCTCGATTATGGACGTTAGTAAGTATGCAACATGTTCGGGGTCATCTTTAAATGCTTTACATCCTTCAATTCTATCCTTTAATTGTACTACTGTCAACCCAGCAGGTGGTGTTTCCTCAATTTCACTTAGTAAATTGACTAAATCTTCTTTCTTTGAATTTTTATACATTTTTATCAATCATTTATATTCGCTAGCAGGTAAATACAAATCGAAATTCACCTACCTGTTTTCACTTGAGCTGGAGTCAGTCCTGGTTCAAAATCAGAAAGAATAATATTATCCACATAAAGTTCATCACGGCCAAGGGATCATCCCGGCCGAGCCCCCACTGTCAGATCCGGGAGTAGAACCGAATTCCAAATGTAATGTCCAGGGGTATTTCCAATAACTAAACGTTAATTTACCGACTAATATTTATTAAAGATTAGAAATGTCGGCACATCACATGAAACTACAATATAACATAAATCATAAACTCGTCTAGTATTTAACACTGATATATTTCTAGCTTTAGTATACGGCCCGCTATGTCCGCATACGCCGGCTTCCACTCGCCGAAAGTCCAGATGTGTAGACGTTCGCTCTGGTCGCGGCGTACAGCGCCCGCTGGTGGATTTTCCACTCTACATATATATATATATATATATATATATATATATATATATATATATATATATATATATTAGCAATCAAAAAAGTATTTTTTGTCTTTCATTGTTATGGACGTGACGATAAATTTTTTTGAAGTACCAGAATATGAAATCACGTGATCAGCATTTTATAAGTTAAATTCTAAAAGTTAATCTTTAAAAATTCACCAAAAATCAGAAAATGGAGGTATAAATTCGAAAAAGATTTCATTAAAGGAATTTTTATGATCTTTCTCGTGATAAGAATTTTATAACCCTCAAATTATTATTTTAAATGCAAAATTAAAAAAAGGTATTAAAACAGCTTAAAAATTTAATTTTAAAAAATCTATGAAGAATTTTTCAAAAATCTTTGTTAGTGCACCCCTACACTATAAGAATAATCGCTAGGCAAAATTTCAGCTCTTTAGGTCCAGCGGTTTGGTCTGTGCGTTGTATGTGAGTCAGTTACGGAACTGTTTTATATATACAAATAACTGTTTTATATATAACCTGAAATTTTTTCCCTTTATACCTAAGGCTTGGAAAAGGCCACCAGAGTGACACAATTTCTTTTAATTTGAGGCTGCACATCAGCTTTAAAGGTTCTAATATGTTCTAGGCAAAATCATTCTTTAAATCAGTTTAGCGCAAACTGTCGGTCGCTACTCTCCTGGGGGTAGCGAAAAATATATAAGGGGGAGAGGATGGTTTTAAGTAAATTTATTTCACTGAATTAATTAAAAATACGCTTTAAATTTTCTATAATTACGCATTTTTAAAGTTTTTTATTTACGTTTTTATATATAAAAATAATGTATGATGTTGTTTTTTAAAGTGTCAAACAGCCCCCCCCCCTCCACCCTTAAGGTTACACTTACATTGTTTCTATTCGCTTCTACCTATTTGTGTGAGAGTGGGTTTTCAAAACCATAGGACGATTAAGATTTAACATGAAGTATGATACGAGAGTAGCCCTCTCAAACATTTCAGCAAATATTTTAGGCTCACCCTTTATCATTTTTTAATATTTTAATCGTATACCAGTTAATGACGTTTATAATTTCTGATTGCAACGGCCTGAGTTTGAATATTTCGTGGTGCAGCCAATGGCTGTTGCTTATTATAACAAGTGAACTTTTTTTTATCTCTCCCACACACCGGAAGTTCTGTCGAGTCGTTATGAACCCATTATGCAGTCGCTATGTTTTTATGTTCATTGACTATCATTTGTATCGCCGGAGTATTGTAGTTGATCTCAAAGAATCAATATGTAATTGTATTCCGTTTGTTAGTAGTTAGTAAGTCAATGTACAGTGATGCGTGTGTATTAAAACCCTTAAAAATCGGTAAAAAAATCGGAAAAAAAATCTTCACTGTGCAAACGGTGGAGGTTTTTGTCCCTGAAAAATGATATGTTTCCCTAAATGATATGTTTCCCGTGTAGTGGCTTCGTTATGAATCATTTGTAGTTCTAATTTCCTATTTCAAGGAAGGAAATTTACGACAGCCACATGATGTTTTAATATGTAGCTTATCATTTTAAATGATGCTCTTTTTCAAATTTTTTTAATTTTTGTTAATTTTGCCCTGAATGATACATCAAAACATATTAATATTTCAACATGAATAATTGGTCACATTAGATTTGGCAAAAACCTGTGTAGGCATGTTTTATTGTTATTATGCAAAGTTAATACACTGCTGGCCACCCAAATTGCAACACCAAGAAAGACAAGAGATATCACAACGAAATTTATATTGTAGGTAACATGATGATCAAGTATCAAATGATTAAATTTATAGACTTCTGTGAAGTGTGGTTCCTGCCAAAATCAGTAGCCAGAGTAGCCGCCATTGTTGGAGATCACCGCTGCCACACGCCTCGGCATTGATTCAAAGGGACTTTGGATGAGTTCTTGGGGTACAGCAGACCAAGCAGCAACGATCACATATCCGTATTACAGTTGTTTGGTTTCGTCCAACACGACTACCGATTTCCCTGAAAGATAATCCACAATCTCGGTAGGCCACTATCCTTCCTCTGTCGAACTCGGATACTTGATCAAAAGATGATCGCTGTTTTCGACGAGGCATAATTGATCGTTTTTCTGAAAAAACCACAAGAAAAACACAATTGCCGAACTTAAAATCGTTGAAATCTCCAAGCCTTAAATAGCGCTTTGAAGTGGCGCCACAGGCGCGCGTGATGTGCGTCTGCGCTGAAATTCTAATCATTTGCATATCTCACCTCCGCTAATGCATGTTGTAAATTTCATGTTATTTGCATGTTTCCTTCAGGGTGTTGCATTTACAGTGGCCAGCAGTGCATATACCCATAACAAAGGCCAACGATGAAAAAGCTTTTTAAATAAATTTGCCTTATTATTGTGGTTTTTAGTGTGCTGAAACCGAATATGACAATAAAAGCCGTATCACCCACCATTTTTTCACATTTCTGCTCTCAATATTTTAAAAAAATGACATTTTTAGCGAATTCAACGCCTTAAGCTAACCACCAGCATTGTGGCTTTACCACATTCCCATGTTTCTCATGCAAATAGGACTGTAAGGCAAGAAATCAACATTGATTCAGAAAAATCTGTCCTGCAATCTTTAAAGCCTGGAGAGAAGAACATTCTGCGAAAGAACTTCGTGGACACGGAAAACATTTTGCTACCACCTCTACACATCAAATTAGGCCGAATGAAACAGTTTGTGAAAGCCTTACTCAAAGATGCAGAATGTTTCAAGTATCTCTGCGAGAAGTTTCCTCATCTATCAGAATCAAAATCGGAAGAAGGCGTGTTTGTTGGATCTGACATCCGAAAAATGATGTTCGATCCCAACTTTGAATCAAAAATTTACTTGAAAAGAGAGGGAACTTGGGTATCATTCAAGCAGATTGTGACCAAGTTCTAGGGCAAAAAAAGGACCTACATTATATTTCTATTGTAGCTGGAAAAGTTCAAAAAGTTAGGCTGTTTGATGAGCCTCGTGATTCACTCTTTGAACAGTCACCTTGATTTTTTTTCCCGGATAATTTGTGTGATGTCATTGAGGAACAAGGTGAGCGGTTTCATCAAGATATTAAATTTATGGATAGACGGTATCAGGGCCGCTGGAATACCAATATAAGTGTAGACTATTGTTGGTCACATGACCGAGAAGTTGAGCAAGCGACTCATATGTGAAAAAGCAATATCAGGAGCTTTAAGGAGAAGAGGGCGAGGAAATATAAGCCAAAGAACACATCAAACCTATGTAATAAAAAGGTATTTTCATGTTTATACTTGAATAAAAGTTTATTCATACGGTAACATTTATTTATTTTTATTTTCTACTAGAAGGTAACCCGTCATTTTGACGTCATAATACTAATAATGACGTCATAATGGAAAAAGTATATTAAAGTTTAAAAAAATCACGAATTATCTAACAATATTGCATTTAATCCACACCTTGTGTTGTATATTAATTCAATTGGTTTGTATTTCTGAATGTAGATGGCGACACAGAGTCTGTGTTCGTTTTGAAGATGTGTAGATTTTGTGAAGTCAGTATGAGCTCTACCTGCCATATTGAGTGTGTGCCTTGAGGTTCAACGAGATTGAGTGTGATTTAACTAGAGGTGAACGCTGGTTGTTGATATTCTAGTGTATTGAGTGTTGTAGCGCAGAAAGTTTTAAAGTTTAAGAGTTATTAAAGTTTCGTTCGTTTTAGTGAGTTGTTTATTAACCAAGATAGTACAGTCAACTTGTGTTACCACAACGTTCCGAACCAGCTAAGAAATATTCATTGGTCAAGTCGGCCGGAGATATATTGCGTGGAATTTAGAATTGTGTTTTGTGTTTTCAAGTATTTAAGTTGAGCGTCAGCATCAACGTTTGTGATTCATCTACCTTTAATGGTGCTATTATTTGTGCAATCAACTCATTTTCAAGAGTGAATTTCATTTGTTTTTGGATTACGCCACGTAAGCAGTTGTTCGTGAATCATCATATAGGGTGAGTGACTTATTTGACTTATATCCTGCTTGTTTGAAAATGGAGAAGCTTAGGGTAACTAAAAAGGTTTTGAAATCTGGTTTAACGAGACTAGCGTCAAAAATTGAAAGTTCCGATAATTCTACAGACGCGCTGTATTATAAACCTAAATTGCTAGAGTTGGAGGTTAAGATGTCTGAACTTTTCCAGTCAATTTTTGAAAATTGTAAAGAGGAAGAATTGGATGAATTTATTAAAGAACAGGAGGAAGTTCGTGATGTTATTGATAGACTTAATTTGTTATTTATCAAAGGAATTAAAGCTGATTCCAATACTTCACAATCTGCACAAAAGGAAAAAATCAATGTTAGACTTCCAGAGATTCCGGTTCCACATTTTAGTGGAGGAAATCCAGTTGAGTGGTTGAGCTTTAAGGATTTATTTTCGGCCTGTGTCACTCAAAACGAGGCACTCTCGCCAGCTCAGAAATTACAATATCTGAAGGGTGCATTGAAGGGTGATGCCTTGCGAGTTGTGAATACGCTTTCTATTACAAATGCGAATTTTGATATAGCCTGGTCTCTTTTGGAGGAACGGTACGCGAATAAGAGGGAGCTGGTGTTTACAATAATTAAACAGTTTATGAACTTGCCATCTGTAAATAATGAATCTGAAAACCAACTATTGAATTTAATTGATTCTACAAGAGAATGCATTCGCTCTCTTGAGAGTTTACATATAGTTGTTAAGGGGTTTGCAGAAACTCTGTTCGTGTATATTGTTCAACAAAAATTGGATGCAGCAACACGAGGATGGTGGGAGAGAAAGTTAGAGGATGATAGTCTTCCAAAGCTGGAACAGTTGTTGAGTTTTTTGAAATTTCATGCGGGTACGCTACAGCCGAGTAGAGTACAAAACAAAAGGTCAATCCAGTCAAGGGTTTCAGCATTTTCTTCTGAATGCACGAGTCCTCTCTGCGCATTCTGCAATGTTAATGATCATTCTATCAATAAGTGTCAAAATTTTCTGAGTTTAAGTGTTCAAAAGCGTGTTGAATTTGTGAAGGCAAACAAACTGTGTTTTAATTGCATGCAAAAACACAGAGTTGAAAATTGTAAAAGCAGCTACACATGTCGAAGGTGCTTCAAGAAACACCATACAGTTTTATGTTTTAGGAAGCATTCTGAAAAGCATCCCAGCGTTGATAGCTCATTTTCAGTTAACGCTCCAGTGTTTGTGCCTCAAAGTGTTCCTTCAAATAGTGCTTCTATAGCCAACGAGTCAGCTAATCAAAAATGTACAACTAATATAGCATCTTGCGTATCTGATTTCAATATGCCCACCCAGGTTCTTTTGTGTACTGCTCTAGTGAATGTTAGGGAGTCGAGTGGTGATTGTCACGAGTGTCGAGCGCTGCTGGATCCTGGTAGTCAGGCCTCATTTATTTCTGAAGCATGTATAACTAGATTGGGGCTACCTAGAAAACGAGCTAAGATTCAAATTTCGTGTCTGAGTACAACCAGTTCTGGTTCGAATGGTTCGTCTGATATTGTGTTTATGCCTCATTTCAGTTCGAGCCCTGTGTTTAAGACCTCTGTGTATGTCTTAAATAAAATCATTGGTGAGCTTCCACATTTTGATCTAGACAAAAAGTATGAGGAGTTATTCAGTGACTTGGTTTTGGCAGATCCGACTTTTTTTAAAATGGGCCCTGTTGACCTTCTTTTGGGAGTCAATATTTCTTTACCCATGCTTCTGGGTCAGACAATCAACCTTGGTGACGGTATGCCTTTTGCTGTGAAATCACAGTTGGGATGGATTGTTTCGGGCAGTGTTCCATTCCCTTCTAGCAGCTATCCAACCATTCATGTGAATAACATTCAAGTTGACTTGGATAAATTGGTGTCCAACTTCTGGAAATTGGATTCAGTTCCAGTTGCAAGCAAGTTAACTGAGGCTGAGCAGTCTTGTGAGGATTTTTTCGTCACTACTCATTACAGAGACCAGAGTGGTAAATATGTAGTTAGGTTACCATTTCACACTTCACCTACTGAATTGGGCGAGTCGAGACAAATGGCTCTGAGGCGTTTCTACAGGCTGGAGAGAACCCTTTCTTCCAAACCGGACATCTATGATCAGTATAGACATTTCATGAAGGAGTATTTGGATCTGGGCCACATGGAAGAGTTGTCTGATGTCGAGAACACTGGCTTGAGTTACTACTTACCACATCATTGTGTTCTGAGGCCGTCCAGCACAACTTCAAAATTGAGAGTGGTATTTGATGCATCTGCTAAAACTTCTTCTGGTCTATCTTTGAATGACCTTCTGATGACGGGACCTAGAGTTCAGAGTGAGTTGTTTCCTATTCTTCTTCGTTTTAGAACCTTTCCAATTGCACTCTGTGCTGATATTGAGAAGATGTTCCGCCAAATTAAGGTTCACCCTGCTGACACCGATCTTCAGAGAATCATTTGGCGTGATTGCCCTCAACGACCCCTTTCCACGTTCAAGTTAACAACAGTCACTTATGGAATGGTTTGTTCTCCTTATTTGTCGACTAGAGCTTTGAGACAGCTTGCCCTTGATGAGTGTGACACTTTCCCTTTGGCTTCTGCTAGTACTCTGAGAGACTTTTACGTGGATGATCTCCTAGCGGGATCGAATTCTGTGAAAGATGCCAGGGAGCTTGTGAAGCAGATGCTTAAGATGATGGAAAGGGGCGGCTTCAGGCTGAGAAAGTGGATTTCAAATTGTCCTTCTGTACTTGATAGTGTTCCTGAGATAGCTTTGCAACCTAATTCTCAAGTGAAAATCGATAGTGGCAGCGATGTTAGAGTTCTGGGAATCGTGTGGTGTCCAATTACTGACATGTTCAAATTTTCAGTTGCCATTTGTGATCATAAGGAATGTACCAAGAGAACGATCCTTTCTGAAGTAGCAAAGATATTTGATCTCGTCGCTGGCTTCCCTTTGTAGCCAATCGTATTGCCAAAATACAAGAGGCTACTCAAGGTGTCAAGTGGAATCATGTGATTGGCAGCCAGAATCCAGCAGACTGTGCCACTCGTGGACTACTTCCTTCTGAGATGATCAATTGTGAGCTGTGGGTGAAGGGCCCTAAATGGCTCCAACAACCTAATTTCGAGTTTAGTGAATCTTCAGAGGAGTCATTTTTATTTAACGAATCTCATCTGAGAGAAGAGAAAAGGAATAGTGTTATATCACTTTCCTTGAGTAAGGATTTAGATCTTATTTCTAGGTTCTCTTCATGGTCAAGATTATCTAGAGTGACCGCTTGGTGTTTTCGGTTCATGAGAAATTGTTCAAAAACTCCTAAGAAGAAAGCTGGGGTTCTTACATCTGAGGAGCTTGAGGCGGCAGCTTCACTCATAATTAAAATCGCACAATCAGAGGCATTTTCTGAAGAGCTTGCTTGTTTGCAGAAGGAAAAGCCCATAAAATCAAGGAGCAAAATTCTGTCTCTGAATCCCTTTCTTGATGATAAGGGTATCATAAGAGTTGGGGGTAGACTGGGAAACTCGAATCTTCCTCTGGATAAAAAGTATCCAGTCCTCCTTCCTAAAAAGCATCATGTGACAAGCTTGATTGTGAGGCATTACCATATCACACAGCTCCATGCTGCTCCACAGTTGTTACTTTATACCATCCGGCAGAAGTACTGGATTCCTTGTGGTAGGGATGTGGTACGTCAGTTCGTGAAAAAGTGTGTTAAGTGCTTTCGTGTGTCACCAGTACCAGCCAGGCAATTGTTGGGCGACTTACCATCAAACAGAGTTACTCCTTCAAGGGTGTTTAATACTACAGGAGTTGATTTTGCTGGCCCATTCTTGTGTCGAGAAAGGTCTGGCAGAGGACGTAAATTATTCAAGATCTATGTTTCAGTTTTTGTGTGTTTTGCTACAAAGGCAGTGCATTTAGAGGTAGTGAGTGACCTTTCATCAAGGGCATTTGTTGCAGCTCTTAAACGGTTTATTGCAAGACGTGGTAAACCGAGTGAAATCTACAGTGATTGCGGAACCAATTTCATTGGTGCAGATCGAGAGCTCAAGAGGTCACTCAAAGCATTATTGTCAGCTACTGACGATGATGGCATTCCAACCTTCGCAGCTTCGGAGGGTATCAGGTGGTCTTTCAATCCTCCGTCAAGTCCTCATTTTGGCGGCCTCTGGGAAGCTGCCGTAAAATCTATGAAATTCCACCTCAAAAGAGTCATGGGAAATTCCTCGTTGACGTTGGAGGAGTTCTATACTCTGGTTGCTCAGGTGGAGGGCTGTCTCAATTCCAGACCCCTATGCCCTAGTTCTGATGATCCTGGTGATTTAACTGCCTTGACACCTGGGCATTTCCTTGTTGGCTCTCCTATAACTGCTATCCCTGATCCAAATATGACAGATTCTTCTCTTTCATGTTCACGCCGCTTTGAACTTGTACAAAGGCTTCTTCAGCAATTTTGGAAGAGGTGGAACTTTGAGTATTTGAGTTGTCTACAACAGCGTCCTAAGTGGTGTTCTTCCTCTGCCAATCTCAGAATCGGGGACCTGGTGCTCATTAAAGATGATAATGTGCCTTTATTAAAATGGCAGTTAGGACGTATAGTGCAAGTTCATCCTGGAACTGATAACAAGGTGCG
The DNA here is from genome assembly GCA_907164885.2 of Dolomedes plantarius. Classification (NCBI taxonomy): domain Eukaryota; kingdom Metazoa; phylum Arthropoda; class Arachnida; order Araneae; family Dolomedidae; genus Dolomedes; species Dolomedes plantarius. The sequence continues at coordinate 212,070,743 of OU015493.1, forward strand.
CGTGGCTACCTTAAAAACCAAGAGTGGCGAATTCAAAAGACCTGTAATAAAGTTGTGTAAATTACCTGTTGAATAGTGCCATGTATTTGTGATCAATTCAGATGTAATTGTTTCAATGTGCATTCATTTCGCGTTTTATGTGTATTTTTAAACTATCTTTGAGATATTTCAATGTAAATTTTCTTTTATTTGCTTCAGTTTTGAATCCCTTGTGGGCTTCAAGGCTGGGGGTATGTTGTATATTAATTCAATTGGTTTGTATTTCTGAATGTAGATGGCGACACAGAGTCTGTGTTCGTTTTGAAGATGTGTAGATTTTGTGAAGTCAGTATGAGCTCTACCTGCCATATTGAGTGTGTGCCTTGAGGTTCAACGAGATTGAGTGTGATTTAACTAGAGGTGAACGCTGGTTGTTCATATTCTAGTGTATTGAGTGTTGTAGCGCAGAAAGTTTTAAAGTTTAAGAGTTATTAAAGTTTCGTTCGTTTTAGTGAGTTGTTTATTAACCAAGATAGTACAGTCAACTTGTGTTACCACAACGTTCCGAACCAGCTAAGAAAAATTCACCTTGTAAAAGCAAACCATTTCATTATTTTTTATTTATTTAGTTTTTCATGCGATTGGAGTAGTAGACTGCCATCCAGTATTTTTAAAGCTCACTACGCGATATGAATACTTGAGCTACTTGATTCATTCACATTCAAGTTTGTTTACTTTCAGAATTCATCGCAAAAGTAAACAGATTTTTAAAAACTGTTAAATATACAGCTGAAAGCATCCAATTTTTTTTAGTTCTGAATGTTTTATAGAAAAATAGGCTGAACAAACGTGATTTAATGGAGAAGATATTAGTTTTTAGGTAATAAAAAATTCTGATCCACATCTGAAATTAAAATTAAGCCTTTCCTGCCGTTTGTTTACTGGGGGATTCAACTGAAAGATGAGTACAGCCCGGAAGTGTTATACAGAGACAACGGCTATTATATATATTATGGTATGTTCGGCTAATTTTCTAGTTTCCGACGAAGTCACATTGTGCCGAAGCTGTGGGTGATAGAAAAAAAACAGAGTTCAGATACGGGTTCAGCACCAAAAATTACATAAGAATCAGCTATGAACGTTAAAAAAGTTTTCAAAAAGTCATTTTTCGTTGGCTTGTGTAATCTACAGTTCATTGATTTTAAATATAGTATCTCAAAATTTGCTTAATTTTTTTATCTGTTGTGAATGTTTTCCTAATTGAAAAAAAAAAATCTATGTCCTAAAAATTCACATTCTGGCGGCGAGTGACTTTTTTATATAAGATAGTAGGTCGCGATCAAATTAAAAAGTTTGTGCACAACTGCTTTAAATAACTAAGTTCCACGAGAAACTATATAAATAACTTTTCTGTATACTTATTCAATTATGAAATGTATGATATTACTGTATTGTCAGTGACCAAACGAAAATGAAGGGGGCCAAATCAAATTTCTGGTACTATGACATCGTATGCCGTTGTAATAGATTCTGAAATATGACTTGAAAATGTTGTTTGCAGTCTTAGAACCACATTACAGTCGTTGAGGATTTAACTTCAAAGCATCATTTAGTAAAACTCTGTTGAAAAATATTTCGAATCAAAACTAAATGTTTCAAATATCTCTAAAGAATCTGAAACCGATTAAGGAGAGAGAATATTGAGACAAGAACACAGCAATATCGGAACAAAACAAATAACGGTTGGGAATGATATAGTTTTGAGTAAATGAATAAATTTTATGTGACGGATTTTCTCTTAATTCTCGGAATGTTGCTTTAACGTACAAAAAAATTGTATTGGTTAAAAAAAAATTCTCCTGAATTTAATGAGCGTTTATTATTTTTTGTAGGCTTCATGCTATTTTTATTTACCATGTTTTTATTAACTCGCTTTCTTGTTTGTTTGTGTGTGTGTCTGTCCAGTACAAATCTTGCAATCGATTTTTAACTAACTTCCCGACTAGCTAGAGATTTGAAACTTTTAGAATAGGTCAGAACATGATGACAATGCATTATTTTAATACTTTTAGCCATCTTTAAGCAGAATTATTTAATTAATTTTCAGTTAACTTTGTTTTGTGGACTGGTGCAGCCATCTATCGCCGGGACGGGAACGAAAAGTTAAACGCAAGTTAACTTCCAATTAACTTCATTTTCTTTCAAGTTGATGGGATAATTTATCAAAACATTTTAAAAAGTATTTATTGATACATAGAACTGTCAAATTTATATGATTCAACAGAAAATTTAAAAACATGGTATATACACTGCTGGCCACTGTAAATGCAACACCCTGAAGGAAAAAAGCAAATAACATGAAATTTACAACATGCATTAGCGGAGGTGAGATATGCAAATGATTAGAATTTCAGCGCAGACGCACATCACGCGCGCCTGTGGCGCCACTTCAAAGCGCTATTTAAGGCTTGGAGATTTCGACGATTTCAGGCAATTGTGTTTTTCTTGCGGTTTTTTCAAAAAACGATCAAGTATGCCTCGTCGAAAACAGCGATAATCTTTTGATCAAGTATCCGAGTTCGACAGAGGAAGAATAGTGGCCTACCGAGATTGTGGATTATCTTTCAGGGAAATCGGTAGTCGTTTGGACGAAACCAAACAACTGTAATGCGGATATGTGATCGTTGGATGCAGGAGGGTACGACGGACCGGCGTGTTCAATCGCATCCACCTCAGCGCACCACTTCACGTGATGACAGGCAAATTGTGCGCATGGCAGTGACGGATCGCTCAGACACATCACGAACCATAGCACAGCACATGCAGTCTGTAACGCATCATGCAGTGTCTGCGCGTACCATTCGACGCCGTTTACAGGAGAGTGGTCTGTCCGCAAGACGTCCATTGCTTTGTCTACCCTTGACGCAGAACCACAGACGTCTCCGCCGCCAATGGTGTGATGACAGAAGGATGTGGAAGGCAGAATGAAATGAAATTGTCTTTACTGACGAGTCACGCTTCTGTCTGCAACACCACTATGGTCGCATTGAGTCTGGAGACACCGTGAAGAGAGGATGCTGAACAGCTGCGTTATGCACCGCCACACTGGTCCTGCACCGGGTATTATGGTACGGGGTGGTATTGGATATCACTCTCGCACACCTCTAGTATAGGGTTGCCATACGTCCCGGTACACCGGGACATGTCCCGGTTTCGAGGTCCGTGTCCCGGTGTCCCGGTCCAAGATTCATTTGTCCCGGTCGATTTAAAATTTACGAATGAATATATATATTTTTAAACATGTAAGTCAAAAATAACGAAATGTTCCAGAGCGAAGCTGGGTACGGGTCAGCTAGTATCTAGTATTGATACGCGCACGTGGCAACACCGACATTCGAAGCAACACCTCCGTCCTCTCCCATCCCCCTACACCAGTTATCATCCCGCGCTTTGCCAACGGACAACACTGATGTGACAGAAGCGCGTATGCTCTGTAATTAGTAGCGATTAATCTACTCCTACTGTCCAGTGACAATATCCGTTTGTTATTTGTTTAGAACTTTAGATTGAGGAGGCTCGGTATTTTGATGCAAGTTTTTTATTATTGTCAATATAATAATTTTATATTAGTTTATTTTCATATTACCGATTAATTTTGTATTTTAGTTATTTGTTTGAATTTGAATAATTTTAACAACCATTACAAAAAGAAAATGTCATTTTTCTGATGACTTCACAAAGGAGTGGTCATGTATTAAAAGAGGGAAAATTTAATACGAGGCATTTTGTACTATTTGCAATATTTATATATCAGTAAGTCATGGTGGCAAATCGAGCGTAAGAGACCACATAAAATCAGGAAATCACAGTTCAAAATTAATATCGGCATCTTCATCAAATAACATATCTTAACATCTTATTAAAGAAAATTCTCCAGAAAATATTTTAATATGTGCTGCAGAATTAACAACTGCATACAAAACTGTTAAACACCATCAAACCATTCAATTCCTTAGACTGCACATCAAAACTGAATTCCATTATGTATACCGATTCTAGAATTGCAAAGAAACAATCGACGGGAAGAACAAAAGCAAGTGCCATAGTTAAAAATATACTGGCACCTTATTCCATAAAACTAATTCAACAGGAGATACAAAAAATTCCTTATTATGGAATTTCTACTGATTCTAGTAATTATACCTATATGAAGGTGTTTCCAATACTGATCCATTATTTTACGGAAAATGATGGCTTAAAAGTAAAACTCCTGGATTTACAAACCTTGCCTAATGAAACGTCGGATACAATAACGTCATTTTGTCTAGAGGCGGTAAAAAATTATCATATATCAGTAAAAGGCCTAGTGGCATTTGAGGCTGATAACACAAATACAAATTTCGGAGGAAGAGGTAGGCTCGGCATAAATAATGTTTTTTATAAATTAAAAGAAACGCTGTCTGCAAATATAGAAGAAGTCGGTTGCCCTGCACACATTATGCACAATACAGCTTCTACTGCCGCCGATGTCTTGTCAATAGATATAGAATCTGTAGTTTTAAAATTATATAAATTTTTTTCGATATATACTGTAAGAAATGAAAGACTTAAATATTTCTGTGAGTCTGCTGAGGTCACGTATAATAATATCTTATCCCTTTCAAGAAGTAGGTGGTTATCGCTCCTTCCAGCAATTGAAAGAATAGTACGGTTGTGGGAGCCGTTGAAAAATTTTTTCTTTGAAGAAAAAAATCCACCTAAAGCGTTAATGGATTTTTTAAAAAATCCATTATCATAAATTTACACCTTGTTTGTACACAGCCAAATGTTTTTGATTGAAAAGCAAATTAAAAAGCTTGAAAAATCTATCATAACTGTCATTGAAATGGAAAATATTTTAGAGGACACAAAGAAACAACTAACGGGGAGATTACATAGTAAATACCTAGGTATTCAAGCAAGCCAGACATACAACAAATCGAAAAAACATAAGGAAATTACGATGACACAAGAAGAAGAATTTGAAAAAGGTGCAGAGAATTTTTTTAACGTTGGAATTAATTATTTGGCAAAGTGGTCAGTTCCACTGGCGAAATATGATGTTTTTTCATGGATGCTTCTCCACGAAGTTCCAGAATGGGAACATGTTGAAAAAAACTATTGCATATTTAAGTGAAATAGGTATATTGTTCACGGATTCAATTCACGAGGAAGTAATGTACATGAAGTCATGAAGTCATTTATCGAAAATAAAACAAATGAAGAATGGATAACGAAATATATGCATGATAAATGGTTATACTACGTATTTCACAAAGACTGAAGAGACAGAAAGAAAAGATAATCTACTGAAAATGTACCAATACTTGTTCGCCATACCACTGCACAATGCCTATGTTGAACGTGTGTTCTCATTAATTAAAACTCAGTGGTCAGATGAGCGCAATTTGCTTTCTGTTGATACAGTGAAAAGCACAATTCAATGCATTTTAAATTATAAAATGTCTTGCATTGAATTCTATCATTATATAAGAGGGGGAAAAGAGCTGCTCCAAAAAACGAAAACAACGGAAAAGTATGATTGGGCAAAAAGGAGCGATTGTAATGAAGTCACCGAAGTCAGGAAAGAGGGAGAGTGAAGGCAAGAAAAGAATGGAATGTAAGATTCTATTTGGTTTTATTAGATTTAATCGCCCATTAATTTATATTATATTATTTTAGATTTAGTACAGGCGCATCCACAAAAAACATCAAATTTTTCCAGTCGAACTGAGTCTTCCAAAATGATTCACCATTTATCGAACCTTTTTGCTATTGGTATACTTATTATCAACCTCTTCTTTAATTGTTTTTTGTCTTTCAAATATTTTAAATTAATTTTTATAAGATTGTGCACTTTTTCATAATAAAGGTATGATTGTCGATAAAAGTTTTGTTGTTTTTTTTTTTTTTTTTTTTTGGGGGGGGGGGTGAAGCGTAACGAGAAGGGAGGGGAGATTGTCCCGGTCTGTAGTCCGAGAATTATGGCAACCCTACTCTAGTACGCATTGCCGGTACTTTAAACAGCCAGCGCTACATCTCCGAGGTGTTGGAGCCAGTTGTCCTTCCTTACCTTCAGGGCTTGCCCACAGCCATATTTCAACAGGATAATGCGCGCCCACACGTGGCACGCATTGTCCAACATTTCTTCGCCAATCGCCAGATTGAATTGCATCCCTGGCCGCCTCGCTCTCCGGATCTTTCGCCGATAGAAAACATGTGGTGCATGGTTTCTCTACGATTGACCCAGATTCCATCCCCAGCTGCCACAGCAGATCAACTTTGGCAACGTGTGAAAACTGCTTGGTCTGTTGTACCCTAAGAACTCATCTAAAGTCTCTTTGAATCAATGCCGAGGCGTGTGGCAGCGGTGATCTCCAACAATGGCGGCTACTCTGGCTACTGATTTTGGCAGGAACCACACTTCACAGAAGTCTATAAATTTAATCATTTGATACTTGGTCAACATGTTATCTACAAAATAAATTTTGTTGTGATATCTCTTGTCTTTCTCGGTGTTGCAATTTGGGTGGCCAGCAGTGTAAAAAGTTATTTTTATCTTGTAATTATTAATAGTGAATTAGGGCTTCAAATATATGGACAATACCATTAAGTTTATTTTGCATTTTTCAATTAATTTTCATAAACCGTAAGGAAAATTAAAATAAATGAAGTCTTTCGAAGTAATATCGTAAACAGTGGAACAAAAGATTAAAAAAACTCTAGGTATTTTACCGTTTTATAAACATTGCACTCACAAATTCAAATAGTAATATAGTTTTAAATACTTCTCCAACACAACTGTTATAAATATATGTGTGTCTTTTCAGTTAAAATAGATCTATTGAAAAGGGATTTTGCATTTCGGCCCAGAATAAAGAAATTTGAAAGGAGGCCGCAAATGATTAAGATGCAGGGCATGTCGCGGGTGAGGTCAGTGTTTACTCTGTGGTTCGCAAAAACAGCATTATACGCTCGGCAACCGATATAAAAACCAGAGAGAAAAAATGTTGCCGAGAAAATATATCTATACGCTCCGAAATAGTTTCGGATTTTTTTATTTTTTTCTTCTTGATTTATAGCATATTTTGGGCGTAAAGTAATAGATTCTAGATGATAAAAATTTTGCGTGGAGATGTGAAATGATATTTACATTTCTATAAAAGAGTAGAGGGGAGTGAAAAGAAAATAGGAATGTCACGTATTATACGTTTCGAACATCTGTGGAAGTTTTTTTTTTCCATCGTGATACAGAACGGAGAAAAGATATTTGTGGGGAATAATGTAAGTCTGAGAGCGAAAGTATCTCTCGTGTGCATGAGATACAAGGCAGGTGTGTGCTCGGGGAAATAAATGACGACTTCTTTTTTATTTCATAGTTACGGTTCCGGATTAGTATTCTTTTCATTAACGGTTTATTTAAAAGTGGAGGTATCAAACAATCCCAACGTTTGTATTAAAAAAAAGCGACTACATTAAATGTCTACCGAAAACAAAATTTATAATATTTTATAAATTTAATGCAACGTATTATATAGCAACCGGTAAATGTTTGAAACAAATCAGGTTAGAGTAACGAATATTATATTTTAAATTTATTTTATAATGTAAAAATAATTGCAAGATAAATAGAAATTTTTATATACCATGTTTTTAAATTTTCTATTGAATCATATAAACTTGACAGTTCTATGTATTAATAAATACTTTTTAAAAATATTTTTGATGAATTATCCCATCAACTTGAAAGAAAATGAAGTTAATTGGAAGTTAACTTGCACTTAACTTATCGTTCCCGTTCCGGCCAATAGATGTCTGCACCAGTCTACAAAACAAAATTGGCTGAAAATTAATTCAATTCTGCTTAAAGATGGCTAAAAGTATTAAAATAACGCATTGTCATCGTGTTCTGAGCTATTCTAAAAGTTTCAAATGTCTAGCTAGTCGGAAAGTTAGTTAAAAATCGATTGCAAGATTTGTACCGTACAAACACACACACAGACAAGAAAGCCAGTTAATAAAAACATCTTAATAACATATTGTAAGTACATTCTGTACAAGGTTCCCACCTATATCCGAATATAGTTTTAACTTCTAAACGGTGGCAGCTTAGGCCATAAAGTTGGTGTCTAAGTATAGTAAAAAGGATATGCGCTACTCGACGAAACAACTTTCAACGTCATCTATCGGCAAATTTTGGAAAGAGCATTTTTATCTCAAAAACGATACGAGATACGAGAAAATAGTCAATTACAAAGTTCAGCATTATAGATTTAGTAAGAAAAGACACCTTGCGCACATTAATATTTGAATCAGAATGTAGAAAATAAACAATTGTTTGGTCACGATTTCGAAAATTATCATGTCATAAAGAGTGACATGACAATTTTCGAGACAAACCGAGACTCTTCCCTATCTTCAGGATAATTTATTTATGTTGCTGAAAATGCTCTCCATTAGCTACTATACACATTTGCACTGTGGACTGGATTTCTCGTTGCACGTTGTGCAACATGGCAGGTGTTACGGGCGAAAAAGCATCAGTAATGCGTCGTTATTTTTGCCATGTTTTTATTAACTTGCTCTCTTGTTTGTTTGTGTGTTTGTCCCTTACAAATATTCCAATCAATTTTTAACTAACTTCCCGACTAGCTAGCCATTTGAAACTTTTAGAATAGCTCAGAACACGATGACAATGCAATTTTTTTTTATATTTTTAGCCATCTTTAAGCAGAATTAAATTAATTTTCAGTTATATTCAGTTAATTTTGGTTTGTAGACTCTTGAAGCCATCTATCGGCAGGATCAGGAACGAAAAGTTAAACGCAAGTTAACTTCTAATTAACTTCATTTTCTTTCAAGTTGATGGGATAATTCATCAAAAAATTTTTAAAAAGTATTTACTAATACATAGAATTGCCAAGTTTATATGATTCAACAGAAAATTTAAAAACGTTGTATATAAAAAGTTCTTTTTATCGTGTAATTATTTAAATTCTGTTTTGAGTATTATTGTGCCCAAGGTGTCTTCTCTTACTAAATCGATGCTGCTGAAGAACTTTGTAATTGACTTTTTTTCCCGCATCTCGTACCGTTTTTGAGTTAAAATCGCTATTTCCAAAATTTGCCGATAGATGGCGTTGTAAGTTGTCTCATTGAGTATCGCACAGCGTTTTTACTATATCTAGACACCAACTTTATGGACTATTTTGTCACCGTTTAGAAATTAACGGGGTGGAACGAACCCTGTATAGTGTGTTTTGAATGAATGCGCTGTACAATTTTGATTTTAAACATAGGGGGCCAGGGTAGCCTATCCTTAAGGGAACGGTGGATCTTTATTTCAGCAAATCTCGTCATTGTAATACTGATTATGTATTGTAAATAATATATATATTTCTTTAGATGATTAGTACCAAAATACTTTTTTTTAAGTAAAAAATCATTTATGAAGCTTCTACAAAGTAATTTATAATGGGTAAGTGTAGTAATAAATTTTAAATCTGTATTTCTCAAACCAGATTTTTCAAGGTTTTTAGATATTTTAAATGCTCCATACTACTTAATTTTTCTTCAAAATTCATGAAATTGATAAGGTAGAATCCTGATGCTGTTTACAAAACAACTGGGTATGCATTTTACAATTCGACTTCATTAAGGTAATTAAATTTGATTTATAACTTTTCAAAAGCCAAAATTTTGATGAAAATCGGGATGGAATTCAGAAAAAAATTGTCTCAAAAATTAACTATTCAAGGGATTAAATAATTGATACCCAGATTTGTTTGTTATACAGTTTAAAGAGATTAAAATGCAAAATCGAGGAAATATCTCAAAAATTAAGTAGCATTGAGCATTTTAAAATTTTGTTTATAAATTTTAAATTTTTTAAAAAATCTTAAAATTATAATGAGATTGGAAATTTCTTTTAAGGTATTCTATTTATTGAAAGTGAAATGTGTATATGTACAAAATTTCGTATCTCTATGATGAAAAGTAAAAAAAGTAAATTTTAATGTCCACCGTTCCCTTAAGCAAGTCCGCTTCCGTATGTCGACAAGTGCCACACAATACTGTCGGATCTACCGCGGTCATAGGCATATTAACCCTTCAGCGGGCGCTCCCGTGTACAAAGTGCAACATTTTCGTCATTTTGAATGATTTGTTTTTACATGTAAGGTTTGAATGTTCTAAGCAGCATCTATCTATAGCTACACCCTTTCTAATGCAGGTCTGATTTTATGTCCCTTGTATTCCTTTCCATTTATTGTTACTCGTTATTTAACCGTGGTAAACCAGCGAGTATACTGGATTACTAACACGACAAAAGCAGGAGTTGATGTAGTGGATCCAAAGTGCAGCTATTACACGGTATCCCGCATATCACGAAGATGGATAATCTCATCGTTTTTCAGTTTTTTGGACATAATAGGAATCCATTCGCAAGTTGTCCTCAGTTCCAACAAACCGGACAGTTTTGAAATAAGGCGATTGTATCGGCATTCGTTGGCCTTTAATTATAAATATATCTCAATATTATAAACATTTTATATCTTGTCATAAAACGCAAAATTATAATTTTAAATTTGAGAAAGTAGAATTTTATTACAAAAGGAATAATCAAGGTCGAAAGAGTCGTTGCACTTTGTGCCACGCGCGCATACTGGTGTTCCAAAAATTGGCGCGCCCGCTGAAGGGTTAAATCCGTATGCTGGGGAGTCCTTCGGCTTAGTGTGTGGGTGGGAGGAGAGATCCCGTCAGAAGTCTATTCCAGGGGTGTTTTTGACTGAGGTGACACCAGGGTGTGTTGTTGGTTCACCTACATGATGCTCCCATTGCAAGTAACCTACAAATCTCACGGTATCTTCGGGCGAACATCGGAAAGACGATGCACCTGCCGTGTTGAAAATACAATTCTCGAATCCTCTATTGTAAATTAACATTAACGACCAGTACCGCTTAAACCTGCACCCATCAGGAAACGAGTATTAACTTCGTTGGCAATGTGACATATGACAGCCGATAATACAGTTGATTCGAATAAGACGTCAATGATTCATTTGGGAATTATTTTTTCGCTAAAAAATGAAGAGTAAAGGTTTCAATAACATAACACATACAGTAGAGTCCCGATAATCCGAACTTCGGTAATCCGAAAGTCCGCTTAATCCGAAACCAAAAGTCAAACACAACAAAGATTACAATAAAACCACAACAATATAACGTATGTTTCTAAGTATGATACTAAGTAATATAACGTATGTTTCTGAAAATCGTAAGAAAATTAAAAGTTTGACAATGTACTGATATAATTATTACTGAATTACATTGGTATGAAAAAATCTGTTAAATTTTTTTGTCGAAGAGAAGAATACCCCTCCCTCGAAGCCAAATTACGCCAACGCGTCAGAAAAATGGTGTTCGCTCTGGTCGCGGCACCATTGTGCACTACGTAGTGAGAGTTGCACTACTTTGCATAGCACTACATCCAATGCAACCGCGGCGTCTGAGTGCGATACCCTCTGCTCGCTTTCATCGTCTGCTTCACCTTCACTCTCGTCAGATACTTTGACAGGTTCTTTCAAAACCATTTCAACAATCTACTGATTGGCTAAAATCTTACACTCTACTGAACGAACAACTTACACTCTACTGTACTCTACTGTACTAGGCAGCGTTCCGCTCTATTACCACCCATTTCGTCCCGAGATTTGGTAATGTTTAGACAGACCTCATAAAATAAACTGTGTAATCACACGTAATATGTAGTATTTATGTAATCACGCGTTATTAGGCAATTTCGGTATATTTTAAGAATGATTTCGCTTAATCTGAAAAAATTGGTTAATCCGAAAAGGGTGTGGTCCCAATCAATTCGCATTATCGAGACTGTATTGTGCCATGCACAAACTGGAAAAAGAAAAACGGGGGGATATGTTTATTTACAATTTATTTCACTTTCCATTGATATGTTGATACCATCCATTTCCAGCCACGGGCATGTAGCGGATGTAGCATAGAAAGTGAATTACTGATATTCTTGTACATTCTGTACACGCATATTTTATGAAATCTGTATAAGACAGAAAAAAATTCTAGAAAAAGTGTATATTCTGAATATTTTTGATGAAAGAATTTCTCTGTTTTATGATAGAATAAAATACTTCTGTAGTTTCTAAATGAAGATTTTAATCCGTAACAATGACCATCTCGGTGGATAATATTTATTCATAATTATACCGTCTTATCTAGCAGTATTTAATTACATTAATAAGAAAATATCATTAGCTTTGTGAAGTGCTTTAAAAAAAGCAAGGGACTAAGATAGGCACAACATATCGCTGAAGTTATCTATATATATATATATATAACAGTTCCGTAACTGACTTATTCAGTGACTGACATACAACGCACAGACCAAACCGCTGGACCTAAAGGGCTGAAATTTTGCATGGCGATTCTTCTTATAGTGTAGGGGTGCATTAAGAAAGATTTTTGAAAAATTCTTCTTAGATTTTTTTGAATTAAATTTTTAAACTCTTTTTTTTTATTTTTTTTTAAAGTTTGCATTTAAAATAATAATTTGAGGGTTATACAATTTACATCACGAGAAGTATCATACAAATTCCTTTAAAATGAAATATTTTTCGAATCTTTACCTGCATTTCCTGATATTTGGTGAATTTTTAAAGATTAACTTTTAGAATTTAATTTATTAAATGCTGATCACGTGACTTCTTTTTCTGGTACTTTAAATAAATTTATCGTCACGTGCATAAAAACTGAATAGACAAAAAAAATATTTTTTTTTCTTCATAATGCGGCAGACGATTGGACATTATCCAAAAAATATTAAAATACAGTAAAAAAAAAAATGTTCTACAAACTGTACTATATTCTACAAACTGTACAAACTGTTATTGTAACTTTTCTTAAGTTTGCATTTTAAATATAAATTTGAGGGTTATAAAGTTAATATCACTTGAAAGATCATAAAATTTCCTTTAAAATGAAACCTTTTTCGAATCTTTATCTCTATTTTCTGAATTTTGGTGAATTTTTAAAGTTTAGTTTTAGAATTTAATTTATTAAATGCTGATCACGAGATTTTTTTATGGTACTTTAAATAAATTTATCGTCACGGGATAGCAACGGAATAGACAAAAAATATTTTTTCTTTCTAATGCGGCAGACGATTGGACACTATTAAAAAAAATATTAAAATACAGAAAAAGATATGTTCCTCCAACCGTACTATATTAACTGTACTATATTCTTTAGTATGTCCTATTAGATTTAATTTGAATATTTTCATCTACATTATTTTGTCTTTAAAAATATCCCTTACGATTTTTTTCTAAATATATATATATATATATATATCAATTGTATACATTGATCGTCGTTTTTATTATAAATATAAATATTCATGTTTTGGCAGCAATTGCATAAATTGACCATTGTATGTAATTTGAATGTGCTCCATAGCGAAGTGTGGGTTTTCAGCTAGTTTATAAAATAACAACAAAACAAACGTAATAACTTGCCGTGACTGTATTTCTGACACACCTGGTGGAAGCATTTATTAGGAGTGTACTCGTAAATCTTAAACGGTGACTCGTAAATCTCATAGTCTAGTTTTAGTCTGAAAGTTACACTTCATTTAAAAAATTTAAGGGATTATTTGAAAATTTGTTCGTTATGGTAGAACGAAAGGAATAAACATTTCTGGATTTTATTAACTTCTTGACTGCATATACGTCATGATAAAATTTATCTTTTTATAACCAATGCTATGAGGACTGCTTTAAAAATGTGGTAATGCTATGTTTATTGCAATCTCAATTTTTAGCGCCATAACGTTAATGCAGTAGTTCCTCTCATCTTAAAAAACTTAATTAATTTAAAATGGTTACGAGTCATGCTTTTTATGTGAAGCGTTTTGTTTATGATTCATTCTCCTGCTTCCGTAAAAGAATCCTTTGGTGTTAGTTATATAACCAAAACTATCCAACTGTTTTTAATATTAAATTGAATAACACTTTTATTAGCACTGGTTTATAAATCCGTGAGTTATTTTTTTTTCTTTTAGCATTTACTCAAAACTTTTGAGCTCCTAAACTGTCACATTTTACCTAAAATATGGGGTCAAATAACGCGTTAGAAATGATTCTTGAGACTGTTCAAAACTTATTTTTGTTTGTACTAGAACATTTTTGTACGCATTTTTATGCTTCAAACGAGAGACAAAATGTCCGGTTGCATCGCTCGTTACAACGTCCGGCCTTTATAGCGAAAGTTCCAATACAACGACCGTTTCAAAGAGTCCAAACGGAATCCCTTTTAAAAGTATGTTATGTTTAATTTTTCGAAACAACGACCACTCGTTATAACGACCTTTTTCTGCGGGACGCAGGGTGTCGTTATAACGGGCGTCGACTTTATTAAGAAGACTCATGCACGACCATGGTAGGAAGAGAAAGCTGCAAATGTATTGCTTTACGAATACCATTAATAAAATGAATTAACGAATGCCCTTAACATTTGTCCTTAAGGAAACATACTGCAGGTATTATTTTGTATGTGTAAACTTGTTTGAAGTTTTTCATAGAAAAAATATTTTAGAAATATGTGGTATATATAATACTAGCTGAAAACCCGCACTTCGCTGCGGAGTACATTCAAATTAAATACAATGGTCAATGTATGATGCAATTAATGCCAAAAATATGTATATATATATTTATAGTAAATACAACGATGAATGTATGCAATTGATGTAAAAAATAAAAAATATATTTCTAAAACAATCGTACGAGTTATTTTTATAGACAAAATAATGTAGAAGAAAATATTCAAATTAAATTTAATAGGTCATACAAAAGAATATAGTGCAGTTAATATAGTACAGTTTGAGGAAATTTGCTGTATTTTAATATGTTTTTGGATAATGTCCAATCGTCTCCCGCATTAGCAAGAAAAGCGATATTTTTTATCTATTTCGTTGTTATGCACATGAACGATAATTTTATTTAAAGTACCAGAAAAAAAATCACGTGATCAGCATTTAATAAATTAAATTCCAAAAATTAATCTTTAATCCGAAAATGGAGATAAAGATTCGAAAAATATTTCATTTTAAAGGACTTTCTATGCTCTTTCTGGTGATATACATTTTATAATCCTCAAATTATTATTTTAAATGCTAACTTAAAAAAAGTTATAAAAACAGCTTAAAAATTTAATTTTAAAAAAGTCTAAGAGGAATTTTTCAAAAATCTTTCTTAGTGCACCCCGACACTATAAGAAGTATCGCCACGCAAAATTGCAGCTCTTTAGGTCCAGCAGTTTGGTCTGTGCGTTGTATGTCAGTCAGTGAGTTACGGAACTGTTTTATATATATATAGATTACATGTTAATAATTATATCTTAATATATATAACACATATATCCGTGTCCGGAATGTATAATCTATTACATGATTAATTCTTACGTAAAATAAGTAAAAAGTATGGAGAATAGAGTAAATTATGAGATACCAACGTAAATAATGAACCATACAACATGTGCATTTTCACAGGAAACAAACATATGCAGTTCAACGAGACTTAATTAGTAAAGCTTCATCATTCAAATAAATTTCAACAGACATGTCTGCATGCTTAAAACGAAACTCTAAAACTATGTGAGGTAAAGTTAAAAATTTGTAAATGCATAATATATTGTATTATAAATTTTAGTAACTGATCTCAAGTTACAAAGCACCAGAATAATTTTGCAAATAGGCAAATAAAAAAGTAAAACCCGATACTTATCAAGTTGCCAAATTTGATTGTTTCGAGAATAAATTTTCCTATAAAAATATGAATGACGTATATATGGATGACGAAGTATGCGTATGAATGTACGTCAGAAATAAGTATGTCCTGTATTTGATCGGGGCAATATAAATCTCTCATGTTTTACAAAACAAATGCTAAACCGACCTAAATATTCAGGCCATAAAATAATTAATCCTTGATACAGACGAACAGCTTATTTCAAAATATTAAACCGTATTGACCATGTATTATGATCATGGTTCCTATTGTTAAATGTACGTTAGGTTTAACGTATTAAATATTCATAGCACAATGATAACTCATATTAATCTAATGACGCTAAAACTACATTCTTTATAATATGAAAAGAGGCAAAATCTAAAGCACTTCAAAACTGTTATCGCCTGCTTATTAATACAAGTTATGCTTATCTATATATATAAAACAGTCCCGTAACCGACTGACTCACTGATAGGCTGATTGACTGACTGACATACAACGCACAGACCAAACAGCTGGACCTAAAGGGCTGAAATTTTACATCGCGATTCTTCTTATAGTGTAGGGGTGCACTAAGAAAGAATTTTGAAAAATTCTTTTTAGATTTTAAAAAATTAAATTTTTAAGATTTTTAGCAACTTTTTTAAAGTTTGCATTTAAAATAATAGTTTGAGGATTATAAAATTTATATCACGAGAAAGATCATAAAAATTCCTTCAAAATGAGATGTTTTTCGAATCTTTACCTTGATTGTCTGATTTTTGGTGAATTTTTAAAGATTAATTTTTAGAATTTAATTTATTAAATGCTGATCACGTGATTTATTTTTCTGGTACTTTAAATAAATTTATCGTCACATCCACGACAATGAAATAGACAAAAAAATATTTTTCCCTTGCTAATGCGGCAGACGATTGGACATAATCCAAAAAAATATTAAATTACAGTAAAAGATATGTTCTTCGAACTGTACTATATTAACTGTACTATATTATTTAGTATGTCTTATTAGATTTAATTTGAATATTTTCTTCTACATTATTTTGTCTATAAAAATATCCGTTACGATTTTTTTATAAATATATGTTTTCGTTGTTTTTACATCAATTGCATACATTGATCGTTTTATTTATTATAAATATATTTATACATATTTTTGGCATTAATTGCATACATTGACCGTTGTATTAAATTTGAATATACTCCGTAGAGATGTACGGGTTTTCATCTAGTCACTTTATATGCAACCACGTTTACGTAACACATTTAATTAGCTACTATAACTATCGTTCCCATGTCTATACGATTATACTATTATTTCATTAACTTGAACTTTCAGTGTTATGTTCTTTGCGTTTTTGATTTGAAAAATCCCAAAGTCTTGTTAGATACCGTTCGTATGCAAAAGTGTCATCGTTAATAAACCATCGTTAATTAACTTTATTTCATAGCTCGAAAATTAAGATGGCCAGCATTTGTTTTGTAAAACATGACAGATGTATATTTACCGATTAAATACAGGATTCTGACGTACATTCGGGACAGGGGGCGGAAAGGTCTCGCTTGCAGAAACAGACATACAAATACATACTCCTAGATGAATATTCGTATGGTCGAATATATTATTATCTTACGACTACATTAAAATACAGCCGTGTTTAGCCTAATGTTAATTGAGGACTATATAAATTAATGGGAAGCTTCAACGCTAGGATTGAATAGACAAAGATTTATACACAATATAGAATAATAATCCGGTAGATATAAGACTGTAGTCCTCCTAATTTCCTTAATGGTTTAAATTCTTGGGAGAATAAAATATATATTATTTTGAATATTATTTTACATTATAATAATTACAAGATAAAAAGAATTTTTTTACACCATGGTTTAAATGTTCTGTTGAATCATATAAACTTGACAATTCTATGTATTAATAAATACTTTTTTAAATTTTTTTGATGAATTATCCCATCAACTTGAAGAAAATGAAGTTAATTGGAAGATAATTTGCATTTAACTTTTCGTTCCCGTTCCTGCCAATAGATGCCTGCACCAGTCTACAAAACAAATTTAACTGAAAATGACTCAAAATTAATTAAATTCTGCTTAAAGATGGCTAAAAGTATTAAAAAACGCATTGTCATCGTGTTCTGAGCTATTCTAAAAGTTTCAAATGTCTAGCTAGTCGGGAAGTTAGTTAAAAATCGATTGCAAGAATTGCACTCGACAAACACACACGCAAACAAACACACAAACAATAAAGCAAGTTAATAAAAACATGGTAAAAATAACATATGACGAGTAGAATCCATATCGAGTCAGTTTAAAGTGAATAATCTATGCAATTCCGATTAGGAAAATATTCGGTCATCGAAAAGTCACACAACCATTAAAATGAATTTATTAAATAAGGGAAAGGACCTCGAAGCTAAGATTAAATACAGGGGAAAATATCAAAATAATGTAAACTGTGCTTTAAAACGGTCACGTGTGCTGCAGGAAATTGTTGGCAGAGAAGAGTCTAGTTACAAAATTTTAATCTTCTGAAACAAGGTTCTGTCACCAGTTGTATCCATTTCAACATCAACGGTCTACTTTTGGTTTTAAAATCTGTTGAGAAAACTGGCCAATTGCCATTTGCTGACGATGGTTCACTGGACTCTATCGCCAAAAAAAGAACGGAGTTGAAAGATCTTTTTCATGTGTCGCTAAAAAAGTTTCCAACGTGATGCTTAGACGAAAATCGGTAACATGTACGTCAAAACCCGAGGCGCAGATGTAAGTATGGCATCATCAAATCTTATAACCAGAACTGGTGTATAGGGTGATCTCCTTTCGAAATAAAGAGAGTTTCACTTACCTAGGGATCGTTTTCGACACCCAGTTAAACCATATAGAGTCAATATCTCTATTTTTCAAAACAACCGACCACTATGAAGCGATATTGAGGTTGTCTTTAGGTGGGGTGACGATAAGTTGACCTTTAATACAATTTCTAAAACATTTATCACTAACCTACTGTTGTAAATTGTTGGTTGCCCACCCATTGGGAGGTGAAGCTCGCTTAAAAAGATAGTGTTGTTGGTGGAGGTATTTAATCCATGGTGCACGGGGTCAGCATACGACACTATGTCATGGATATTTTGTACTTCAAAATGGCATTTCAAAACTCTGTTAATATATATTAAAATTTTCTTTCGATGTCATTTGAGGCACCGAAAGAAATTTTCTTACAGTTTCCGGAAATGATAATATCCGGGATTAACAGTTGAGAACGAAGAATTAAAGGGTCAAAGTGATGTATGTAATTGCCCTGTTTTTATTAACTTGCTTTCTTGTTTGTGTTTGTGTTAAGTACAAATCTTGCAATTGATTTTTAACTAACTTCCCGACTAGCTAGACATTTGAAACTTTTAGAATAACTCAGAACACGATGACAATGAATTTTTCAAATACTTTTAGCTATCTTTAAGCAGAATTAAATTAATCTTGAGTTATTTTCGGTTAATTTTGTTATGTAGACTGTTGCAGCCATCTATTGACCGGAACGGGAAAAGAAATGTTAAATGCTTAACATTAACTTCCAATTAACTTCATTTTCTTTCAAGTTGATGGGATAATTCATCAAAATAATTTTAAAAAAAGTATTTATTAATACATAGAATTGTCAAGTTTATATGATTCAACAGAAAATTGAATAACATGGTATATAAAAAGTTATTTTTATCTTATAATTTTATTTTCTGATTCTTGCATATTTAATGTCATTTCGGAGACTGAATTAAAAGTTTTTTTTAGAGAGCCATATATAGCTATCTAAATACAATGTAATTTTAGGAATGAAAAAACACATTTTATAGCACTTAATCTATATATATAAAACAGTTTCCTAACTGACTCACTGACTGACATACAACGCACAGACCAAACCGCTGGACCTAAAGGGCTGAAATTTTGCATGGTGATTCTTCTTTTAGGGTAGGGGTGCACTAAGAGAGATTTTTAAAAAATTCTTCTTAGATTTTTTAAAATTAAATTTTTAAGCTTTTTTTGTAACTTTTTTTAAGTTTGCATTAAAAAAAATAATTTGAAGGTTATAAAATTAATATCACAAGAAAGATCATAAAAATTCGTTTAAAATGAAATCTTTTTCGAACCTTTTCCTCGATTTTCTGATTTTTGGTGAATTTTTAAAGATTAATTTTTAGGATTTAATTTATTAAATGCTGATCACGTGATTTATTTTTCTGCTACTTTAAATAAATTTATCGTCAAGTGCATAGCAACTAAATAGACAAAATTTTTTTTCATTCTAATGCAGCAGACGATTAGATATTATCTAAAAAAAAATAAATATCCCTTCCGATTTTTTTATAAAATCTATTTTTTACATTAATTGTATACATTGATCATCGCATTTATTATAAATATATATATTTATTTTTTTGGCAATAATTGCATACATTGGCCGTTGTTTTTAATTTGAATGTACTCCGTAGCGAAGCGCGGGTTTTCAGCTAGTAGAATATAAATTAAAATGTCAGATATCCCTGTATTTGTGAGCCTAGTCTTCGTGAAACCATTAGACTTACAAAAAAAAAAAAAAAAAAAAGTGGTGGGTGATGGTGGTACTTATCCCATGGTGCCCGGGGACAACACGCTACATCATGTCAAGAAGACTGTGCATAGTATGTTATGGACCTATGGCAGTAGGTTTAGAAAAGTCCTCGTGGTTATTGGCATGGGTGCACTACATGAAACGATGCACATTTGTGCAATGGTCAGAATTATACATAAGGCAGGATGTCGAGATATGATTTCCACGTCATCATACTTGTCTTAAGGCTGCTATGTACTAACCCCATTGGTTTCACTCATCTAAGTGTTCACCTATGGAGAAAATTTGTCCACGGGTTGCCGACTTGGATTCAAAGATTTTTTAAAACAAATTGTACTCCGCCATAGAAAAAGAAATTTTACATTTGTGTACATTTTTCATTTATTTTTAAAAAATGCAATTAATATTTTAAAATTTAAACTTTTCGGGGACAAATCTGGTATAGTGTGTTTTAAACGCTCATAAATTCCTTCGGGGGACGAAATTTATAAAATGAATCCTGTAGCGCTTTGCAGAAAATTTCGGGCTATCTGACAATGCCAATTTTATTTGATAATCAGCATTTATGTACCTGTAAATAGTTGACAAAAATATATTTTAAATAAAAAAATTGGGGGCAGCGCTTAACCCCCTAAGGAGAGAGAGCCATTACAATGCCTCAAAATGTCAATCCTGAGGGGGGTGGAATTCTCGAACTGTCAACTGGACTCCTCCCACCACAAGAGTCTGCAAGAAGAGGAAAAGGGAAAAACGATTTTTTTCTTTGTACATAGCAGCCTTAATGTGAAATAAAAAGCTGACAATGAAATGAGTGGCCGCCGTCATCATTTAAGACATCCGTTCCCATAATTCAGTTCATTATTTCGAATAATATTTCGTTCCGTACCATAACGTTGCAGAAGTAATTTCTCCAGGGAAGTTATTTAAATATTAAACGCAATCTGCGCTTTAATTGTTGTCCAAAGAGGGATTTCATTGGGAATAAAGTTATTCATATTTTAATTGTTCTAAGCGCTTGGATTATTTCAAGAAAATCAGTTACATGCCACTTCACTAGAGTTTTGTAGTTCTTAAAATAAAATCATTGAGTTCAGAAGATCCTTAAATAAGTAGTTGAAATTCTGTCGTTAATCTGATGATTTATTTGCATTGCGTCTCAATTTCATCTGGCAGTGAGTCATTAAATTTAAAACTACGCGAAACTCATTAAATACAAAATGACGCACTGACGTGCGTAATATTTAAGTGTAAGGGCCTGTTCACATAGGAGTCCGTTGCGTTGCGTTAAAGGAAAGATGACGTTGAGACGAAAATAAACCAATCATAGGCGTTAAAAATTTCGTTGCCAATCGTTTGGAGGTTTGTCATTGGTTAAATATATTTCAATACTTTAACGCTACGCAAC
This sequence comes from Dolomedes plantarius, assembly GCA_907164885.2. Classification (NCBI taxonomy): domain Eukaryota; kingdom Metazoa; phylum Arthropoda; class Arachnida; order Araneae; family Dolomedidae; genus Dolomedes; species Dolomedes plantarius. The sequence continues at coordinate 212,092,608 of OU015493.1, forward strand.
GGACTCCTATGTGAGGGGAAGTTATCGTCCCCTTACACTTTCAGACATCGGCGCAGAGAAACATCATTAAGTTTCACAAACATAAAATCCCGAAAAATTACACTCAAAGAATACCGAAGGACTCAACTTCATTATTCATTAAGATCTTTGTCAGATGCTCAAATAGTGCATGTAAATATTTTAAAATGATTTGTTTACGAGATTGTTTTTCCCATAAAATATCATCAAATCTCGCTGCCGACATGGTGTAGTGGTTAGCGTTTTGAGCTGCCACTCTTGGGTTCCAATCCTTGGCCGTTTCCGTGTCATTCCCCTCATAGGGAGCAATGCTGGCTCACCTATAGGGTGCTCCCATAATAAAGAATCTAGTAAAATTGCGGTAAATAACAAAAGGTGAATGTCTAACGACAAGTGCATTAGACATTAAAATAATTACAAGATAAAAAGAACTTTTTTATATACCATGTTTTTAAATTTTCTATTGAATCATATGAACTTCGCAATTCTATGTCTTAATAAATTCTTTTTAAAAATATTTTTGATGAATTATCCCATTAGCTTGAAAGAAAATGAAGTTAAATGGAAGTTAACTTGCACTTAACTTATCGTTCCCGTTCCGGCCAATAGATGACTGCACCAGTCTACAAAACAAAGTTAACCGAAAATAACTGGAAATTAATTTCATTCTGCTTAAAGATGGCTAAAAGTATTTAAAAAATGCATTGTCATCGTGTTGTGAGTTATTCTAAAAGTTTCAAATGTCTAGCTAGTCGGGAAGTTAGTTAAAAATCGATTGCAAGATGTGTACTTGACAAACACACACACAAACACACAAACAAGAAATCAAGTTATTAAAAACATGGTAAAAATCATCAAATCTCGGCATGAATTTTGAGAATTGAATTCACGCAAATTCCGTATCATTGATACTTTTTATAGTACACAAGAGAAAAAAAGTGATAAAAATGAAGTGATAAAAATGAAGTGATAAAAATGGTTTTACTCAGTATTCGTCTAGTCTTGATGAATGGACGCGACAAAGTAAAGTGGTTCTGTCGAAAAAGATTTTCCTAACGGGGCAAACACATTGTCTTTTAGACAATAGCGCCCTTTACACTTACGTTTTTTCCCGCGTGGAACCACCATTCCGCGCGATTGAGTGCACATAAGAAGGTGTCGGAGAGGAAGGGATAACTGCATTGGAGCGTACTGCAAGTTTTCCTGCGCGCAATCCCGTACGCTCCAAGCACTCCATGAGCGTACGTGTAAAGGGAGCTATTTACCCGATGACACAGCGAGATTTGATGGTAGCTTGCAATGGGGGAACGTATAGGCGAACCAATACCACCCTCTGGTTGCACCTCGGTTTAGACCGAGCACCACCAGGGTACGAACCACCATCTGGGTTGTTCGTACCCCCCCCTAGTCCATACAGACTGTTATGTAGTAATAACGGGACAGATAGCGTGAACTCCCAGACTAAAATTAAAGTTTCCGAGATATTGATTGATAAGAACAATTTATATACAGATGGGGAAGTACACGGGGTTCGCGCGGGCGTACGTCATTCGGAAAGTAAAGTGTTCTCTTTCGTCTGACGATTCTCAACACCCTCAATTAAGGTTCTGTGGATCTGGTGGATTCCACACCACTCGGAGATGACCGACTGCACCTCAGCAGTTATCTTCGGCTGTGATAATCAAAACTGTAGTTAACCTCCTCGATTTAAGGGGGAAGAAATTGGCGTCTCCTGGTTCTTTTATTGGTCCCATGACGTTCTCAGACCAGATGACTTGTCGTTCGCATTTGGCATGTGGGGCGTTAATTGGCGCAACGGTTTCTGTGATTGATTTCTGGAAGTTATACCATTTCTTTTGTCAGGGGGAGTGGATTTGTTACAAAACCGTTGGCAGGGACTTTGCGACTTACGTATTTAATGTGTCCATACAAGGCGTTCAGTAGCGCTTGTCTGGATTCGATCCTACCACCCTCAGTACCTAATTCTGATGTTGTAACCACTAGGATGCATTAGGACCTCTGTCGGAAAAGTTTTGTTTTTGATTTCTGTGTGTAAGGGAACCACACACGAGGTGACCTTTTTAGTTGCAGTGTATTATTCGTAACATGATACTCATCAATAACATACAGGGTGGTTCAAATTAAAGTATCCCTGTTTGGGACGCCCTGGCGATAAACACAGTGGAAGTAACGTCTTCATATTTGGAGGGTATACATATCAGACCATGGGAAATTGATTGGTGGGAAAAAATTAGTTCCAACAAAGACCGCTAGGTGCAAATGAGGCACTGCGATCGGTTGAAGGTAAGGAAAATGAAACATTACTGTACGAAGAAAGGAAAGAATACGAGGTCTCGGTGATTAACTTTATTAGTAGAGTTCATTACACAAGAACTGTAGATCCTACAGAAATGTTAGTGAAGGCGCAAACGAAAGGCATGCGCGTAGTAACAATAGCACACAAAGATTTCACAGGTGGTTTTCAATGTGTCCACCCTGCTTCAGGGCCAACGCGTGGCACCGTGTTATAACATGATCCACAGCAGCGTGTAACTGGTCGGAACCGATGTTACGTACGTGCAAGAGGATGTTGTTCTTCAAATCCGCCAGATTTCCTATGTTTTCCCGTTAAACTTCATCTTTGAGGTAACTCCATATCTGAAAATCGCACGGGGTTAAGTCGGGTGAACGTGGAGGCCATCTGGTAGGAAATGCACGGCTGATAATGCGATCCTCATTAAAATGACGCCGCAGCAATTCTTGAACCTCACGTCCAATGTATAGTTTAGTTCCTGCACGTGTAACGAACTATTCTAATAAAGTTAATTAGCGACACCTCGTATTCATTCCTTTCTTCGTACAGTCATGTTTCATTTTCCTTACCTTCAACGGATCGCAGCCCCTCATTTGCACCTAGCGGTCTTTGTTGGAACTAATTTTTGTTTCCCACCAATCAATTTCCCATGACCTGATATTCACCCTCCAAATATGAAGAAGTTACGTCCACTGCTTTTCTCGCCAGGGCGTCCCATACAGGGATACTTTAATTTGAATCACCCTGTACATGAACGCTGAGTTTGATTTACTGTACTTCAGTACAGACCAAGCAGCCTGATATGAGGGAGAATAAAGTACCTCGAAAGGCTAAGAAACGGAATAAGGTAAGTTTCTCTAAAATTATATTAAGGGTTAGGCAGTTAGGGGTGTTCCTCCTGCTTAATAAGGAGAAAAAGTTTTAGAAATCCACAAAAATATGTCATATTGGGAACTCATTTCGAACTAATAATTTACTATTTCATCTTCATTACGTGCGATTTGTCTCGATGTGGCAGTAAAAAAAGGCTCAGCCACCACAAAAAATACACACAACCAAACTTACTGCTTCCTGTCATGAAAAAATAATTTCACACACTAAATAGATTCTAGAGGCCAATTTGTATTTGTTTTGATTTTAAGGAATACAACTACAAATTGCTGCGTGTGAACTTTTTATCGTCTTTTACAACCTTCCTGTAAGTAATTCATAATATTACTTTAGTATAAGAGAAAAATCTAAATACCCAGGAAACAGGGATTTTTAAATATAACGCCTAACTAAAACAACGATTTTACTTCGCTAAAATATTTATACCAATTCTTAAACTATTAGTATAACGGCCTAAAAAATGATGAGGCATTTTTGCCATCAGACAACTTTGGTGGTTAATTGATAATTAACTAGAAACCCGAAATTTATTAATACTATAATATTCATTTTGCAATAGAGGCTACTCTAACTACCCACGCCTGTTTGCCATCAAATATTCGCTCCTATTATTTCCAGTATGAGACTAAAGATAAAAAGATTAAATTTTCCTTCGGAAAGAATGTTCGTCGAAAATGTTCATCTAACAATAAATTCTCGCAAATTTATTTTTGTAGAACGTCATGCACCATTTTTTGTCACTTCATTACGGTTAACAGGTAGGCAGCTGCGAGGAGTTCATGTTTGAAATAGAGGCTTAGCGCGGAATTAGGGTATTTCATGATATGTTTTTGACAAATTATGTTCCATAAATTCGGCAGAATGTAATATATTTTATATTGCTTCTCATTTACGGAGGCAGCAGTTTTTCGGGATATCCGAAAGTCCTTAGCATTAATCATGAATATATTACAAATAGGGCATGAAAGATTGGACGAGGAAAGTTTTTTAGATATTTATGAATATTTCTTTAACGCTATACAGAAATAAATAAGTTAATGAGGCGGAAATTTAAAATCGAAAGATTTAATAACTGGGGTTTAGCATTCACTTCACTAAATTTAATTAGAATTATAAGTTAGAAAAACAACATTTATTTAGTAAATGCTTTTATATTTATAATTATTAGCATATATAAAACAGTTCCGTAACTGACTCATTCATTCACTGACTGACATACAACGCACAGACCAAACCGCTTGACCTAAAGGGCTGAAATTTTGCATGGCGATTCTTCTAATAGTGTAGGGGTGCACTAAGAAATATTTTTCAAAAATTCTTCTTAGATTTTTTAAATTAAATTTTTAAGCTGTTTTTAAAACTTTTTTTTACGTTTGCATTTAAAATAATACATTGAGGGTTATAAAATTTATATCACGAGAAGGATCCTAAACATTTCTTCAAAAGGAAATTTTTTTTCGAATTTCTACCTCTATTTCCTGATTTTTGGTGAATTTTTAAAGATTAATTTTTAGAATTTAATTTATTAAATGCTGATCACGTGATTACTTTTTCTGGTACTTTCAATAAATTTTTCGTCACGTGCGTAACAACTAAATAGACAAAAAAAATATTTTTTTCTCTTTCTAATGCAGCAGACGATTGGATATTATCCCCCCAAAAATGCATATCCCCCAAAAATGCATATTTTTTGGCATAAATTGCATACGTTGACCGTTGTATTTAATTTGAATGTACTCCGTAGAGAAGCGCGGGTTTTCAGCTAGTTAGCATATAAAACTCAGTATGCGGCCGCGATAGCCCAGTTGGCAAGAGCAGTGGGCCAGTACTCTGAACGTCCCAGGTTCGATGCCCGTCGCTGCAAATCTACCGCCGTGTTCACTAATGGTGGTCGGGGCACGTAAAATAGGGCGTGGCTACAATGTCCTCCAAGTTCTCAAATTTACCTCTGGAGGTGCGGGGTCAAGAGTTCCGGTATCGTCACTTGACTCGGTTCACAATTACGGGACCTGTCATTTAGCCAAGTCGGACTCCGACCCTTGTGGTGCTAATTCAAAACAGGAGCAGCACCTTCATCGCCCATAGCCTTCGGGACTTGATCTGATATAGTGTCGTTCAAGGGGAATAAGACACAACAACAAATCATTACAGAATCATTTCGCTAAACAGCATTACAGTGTAAGATGACTATAGTTCGATGGTCGTTCGTAAAGAAATACCCACTTAAGAACTGAAGAACAAAGGAATTATAGAAATCTCCTTTGAATCAGAGGGCAGAGATATCACTCAGCAGTGGGTTTCAGGACATTGTGGCGTAAACGGTAATGCGGTCGCGGATGATATTTTTGAACCGTTAGTACAAAATTGGGCCCGGACGCCTTGATCATTCTTTTGAAGGATTTGAGTAAGGCTAACATAGAAACTCAAATCAAATGTTGCGAGTCCTGGAAATTTGTTCGGTGTCCATGGACATTTTTTCCATTTTCAATAGGAGCCAAAAGACCAAATGACCAAATTTCAACAGGAGCCAATGCCCTTTCTCAGTAAGTCCCAAGAAATGTTGCCGCGTTTGCTGCCAGGGCTAGAATAGGCCATAGTTTCCTCCAGGCCTATTTGGACAGATGCTATCTTTCGGATTCCGATAAATGCATTGAGTGCCTGACGGAGAGAGATATTTTGACTGGACTCTATGTCTCATAATCCATTGCTCCTGTATTTTTAATTATCTCTTTATGTATATCACTTGATATGCATATAGTCGACATCGGTACCAATACATGAATTAAGATGTAATGTAATGTAATGCATTTATTGAACAAATATTTCTGCAACACTTTTAAATCTTCCAAAAGTATAGGCTACTTTTATGCAAATGAAGAATTATAAATTTTTTTCACAATTCCTCCCCTTTTTTCAAAAGAAATCTCCAAAGAAAGAAATTTTCTTCATTTGGTCATTCAGACTGCAAGTTAAGCTGAAATTCGGATTCTCGTAACTCCACTTGAGTACCCAAGCCCTTGAGAAAGGAGACTTTGCCTTCTTTGTCGTCTCTCGAATAAAATGAGACAGGTTCTTTCAAAAAGGGCTAAAACAGTCATAAATTCTAGCTTGGAGAGAGAACATTCGACTGTCGCTGATTTCATTTTAATGACTCCTGTCGCTTCTAACCTTGGACGGCACAAATCACGCGGACCCAATTAACACATACCGTTGGCCCAAACGCAAATTTTCGTTACATCGTTGGGGAATGGTTACCGATGTCAGAACTTCAAGAACCAATTTTGGGCCAACTGCAAAACGTTTATGGTGGGCTAACAATTATAAAATGTTGTTGATGTAACTGCAAATTAGAGGTGAACTACTCATCCAACGGTTGGGCTCACAAATAGCTAACCGTTGGGTGAATGCAGTGCCAACCGTTGTTTTAACATAACCCCAACGACCCAGTCCAACTGTTGCCCAACAATTTCCTGGCGGTCTTTTGTTGGGAGTTTGTTGTTTGGATATTCTTCATTAGACGTCATGGAGGACCTCGTAAACAATAGGAAACTGAGCGCATTGGCATCACAATGCTGTTGAGGCAGGAAGCGGAAAAGTGGTGTAAAGGTATGGCATCAGAATGGAAATCAGTTTCAAACAATAACTCAGGGAACTTGATGGGATGTTGCAACTTCAAACTTACGATGGCGCTGCAATGCACTATCTCCCTTTGCAAGTAATTTTGTTTTGGTAGAGTAGAGTAAGAGAGTAAGCGAGACTGGGATGAGCTCCACGTTTCTAATCCCATATTATAAGATTCATATTGTCCGTTTTGTGATGTCTGTATGGTAGAAAATAAATATTTTTAGTGTAGACTTTGCTGCTTCCTTACAACCCAGGATCGGACAGTAGAATTGTCACATGGGATGACCTGAGAATACAGACTATATATTTTTTTAATGTAGCAAGGGGTTTTCAAATAAACCTGGCGAGGAATTTTGGGAAA
>OU015493.1:212099915-212167415 GCA_907164885.2 Dolomedes plantarius
TATATATATATATATATATATATATATATATATATATATATATATATATATATATATATTATATATATATATATATATATATATAATATATATATATATATATATATATATATATATATATATATATATATATATATATATATATATATACACGTGCGTATGTATATATATTTGCATACTGTTTCTCTTATTTATAAATCCCAATCTCTCTCTTATGAATACACATGAATAAAATCTTTCTGTATGAAAAGACATGCATGGGAAATTTTTCGTATCATGTGTTTCTATTTCATGCTGTCTCTCTTTGAATATTACATATTTGTATTCAACACGAAAATTTATTTTGCATCTTTCTTCTTTCCCTTTTCCGTATAAGCCATCGGCAAATCTCTGCATTATGTATTCTTTTCAAGAATCTGCTTTTTTAGCAATATCAGTCTGTTTTTTGAATTTGGGTGCGTCCGACATGTGATGTAAACAGTTTGAAAGTACGGCTTTATTCATCTTGAAATATAAATAGAGTAACAAAGAGTCAAAATATTCCATACAGACGGCAACTTTCGCTTCTCGGACACATTAACGGATAAAATAGAAGTTCCTCTCAGGATTGCAGATAACGCTTTCGCAATTAGAAATAAAAGAAAGCAAAAGATCTTGATTTCTTTTGATAGCATGATTCAAAGAAATTCTAGAACGTCAGTAAAAACTTATCCAGGCGTACTTATAACATGCTCTTAGATAGGTTCTTACTGACACACCTAAGTGCCTTTTCAGGTAACTTGTGTTAACTCCCACATAATGAGCAATGGCAAACCTAAGGACCTTACAGGAAGCTCGTGAAAAACTCACACGTAGTGAACACTGACACACCCAAATGACTTACAGGTAACTTGTGGAATATACACGCGCAGTGAACACTTCTTCATATCCACAATCAATTAAAAGGACGGCTACGTATTTCGAACCACTTTATAGTTGTAAGGTATACACAAGATTCGATTCACAAGAATCGAACTTTTGAGTGAATGAATTAAAGAAGCTGCTTGAGATATGATAATTTCGGCATACGCGCTTAGTATAAATACCATGCAGCGTCATGAAAAAAGGTTGTTAAAGGTTGAAAAAGGATGTTAAGGTTGATAGATAAGCGAGAGGGAGCTACGTGGTTATGAAAGCTCCAGTACTATCCTGCGCTAGTGCTCAGGGGGCCCAAAGTTTACGTGGCAGTACTGCTGGTTTGACTCTCTGCAGGTTTGTGAGTATGGCAAGGTATATTTCTATTGAATGATAATATGTATTCCGTACAAGTAGTACATATGCTTAATGCTGTAAAAGCAAATTCTATATGTGCAAAGAATTCAATAAACATTGTTTCATGTATAAACTGTGTTTGAATCAAATTCACTTAGAGTGCCACTTCAAATTATATACACCCAAGTCTGGGTAGAAGTGAGCTATTTTCTCTATATAGTTCATCGTCAGGCGTGATTGTTCATATGAATTATTACCGTTATGACAATCACGCTTAATGCTTCTTGGCTCGACGATGAACTATTCATTAGATCGAAACATGTAGCCATCCTTTTAATGTATCGTCGATTTGAAGAAATCTTTACGACACCTAACTGCATTATAGCATCCGTCTGATAGAATCGCGATCTATAATATCTCACTGCTAAAATTTTAGACAAAATTTCGTTTGTTACACTGTATGATATCATGTACAATGAGAAGAAAATAAAAGTGCTTTAGACCTGCATTAAAAAAATTCCAAAATAAGAAGCAGTTGTTGCATTGATACGAATCTAATGTATTTGAAGCAGATTCGTTTCTTTACTTACGGGTAGTCAGATTATTCTAAAGCTCAGGAAATGAAATGGACATCCAATTCATCTACTTAACCAGATGACAGGGGGACCTGATCATCAGATCACACAAGTTATTTTTACATGTAATATAGGTTTGTGTCCAGTGATTATAATAAATGCATATACACTAAGATCAATAGTGTCTTTTTAGCTATCGTCGTTTATCTAAATATATGAAATGGATGTTCATACTGATTTATTTCAGTTAGATCAAAGATGTCGCCGACTTATTGACCAATTATTTTTCTTCAATTAATACGGAACAATAGACCTTCCGTATAACTTTCACAAACCGTACAAGTTTCTTGTAACTTGTGTCACAGATTAAAAGTCTGCCGAAATAGATGAATTAGTGGAAGTGAAGGAATATAAAGTTTCCATGAATAAACACTTTTTGAGAAATAGAACAAGTTGAAAAACAAAGACTGGATATCTGTCTGTTGCACTTGGCCCGAGACAAGCCAGTGGTTAGCGCGTCCGAATACAGTATCGATCGAATCCCGACGATCGCTACTCAGTGTCTGCGTGTCTACGCTGGGTATGGGCATATTTAATTCGTAGGCAGGGAAGTCCTTCCGTGGGGGGTGAGGAACACGAGCCCACCAGATGTCGATCCTGGGGGATGATCTATGAATAGGGGATGGTTCCGTGCGTAAGTCGACCTCCGACGCTTGTGTTGCCCTATAACCTTATGCCAAACAACAGAAGCTACAACTCTTCCCCTTGGTCTTGGTGTGGAGAGTGCTCCGGTCAGGAACAAATGAGCAACAACAACAATTGAACTTCTTGTGACATGGAACATGACTTTTGTAATTATTTTGATTGAGATGCTCTTTTAACTCTAAAACAAAAATACTATTTTCTTATTTTACAATTTCGAAACAACATTAATTCAGTTCCATGCACATTTATAAGAGTATTTATTTTAAACTGTCTATGTGCTGAAAATCATTCCTCGTGGTTTGTCGTACCGATTTTCCTGGAAGAAGGGAATGTGCCTCCCGTATACAATTAAGTGTGACCTGTAGCAGTACGGAGAGTACACAAGGTCATTTGCACGAGAAGGGAGAATTACTTGCCACCCTCTCGGTCATTAGTGGGACATAGTTCCTCCATAGCAACGACTCAGCAACCATCTTTTAACGAATCATATATCTGAAAGGTGTTAATTGCTCTAGAACATTTTCTGACCTCTGCGTTTTCGGTGCTGGGAAGTTTTAACGGTTTTTTGAGTGAGTTGAAAAAAAAGCTGCGACTGTGATATTGCTCGAGGTTGTCCGCTCTTCAGCCCCAGTTGCCATTTTTTGTATGCTGAGTTATCTCGATATTTTTGGTCTGCTTTTGGACCACGTTTAGTACAACAATGAGTAATAATCATCAGTCTATAATAAGGGGGTTGGTAAGTAATAATAATTTGTAATATATTTTATAAGGCCAGAGCACAGAATAATTAATATGTGTAGCTAGGTTTTATTACGTGTCCAAATACTTTATTAATGTATGTAAATAATTATTAAGTTGTTTTTGTGCAAATTGTAACTAACGATGAAAATAATTTTAAATAAGAAAAAGAGAAATTAAATGCTAATATTATTTATTAAAATTGAGTTTGTTTTTCTAATTATCTCAGACATGTGTCAGAATGTGTTTTCTCCAATTAACAATTTTAAAAAGTGCCACTATTCGATCATCTATTTTATTTAATTCCACATAATACTTCTCTCTCCATTCGGGCCGAATGACTAGAACACTGGTAATCGGTATCAGGGTCTGTGGCTTCCATTCCCACTTTCGGCATGGACGTTTGTAGCTTTTTGGAATCGGCTTGAAGCAGTAGGTACCGGTAAAACGAGCCCTCGTGTAGACCCCCCCCCCCAAAAAAAAAAAAGAACCGTATCGCTCTCAATCAACTCACCAATCTTTCTTCCTCTGAAATTTAATAATCTCTCTATTCTTAAAAAAAAGTAACTCCCGCTGCCTCTGTCAAAAGCTTGTCACGCTATCTCCTCCGATATCGCATGTGGTTTATGGGGTCGAGCAGCGATACTAATGAATGCAGAAAAATGGGGAGACTAAAGTAAGACATGTCTCATCTTCGTCGGTACTTTAATTTTTTTAATGTTATGTTTTGTGGGAAAATATTGACTTTTTCATCTTCAGATTACGATAACTCGCCAAAACAGGATAGTAGAATTTTTATCTTTTTAGAGTTTAAGACTACAGACATTTTTCTTTCAAACTAGACCTCATTTGTTTAAAAATATTTTAAAACAGACTAATATTTTCATGATAAAATGGAACACAGTTTTTCAAGAAATATTGACTTTTTCATCTTCCGATTACGATAACTCGCCAAAAAATGACCGTAGAATTTTGATCCTTTTGCAATCTAAGACTATAGACATTTTTCTTTCAAACTAGACCTCATTCGTTTTAAAATATTTTAAAACAGACTAATATTTTCATCAAAAAATTAAACACAGTTTTTCAAGAAATATTGACTTTTTCATCTTCAGATTACGATAACTCGCCAAAAAATGTACTCCGTAGCGAAGAATGTACTCCGTAACACAACACGGATATTCAACTAGTAATTATTATATAAGACTAGATGTATTACTCGGCTTCGCTCGGGATTCAGTTTCTGTTATTTTTTTTTCAATGACTAGGGGCTTTGCCCCTAGGCTCGCTACGCTCACTCCTCTGTTATGGCTAATAGGGAGATACATAGGGGTGATTCTCGGGCAATGTAACAGCCATTTACTGTTGTCAGTCACCCTTATCCGAAGGGGAATCACTGTTGAATCACTGTTCCAGCTTTAAAATTCAATTAAACATCGAAATTTTAAGATAGAGACCTGAAATGAGGATTATATGAATGAGAAAGCTTTCATCTTCCAGATGGTGTAAATATTTTCTTTGTAATATAAAAACCCGAGGAGCATCGATATTACATCCACATATGTGACGATATTTCTCGAAAAATTCTGTTGAATTCTTTTGAATTCTGTTGGTTTTCGCGTGCTTGGGAATGTTTTTCGTCAGATTCTTGTGTTCGTCTAACTACATTTCGAATTCTGTTGGCTTCGCGATCTTCTGTTTTTTTTTCATCCCATTGCTCATTTTGAACAATTTTTGACCTTTTTGCACTTACTTCTGCAGGATTAAAAGTATCTCTCCTCTTTTGGGGCATTTTAAAGCATTAATTTTCAGCTAGTCAATAAAGTTTGAATGGATTTATTATTACAGAAAAAGAATCAATAATGTTTGAATGGATTGAGATCACATTCAATATTAAAACACAGCAAATCTGATAATTATTATAGAAAAAGTATATACACGCATTTCATGCTCGGTATTCTTTCTAAAAATTAAATTGTCTGCTACGTTTCAATACCACTTTCAGACTTTCTTAATTATAATATACACGTATTTCATGATTGTAATTCTTTCTCAAAACTAAATCATCTGCTATGTTTCAATGTCACTTCAGTTATTAGTTAAATCATCGCGTCAAGACTTAAACGCACGTCTTTCTAGCTAAGTGAATGTGTCCTTCAGTATATTTCAATTTGAACAGGTAGCTTGGGATAGATTCAATTCATGAAATGGGTAGATAACACATAATGAATGACTTTCCATCCTTATATTTTCATTTTTAAAAAGAAATATTCCGGCGTTGCCACGTATATGAAAATAATACATCAAATTCATTCTTACATGTGCCAATATATGAATAAATCACGTTTTTAATTCATGGCTATTTATTTATACGGAAATGTTATAATTTAACTGGCAACAATGAAATGTTACAATGGCTTTGGACAAAAATATCCGTTGATACAATGCAAACTTCTTCTAACATAATTCGAGAATGGATCGTCGTAGCTGGATGAAAAAAAGTCTATGACCTTCGCGAAGTTCAAGCAATAAGTTGACCAAGTTTTATCGCAATCGGATGAACGGTACGGCAGCGAATAAAATATGAACAAACAAACATTCATTTATATATATATATATATAGATATAGATCTACCCATATCTTGAAATCGCTGAATCTGACAGTCTCGGGACCACTTTTCTGTTAATATTTAAATGCTACTGAAACAAAGTCTAAGGGGTTGTCGGGTCTGATGATAGCTACAAATAAACTTGAAATTGAATGGCAGTATTTCCTAAGCAGTTTTTTTAGATCCATTTTGTTTATTATTTCCATTTCTTTGTAATCATCCTAAATTCCCATTATACTAGCAAAAATTCCGGGCCCCGAATGAACTCTCTCCGTTTCCATCTAGCTGATTATTAATTTATCTGAGAGATGCTCGTAAAAGTCTTATGTTTTGCACTCCAGTGCTGAAGTATTGTGTTCAAATAAAACCTCGCGACGGGCCAGGAGTTGTTTATGACGCTGATAGCTCAGATCCTGTCACATTTGTGTTCCATTTCTCTCTCGTCGCGTTTGAGCTGTCAGCTTATCGGGTGGTTACCCAGGTTTCCAAATAAGTAATATTTTTTTTCCCGAATTAATACTTTTTAACTCGTATTTCTTAACAGGCTACTACTCTACAACACAAAAGATAAATCGGAACATCGGAAATGCAGTACCAAGCGATCTTACTTTCTTCACTTATTCTTCTTAACCCCTTCCGTACCAGCATATGTATATGAAGATTACATGCAAAACCAGTTTTTTCGGGCATTTAGATTTAAAATATCAAGTAGTAGTTTTCTGATAAATGAGATGCTTTTATTCATATTAATAAGAAGAGATATAGGTATCGATATTTAATCCGATATATATATATATATATATATATATATATATCAATGTCTAAATCGATACATATAGAAATATAACGATATCTAAATCGATACACATCGAAATATACCTTATATGAATCGATAGATATAGAAATATAATGGTATCAAAATCGATACGCATAGAAATACAACGATATCTACATCGATTTATGTAAATATTATATAAAAAAGTTTACAGTTTTGTTACATTTATATATCAATATCTAAATCGATACATATAGAAATTACATAAAAGAGTTTGCAGTTTTGTTACCTTCATATATCAATAACTAAATCGATACATATAGAAATATAATGATATCTAAATCATTACACATAGAAATATACGTTATACAAATCGCTACATATAGAAATATACCGATATCAAGTTCGCATTAGATTACCGATTCGATTCGCATAGAAATAAAACGGTATCTAAATCTATACACATAGAAATATAACGATATCTAAATCGATACATTTAGAAATATAATGATATCTATATCGATTTACGTAAAAATTACATAAAAAAGTTAATTTACAGTTCTGTCACTGGTGAATCCATACGTGGATTCACTGGTACATAAAAGGGTTAAGGGGGCACATAACCTTGAAGCTCGACGAAAAGACTCTAAATATGGTCTAATTCTAACCACAAAACTAAAATAATATTAGAAAAAGAAACTTTCTTTCTTTATACCTATAAAGTACATATCTTTAAATATGTCCTATACAAAAATGGAAATTATAAATCTATAAATAATTTTCAAATTAGCAGTTTAGAATTTTTTACGATTAACTTGTAATTTTGAGTTTGTGTGCAGCATTACTTTAAAACTATCAATAGGAAACTGATAAAACTACACTCATGGGTATATTTCATGGTACTCTACCTTTTAAAACCAGAAAAATGGGCAATTCTGGAATGCTTATTTTATGTGGTTAAAATTTTACAACTAATAGTGATAATTTTTGAAGTTTTCCAATTTTCTGCTCATTTCTTAATTTAAATAATATTTATCACAATTTATTTGGTTTCACATTACAGGAAAATATATCACAAGTGTGTTCTGACCATTGATTATTTTCTCTAAGCATATATCTCAATTTTATGATGCAGTGAATCATAACAAATTCTAAACCACTAATTTGAAAATTATTTGTAGATTTATAATTTATATTTTTATACATGACCATATTTAAATATATAGGGTGGGCGAAAAGTCCTTGACACATTTCAGCTACCTCGATACACAATTCCCTCAGCGATGGATTGGACGAGATGGTCCACTAGTATGGCCACCTAGGTCTCCAGATTTAACTCCGCTTGATTTTTTCTTGTGGGGATATGTCAAGGACAAAGTCTTCGCTTCGAAAATGACCGACATTACACAGCTCAAGACACGGATCATCGAAGTCACACGAGCTAGACGTCACTTCTAGATGTGACACGACCTACGAAAGTTGCCCATATCGAAATTTGGTAACAAGAAACTTATTATGTAATGGTAACTATTAAAACGTTTTTCATATAAAATGTCATTCTATGGACTTTTTGTCCTGTGGCGCCCTCTTTTGTTAGCAGTTCGAAATTTTCTGTTGATAAAAAAACTTAACATTCTATTAAAGAAGTGACCGCAAACTGAACTCTTTTATGGCAATTTCTATTATATATATTATTTTCTGAAATGTGTCAAGGACTTTTCGCCCACCCTGTATGTTCTTTATATGTAAAAAGGAAGAAAATTTCTTTTTCTAATATTGTTGTTAGTTTTTTTTGTTAGAATTAGACAATTTTTATAGTCTTTTCCTGGAGCTTTAAGATCCTATACCCCCTTAATAGGCCGCTATTATATGACACAATAAAATATGTTCGACAATGTAAAAGTAAACAGTTGATTGAAATTTGGATATGTTTAAGATTCAAACAGGTTAACTTGCAGTCGTAAAATATTAATTTTTTATAAAATTTACCTTTATCTAAAAAATCACTGCTGTTTCTTGGTGACTGTATAACTATTTATATTTATTTTATTTTAAAATTATTAATTATTTTGCTATTATGATTATTAATGGTAGTCGCACTACGTATGACGTTACTTATTTACTGTACATATTGTACTTATTGACGTTACTTATGATAGCTAATCTATATATATGAAACAGTTCCGTAACTGACTCATTCATTCACTGACTGACATACGACGCACAGACCAAACCGCTGGACCTAAAGGGCTGAAATTTTGCATGGCGATTCTTCTAATAGTGTAGGGGTGCACTAAAAAAGATTTTTCAAAAATTCTTCTTAGATTTTTTTAAATTAAATTTTCAAGCTGTTTTTTAAACTTTTTTTACGTTTGTATTTAAAATAATAAATTGGGGAATTTGAAATTTATATCACGAGAAAGATCCTAAACATTCCTTTAAAATGATATCTTTTTCGAACCTTTACCTCGAGTTTCTGATTTTTGGTGAATTTTTAAAGATTAATTTTTAGAATTTAAATGCTGATCACGTGATTTCCTTTTCTGGTACTTTAAATAAATTTATCGTCACGTGCATAACAACTAGATAGACAAAAAAAACTTTCTTTCTAATACAGCAGACGATTGGATATTATCCAAAAAATTATCCCTTACGATTTTATTCTAAATATATATATTTTTTTTTACATCAATTGTATTTATTGATCGTCGCATTTATTCTAAATATATATATATTTATTTTTTTGGCATTAATTGCATACATTGACCGTTGTATTTAATTTGAATGTACTCCGTAGCGAAGCGCGGGTTTTCAGCTAATCTATATATATAATACAGTTCCGTAACTGACTCACTGACTGACATACAACGCACAGACCAAACTGCTGGACCTAGAGGGCTGAAATTTTGCATGGCGATTCTTCTTATAGTGTAGGGATTGCAATAAGAGAGATTTTTGAAAAATTCCTCTTAGATTTTTTTAAATTAAATTTTTAAGCTGTTTTAGTAACTTTTTTTAAGTTTGCATTTAAAATAATAATTTGAGGGTTATAAAATTTATATCACGAGAAAGATCCTAAAAATTCCTTTAAAATGAAATCTTTTTCGAATCTTTACCTCTATTTTCTGATTTTTTGTGAATTTTTAAAGATTAATTTTTAGAATTTAATATATTAAATGCTGATCACGTGATTTCATTTTCTGGTACTTTAAATAAATTTATCGTCACGTGCATAACAACTAAATAGAAAAAAAGTATTTTTTTTCTTGCTAATGCGGCAGACGACTGGACATTATTTTGTCTATAAAAATATCCTTTACGATTTTTTTAAAAATATATATTTTTTTCTACATCAATTGTATATATTGATCGTCGTATTTATTATAAATAAATATATATTTATTTCTTTTGGCATTAATTGCATACATTGACCGTTGTATTTAATTTGAATGTACTCCGTAGCGAAGTGCGGGTTTTCAGCTAGTAATTTACATAAGTTATTTACGTTTTTGTTGATCGTTTTCGAGTAGAGTTCGTTTTCCTGACGATTTCCTTTTGACATTGGAAAACGTTCCATTCTTACGGTCTACATTCGCGTCGCTGTCTTGCCGAAGAGAAACCCTAAGAATATCGTTTTACCGAGAAAAGTTAGAGGCACACTATTCAGCCTCTGCAAATCGACGCTCATTTGAAAGGTCTGCCAAATTTTCACCTCCAGTTCGGCGTAATTTCCAAATAAAATGAATCCCCAAAATTGTTGCTTTCAGATATTAGAAAGGACTCGCATCCATTATTGAATTATAATCACGCTAGCTGAAAACCCGCACTTCACTACGGAGTACATTCAAATTCAATACAATGTTCAATGTCATACTAAATAATATAGTACAGTTTGAAGAACATATCTTTTACTGTATTTTGACATTTTTTGGATAATGTCCAATCGTCTGCCACATTAGGAATAAAAGAAAAACATATTTTTTTTTCTATTTCGTTGTTAAGCACGTGACGATAAATTTATTTAAAGTAGCAGAAAAATAAATCACGTGATCAGCATTAAATAAATTTAATTCTAAAAATTAATCTTTAAAAATTCACTAAAAATCAGAAAATGAATGTAAAGTTTGAAAAAGATTTCATTTTAAAGGAATTTTTTGGATCTTTCTGGTGATATAAATTTTATAACCCTAAATTTATTATTCTAAATGCAAACTTAAAAAAAGTTACTAAAACAGCTTAAAAATTTAATTTTAAAAAATCTGAGAAGAATTTTTCAAAAAACTTTCTTACTGCACCACTACACTATAAAAAGAATCGCCGAGCAAAATTTCAGCCCTTTAGGTCCAGTGGTTTGGTCTGTGCGTTGTATGTCAGTCAGTCAATCAGTTACGGAACTGTTATATATATATAGATTACAAAATATTTAGATGAAATTTATATCGTATTTTAATTTATGTTATATTTATATTTGTATGTGCCTATAATTATTTTCTTTAAAAATGTGACACAGGTGTAATCGACTTTAAATATTTTTATATAGTAAAATACATATTACGAATCCTTTTATGTTCTTGAAATGCCATGCAGATTGGGAGTGAATTTTGCTTTTTGTGTTACTCGAGTGAATAGAAATAATAAAATATACAGAGGCTGTTCACACATTTTTTAGACGATGTATATTGTATTCAGAAAACTAAATTCAATAAAATTCTTGTGTTTTAAATGTTCTATTTGACATCCCTTATTCTGAACTATCTTTCGACACCGCAATTTTCAGGATAATAATGCCTTTTGAAGTGTCGGAAGAGGTATTCTATTCCATTCCTCCTGAACAGCTTTCCAGAGTGCTATAAGGGTTTTGGGACGACGTTTGGATAATGCAGATTTTAAAAGTCCGAAAGCACAAAAATCCATAGGTGATACATCGGGAGATTTAGTAGGGATATCAGTGAAAGGTATGGCCTTGATACCAGTTTTTTGTTCCATTTCTTTTAGGAAATTTACAGTGGATTTTGACGTGTGACTGCTAGCTTTGTCCTGATGGAGCCTCACAGATTGATGGCACTGTGGGTAAAGCGATGGTATTTCATTCAGAAAAATTGGCGATAAAATATGTTCCTGATACTATTTGGAGTTAATCTTGACATTTTTTTTCCATTTGACGCTATTTTGAATAAAAACAAAACTTTCAAGCCTGTAGACCATAATTTTGACTTTTAAAAACATTGTATAATTGCAATTATTTCTTTTGAAGCAAACAATTTTTTATTACTGCTTACCAAAATCGTCTAAAAAATGTGCGAACAGCTTCTGTAATCTCCAACTTTTTATTCAGTCGTGATGATGAATCCAATGATTTACAAATTCAATTACGAGAAAATTGTTGTGTAATTGTAATCAGCACTTCTGCCAGAGAGTATAAATAGTTTTAAAAATAAAATTTCGATGCAATGCATTATATCTTAATTAATGTAACGAAATTGAATGTACACAATTAAAACAAAACCAAATGAGATTTACGACCTGAATTATGTCAACTACGTAAACTGCAGAAGGTGTAAAAAGAGCATCCTTGAAAACTAATTCAAAATGCGTTGTATTATCAAATTGACATTTGACAATGTTTAAGTAAATTAATTAAGTGGAAAGATTTAATATTTCCCTTATTTTAGATACAAATTAACCACAGTACTGTTTCAAGAAGTGTTTTTTTTTTCCCTTTGCTCTTGACACTTGTCTTTTATCGACAGAATTTGTTTTGCTCCTTAACCTTCAATTAAAACTTCTCTCAACGCATGTGTCATTGTTATCATCTGAAAATTAATTTTCATTTAATTATGTTCGTTTTTAGTAAATAGTAATGTGATATTCTATTGAGGAGACGGCATTTTAAGGTTATTGGGATTACAATCAGGATTAAAATCAAAAATTTAATTTAGGAATATATCCTGGTGTAATTTTCAATTTTTCTGTTTCGTTTCTCCATTCGTTGTGTAACTGAGATATTTTAATTTCACAGGCGGTACATATTTCGAGACTGAATGACACCCATAAACTAAATATAGTATTTCTTTCTTCGAAATTTATCATGTATCTTTTGATTGTTTGTTTTTAATTAGAAATCTGTCACATTCATATTCAAGCAAAGAACTGTGATCATGAAGACTTTATCACTTTCCAAAAGAAATTATGTTCTTCGAAACTTCCTGAAATCCTCCTTGATTTTTCTAAAATGTAACTTGTCTGGATCTATGAAATACTCGCTTGCCAAACAGAATCTATAATTTCAATTCAGAAAAATTAATATTCGAATAGCTATGATAAATGTTAAACAGCCTTTGACATCCAGCAATCAAAATTAGACGAGTGACTTCGACTCTCAAATACTGGTAGGAAATATATTAGAGAACCTAACACACTTAAGAAAATTGTACATGTTATGGATCCTATTGGATTTGTTCAGTTCAGTGTTAACCTATGGAGACAATTTTTCCTTTGCTTGTCGACTTTGATTTAGCCTTTTCCTTAAGGGGTGATACCAAGAATGAATATAGATATATATCTATATATATAAAACAGTTCCGTAACTGACTCATTCATTCACTGACTGACTGACATACAACGCACAGACCAAACCACTGGACCTAAAGGTCTGAAATTTTGCATGGCGATTCTTCTAATAGTGTAGGGGTGCACTAAGTAAGATTTTTCAAAAATTCTTCTTAGATTTTTTTAAATTAAATTTTTAAGCTGTTTTTTAAACTTTTTTTACGTTTGCATTTAAAATAATACATTGAGGGTTATAAAATTTATATCACGAGAAAGATCATAAAAATTCCTTCAAAATGAAATTTTTTTCGAATTTTTACCTCCATTTCCTGATTTTTGGTGAATTTTTAAAGATTAATTTTTAGAATTTAATTTATTAAATGCTGATCACGTGATTTCTTTTCTGGTACTTTAAATAAATTTATCGTCACGTACAAAAAAAAAAAAAAAAAATAGACAATAAAATATTTTTTCTTGCTAATGCGGCAGACGATTGGACTTTATTTTGTCTATAAAAATATCCCTTACGATTTTTTTATAAATATGTTTTTTTTTACATCAATTGTATACATTGATCGTCGTATTTATTATAAATATATATATTTATTTTTTTTGGCATTAATTGCATGCATTGACCGTTGTATTTAAATTGAATGTACTCCGTAGCGAAGTGCGGGTTTTCAGCTAGTTGATATACAGGGTGTAACGAAACTCTTGGGCAAAACTTTAAGAGGTGATATTACACATCAAGACAAACAATATTATATAGGAAACTTAGGGTCCCAAACGTCTTCCAAAGGAGATAGACGCCATTAAAGTTTAGGGTCCGAAATTTCAAATGATCATAAAAAAATGGGAAAATTTGTCGATTCGTTTGCTGTTTTCCCTTAAATTATTCTTTATGTCAAGATTTTCTGGAAAATAAATTTTAAAGATAAAGTTAGAAAAATGCCGATAGAGGGCGCTTTAGACTTTGGAGTAACAAACAACTACTTTTTACTGTTATTTTTATATAAGATTAAATGCTTTCAAAAGCTTAGACTTAAACTTAAATTTTGAGCTAAAAATCTGAATCGTTCGGGGTGTTTATGTCGCGAAAACTCAACAGTGTTCAGGAGGTGAAATTTGAACCCCCTCCTCCCCTGTACGCAGTTCAGTTTTTCACGATTTTGGATGCTCACAACTGGGCACAACTGGGCGTACACTAACCCACACGCTACCCGCCCTCATTCATATCAACGCCGTTTCAGCGTCAATGTGTGGGCCGGAATTATCCACGATCATTTGATCGGGCCATATCTTCTGCCAAGGCGCCTGGACGGCGGAACGTATCTGGTATTCCTACAAGAGGTGCTTCCAGTTCTGCTGCAAAGTGTTTCAGCCAACATAAAGGCTCGTATGTGGTTCCAATATGATGGAGCGCCTGCACATTTCAGCGCAAATGTGAGAAGTGCATTGGATACAGCATATCCAGGGCGATGGATTGGGCGGGGTGGTCCGGTAAATTGGCCGGCACGCTCGCCTGACCTCTCCTGTCTAGACTTCTTCCTCTGGGGCCATATGAAGAGTCTTGTTTACGCAAGCCCTGTCGACTCCAACGAGGAACTGGTTGCGAGAATTGCCGTCGTAGCAGGCGATATCCGGGAGATGCCCGGGGTATTTGCTAATGTTCGAAAGTCCCTCCGCCGGTGGTGTGAGGCCTGCATCCTTGCTGGTGGGCGCTCTTTCGAGCAGTTTTTGTGATTCCACAGGAAAATCATGCGTGTACCATTTTCTACGTGTCATCATTCATTCAACCTTCATTCACGCGCACGACGTGCGTACATCAAACTGTTTTTTTTTTTTATTTCGAGAGGAGAAATTGCTCATGTCTAGTATTATGAATAAATTTTTTAATTTTGTCATCCCTCTCTAGTTTATTTTACGTCTAGAAGGTAGTAGTTGCTGCCTGGTCTACGACAGAAAGTCCTACTACACCAAGATCGGGAATAACTGAACTCTGTTCAGGAGGGAGGGAGTTTCAAATTTCAACTCCTGAACACAATTCCGTTTGCGCTACTTAACCATCCCCAACGAATCAGATTTTGAGCTCAAAATTTAAGGTTAAGGCTAAGCTTTTGAAAGCATTTAATGTGATAAAAAAAATAACGGTAAAAAATAGTTGTTCGTTACTCCAAAGTCTAAAGCGCCCTCTATCGACATTTTTTTTACTTTATCTTTAAATTTATTTTTCGAGAAAGAACTGACAAAAAGAATAATTTTAGCTAAAACCGCTAAGGAATTGACCCATTTTTCCGTTTTTTATAATGATTTGAAATTTCGGACCCTAAACTTTAATGGCGTCTATCTGCTTTGGAATACGTTTGGGACCATAAGTTTCTTATATAATATTGTTTGTCTTGATGTGTACTATTACCCCTTAAAGTTTTGCCCAAGAGTTTCGTTACACCCTGTATAGATATGAATATAGATATAAATTTTAAACCTTTTCCGTCATTAACTTATCGCAACAGAACATTATCCCTCAATTTGACCTAAATACCAAATTAATCTATTAGATCTTCCCCATAAACAAGTCACGCGCCAACATCTTAAATAACAGTTTTATAACGCGAATGTTCCACGTTTATCCAGGCGATCACGCCAAATGACGCGTTATAGTCAGGTGCTTATTCTGACGAATTAAAGTTCAGCGCGCCTGTACATTTTTCACAGGAATATACTGAGTACAACTGAAAAGTCGACAATTATTGGAAAACTTCTTTCCGTAGGTCAACACTGAGCTGAGTGAATCCAATAGGGCTAATACCCTTCAGCCTTAAGAGAATTGTAGATATTACGCTATAATGTTAAATTAAATTCCTCGTTAAATGATACTTGATGTGAATTATTTTGTATTGTCTTACTTTTCAGGCCTATAGTATTTGGAAAGATCATTTAGCCTACGAATTGCCCTTTCCTTTTCAAATTTTAAGGGGATAGTGGACATTCAAACCTAGCTTTTTTTGTTTTGAATGAATTTGCTTGAAATTTGAATATGTGATTAGTACCATAGATATGTAAAAGTGGTTAAAATTTTAAGATGAACTATTAATAATTTATGAATTATGAATTATTAATTATATTAAAAATTGGTCTAATTAAAAATGTTCCATGCGCATTTCTTTTGCATATAATAGGGTAATTTTTATTTAGAGGATACCTTATAGAACTAACAATGAAACTTATTGCTTATTTTAAGCATTCATTAAAAATATAAAGAGAAAAAAATAATAATAGTGAAAACACCCTTTTTATTGCGCAAAATACCTATAAATCCTCTTTTCAAGTGCAAAATTTAGAAATTCTGAGCTACGAAGCATAATTTTATTCAATAAGATTTATTTTATATACAGTTAAGTATATAAAACTTAAATTTCAAAGCAATACGATAATTAGAAATGCGCATGGAGAAGTATGAATATTCGTTTGAGATGAAAATTTTTATTTCGAGAAAAACACATTTAAAGTTATTGCTATTAGTAACCACATAATATCTAAATTAAATACGAATGCCTATAACTAGGAAAGTAATCACATAAATTAAAAATTCTTTTTGCAACAGATTCCTACTCGTCCGTAGTTTCACTATTCAATAAAATAAAAAAATCGAATTTTTGGACAAATTTCACAATTTTGAAAGTCCACTGTCCCCTTAATTGATCAATGTATCCTATCCTAAAATAACCCTTGTGATATGCTTAGTTAAAACAACGGATATTTGGCAGTATATGAACATAAATATGGCTATAAGGCCCGACAACATCAAGATGGCATTGCTGTCAGTTTTTGTATATCTAAATATCCTGCATAAACACATAATATACCGATTTTTTATTTTTATATTTTTTTTTTGTCAGTGTTAACCTCTCTATTCACAAAAAAGTAACTCCCTCTGCCGCTGTCAAAAGCTTGTCACGCTATCTCCTCCGAAACTGCTGGGAGTATGGGGTCGAGGGTGATACCAATGGATGCAGAAAAATGGGGGGACCAAAGTAAGATATGTCTCATCTTCGTCGGACTTAAGTTTTTTTATTTTATGTTTTGTGGGAAAATATTGACTTTTTTATATTCAGATTAAGATAACTCGCCAAACAATGATCGTAGAATTTTGATCTTTACACAATCTAAAATTACAGACATTTCCCTTTCAAACTAGACCTCATTTGTTTAAAAATATTTTAAAACAGACTAATATTTTCATTAAAAAATGAAACGCAGTTTTTCAAGAAATATCGTCCCCTATGTAGATGTAATATCGATGCTCCTCGAGTTTTTATCAAACAAAGAAAATATTTACATCATCTGGAAGCTGAAAGCTCTTTTATTCATATAATCCTCATTTCAAGTCTATATCTTAAATTTTCGATTTTTAATTGAATTTTGAAGCTGATAATTGAACAATGATGAAACTCCCTTCGCATTAAGGGTGACAACATGTAAATGGATGGAAGCTGTTACATTGCCCGAGAATCACCCCTATCTATCTCGACATAGGAGCGAGTGTAGAGAGCCTAGGGCGAATCCCCTAGTATAAGAAATATTACTTTAATTTCGTTTTTAAGTACTTCTCACTGAAAGGCAACAGGAACGTTTTAGATGACTGTAAAACATTTTTTTCTAATGATTGGGAGAACTGAGTCTAGACTCTTCACCGGGGGGAGCCGGAAACGTGAGACCACTTAGCCGCATGCGTTGCCCCCGGTGCACCACAGGGGGTGTGTCCGCACTGCACCCGTCTGGTGGTCCACGAATTTTGAACCGATTCAAGTGGCGGGACCAAACCACCTGACCCAGCACTCCCAGAGGTAATTTGAGAACTTTCAGGACATTGCAGCCACGCCCTATGTCACGTGCCCCGGCCACCATTAGTGAACACAACGGTGGATTTTTTTTCAGCGACCGGCCTCGAACCCGCATCCCTCAGATCACTGGCTCGAAGCCTTTGCTAATCGGGCCACCGAGATCTAAAAGCGATGCCAACAGCACACGGTGATCCCAGGTGGTCACTCTCCCAAGTACTGACAAGTGTCCTGCCAAAGATCTTCAATTTCGGGTCCCTTCTTTGTGAAAGCGCTATGTATGGACACGCAGAGGCATGGGTCACTATTCGAACTTGTAAGGTGTCAAGAATTTCGCCCATTATGCAGAAAAAAAACAGTAATTCTCACTCAATGAACCCAAAGCCTCGTGTGTTACTCCAACATTTGCAATTGATGTATGAATGGTCAGCGACCATTATTAAAATACGTGAATAGATGTACTAGGGGATAGATGTTTAGGGGTACCAGCAATTGAAATGGCAATTGCCAGGAGGGGAATTCACCGGCATTTAGAGGCTCTAACTCCTCAGATTTCATCAGTATTTTATCCTCCCTGTTACTTTAAGTGCTTTTTTTCCGTTTTAAATAGTGACATTTGTAAGGTTTACATAAGATTCGACTCACAATATTCGAACTTTTAGGCGAATAAATCGAAAGAAGCCGCTTAAGATATACTAATTGCGGCATACGCGGTTGGTATAAATACCAAACAGCTAGATTAACGAGGAAAAGGAGCTAGGAAGTGCGGTCGATGAAGTGTTGAGGAAGTGAGAGGAAGGGAAAGGAAGAGTAGAGCTGACGAAACGAAGTATCGAGCTGGAGCTAGGCTTAGGGTCTGGTTTAATAATAGTCGAGTTTGGCGAGTAGCCGCTGGAGGCATAGCTAGGTTGCTTCAAACCTACGCGAGTTCTTGTTAGGCCTAAAGTTTACGTGGCAGCACTGTTGGTTGACTTTCAAAGTATCTGCGAGTATTGCAAAGTGTATTTTTCTTGCATGAATAGTTATACAAGTAAATATATAAAATTGTAAAATGTTATATATCTCGTACCAGTAGTACACATTACTTACGTTGGAAAGAATATATATATATATATATATATATATGTGCAAATGCTTGAATAAACATTGTTGTTATGTAAGAACTGTGTTTGAATGAAATTATTTTGAGTGCCACTTCAAGATATACATACCCAAAGTTAGGGTAGATGTTGCTTATTCTCTATACATAAAAATTTAATTAAACAGAAATTAAGATCCATGGGATGTTACAATTTCATTTGTGATTCAATTCAGAGGCCCCTGATTTACCTTAACTCTTATTTTAGGGTCAAAGTGCTGCCTGTTTCATATAACGATTAGCTTCTTGTGCTTCCTTGATGTGGGCTAGGGTTCGATCCTTCATAGGGAGCGGTGTTCGCTCACCTATAGGTTTCATCCACATTAAAGTAGCCAATGATTTCTTGGCGTGGATGGGTCAATAGGGCCCTTTGCACGTAGGGTCTTTCTCGAGTGCTTGCGCGCGGGAAAACTTGCAGACGCAATCACGCGTGCTTGCGTTTTCTCCTCATGTTCCGAGTTTTTCGGACGCTCGTTCTTTCGCTCGCGAATACTTCATTTTCAAGGAAAAGGGAAAGAACGTCCGAGTAAAGGGATTCGCGCGCTACTGACCGCGTGAATCTGGCGCGTGTGAAAAACACACAGATTTACTGGAGCGTTCAGTAAATTCGTTAGTGTTTTAGTAATTTTGTGTTATAAAAATTGACTTTTAAGAAGTAGAACCATTTCTTAAGACAATCGAGGTTTAGTAGTAAACAAGTAAGTTTGAGTGTGAACTAATAGTAGGAATTGAAAAAAAGGATTGCCTGCCAGAATCTTGCCTACTGTGCGAGATTAGGAGGGGGAGAAAGAGAGAGAAAAAGTTTGTCAGGTTGGGGATTCGATCTCGCAACGTACAGGACGGGAGAAGCCCGCGATACCGCAGTGCTACCGTTTACACAGTAACAAGAGGGAACTTAGTATTGAAGAGCAAGAGACGCTCTAGGTCTAAAACTAAAATTGATTAATTAAATTTAATGAATGAATTAATATTTGAAAAAACTGTATTAACATCAAGTGTCATCCACTATAAGTTTAAAAAAATGTATTTGAACTTTAGTGGATGAATAAAAAGTACTTTTATTAACGATTTGAACATGGTCTAAAACTAAAATTGATTAATTAAATTTAATTAATGAATTAATATTTGAAAAAACTGTATTAACATCAAGTGCCATCCACTACAAGTTTAAAAAAATGTATTTGAACTTGAGTGGATGAAAAAAAAGTACTTTTGTTAATGATTGACAATTTGAACAAGATATATATATATAGGGAGAATGTGAACTATTAGTAGTAATTGAAAAAATACAAAGTCTAAGAGGCTCTTTCCAGAAGGAACTGAAGAAAGTCAGTGACAGTCAGCGTGGTGGAAGAGAAGCAGATGACGTCTACACATCTTCCGTGTGATACTACAATAATTCGCTGTTTACAAAAGACCAGGAACTACCTACTAGTAGTTTTACTAATGATAGTGAATCAGAGGATAGAAGCTTAAACGTCGACGAAACTGACCAAACTTCTATTTTCGCAAATGAACAAGGCTTGATGGAAGGTGGTGAAACTAGGCAGTGACAAAAGTTGAATTATTTTGCCTTTATTTACAAGTGCATATTACAGTTACATGTGAAAGGTAATAACATAGTAACTAAATACACGGATTTTTAATCTAAGTTCTCCGCATCACAACCCTACGATCTCGCCATTCGATCTTTCCATTGGTATTGAAATATATTTTATAAGTTTTCTGTTGTGTTTAACTTTTAAACTTGTTTGTTCCAATACATGTATGTGTCTAGACACGAGCATTCGCGCGCGAAAGAATGATCGTTTGAAAAACTCGCAACATGAGGAGAAAACGCAAGCACGCTGCGTCTGCAAGTTTTCCCGCGCGTAATCCTGCATGCTCCAAAGCACCTTTCCCTTCCTCTCCGACACCTTTACACGTGCACTCTACCACGCGGGATAGTGGTTTCACGCGGGAAAAAACGTACGTGTAAAAGGTGATAATGTCCTCCTGACGAAGTACCGGCCACGCTGGAGAAAAAATGATGATCAAATTCTATACCAGGGCTGTAAGGAAATAAAATGTTTTACCGTTTCCAATTTTGTCAGTATTATTGATTGTTCTTGATGCATAACAATATGGTGTTTACATGTATGTCCATTTCTTCTATGTTTTGACATTGCACGTTACAATATTAATACGGTCAAATTCAAACGATGCTCTGAAGCCACAACAATATATAATAATTACAAGATAAAAAGAACTTTTTATATACTATGTTTTTAAATTTTATCTAAAATCATATAAACTTGACAATTCTATTTATTAATACACACCTTTTTAAAATTTTTTGAAGAATTATACCATCAACTTGAAAGAAAATGAAGTTGATAGGAAGTTAACTTGCGTTTAACTTTTCGTTCCCGTCCCGGCCGATAAATGGCTGCACCAGTCTACAAAACAAAATTAACTGAAAGTGAATTCCTTTCTGCTTAAAGATGGCTAAAAGTATTAAAGTAATGCATTGTCATCGTGTTTTGAGCTATTCTAAAAGTTTCAAATATCTAGCTAGTCGGCAAGTTAGTTAAAAAAAGATTGCAAGGTTTGTAAGGGACAAACACACACGCAAACAAACAAGAAAATAAGTTAATAAAAACATTGAAATTAATTTAATTCTGCTTAAAGATGGCTAAAAGTATTTAAAAAATGCATTGTCATCGTGTTCTGAGCTATTCTAAAAGTTTCAAATGTGTAGCTAGTCGGGAAGTTAGATAAAAATTGATTTCAATATTTGTACGGGACAAACACACACACAAACAAGAAAGCGAGATAATAAAAACATGGTAAAAAGTGATCTTCTTGAAACTAGGCAGATTTCTACAGAAAATGATAAAATAGAGCTCAAATCCCATTTCAAAGGTGCGAAATGAGTTGCTACAAGAAAGCTTTACTGTTAATGAGCTCAAAGAGCTGTTTCATTTTAATACCAAGAGCTGTTTCATTTTTTATTGACTTGCTTTCTTGTTTGTTTGTGTGTGTGTTTGTCCCTTACAAATCTTGCAATCGATTTTTAACTAACTTCCCGACTAGCTAGACATTTAAAACTGTTAGAATAGCTCAGAACACGATGACAATGCATTTTTTAAAATACTTTTAACCGTCTTTAAGCAGAATTAAATTAATTTTCAGTTAGTTTCAATTTGTTTTGTCTTATAGACAGGTGCAGCCATCTATCGGCTGGGATGGGAACGAAAAGTTAAATGCAAGTTAACTTCCAATTAGCTTCATTTTCTTTCAAGTTGATGGGATATTTTATCAAAATTTTTTTTAAAAAAGTATTTATTAATAGATAGAATTGTCAAGTTTATATGATTCAACAGAAAATTTAAAAACATGGTATATAAAAAGTTCTTTTTATCTTATAATTATTATTTTCATTTAGTTTTTTTTATGGATTCATTTTTAACTAAATTCCAAAATCTTGCAAAAAAACGGAAACTTCAAAAACTGGAAACCCGCAATATTTGTAAGAATACCAACTAAAGCTCTCATACGTGGTGTTCATTGACAGAAAAATAAGTACGGAATTTCAGAGCATGTCAGAGATTGCCCGACGTCATTTTTAAGCTAGGATTCTATTTTTTCAACACTTTTATTGTGCAAGGATGGCATCCTACTATATGGGCTTGAAATGTAAGCAATGCAAATCAAGGAAAAATATCAATTTAATTTATACAATTTACTTCACCGAGAAACCATTTCTGATAGAAAAAAAATATACGACGATTGCGTTTAATGTCTTTCTCACTCCAAAACTACCAAACGAGGTCCAGTTTGGTAAGAAGAAAGGGAGATTTTTCATATTCTTTGCCGTATCAAACCAGTTCTAGAATCCCAGTCTCAAATTCCCATATCCAATTTTCTGTATGTAGGAGATTGAGCGGAAACTGGTGTTGGGGTCATGAGTTTCCAAGTTTTTCATATCTTCTAAACAAAGAAGGATGTGCAGCAATGCATAAAAATCATTTTCCCCAAACTCAAAGCCAACTATTCAAAAAAAAGTAACTCCCGCTGCCGCTGTCAAATGCTTGTCAAGCTATGTCCTTCAAACCCGCTGGGGGTATGGGGTCAAGATCGATACTAATGGATGCAGAAAAATGGGGGGACCAAAGTAAGACATGTCTCATCTTCGTCGGAGTTTAAGTTTTTTTTAATTCTATGTTTTGTGGGAAAATATTGACTTTTTCATCTTCAGATTACGATAACTCGTCAAAACACGATCTTAGAATTTTGATCTTTTTACAATCTAAGACTACAGACATTTCTCTTTCAAACTAGACCTCATTTGTTTAAAAATATTTTAAAACATACTAATATTTTTATCAAAAAATGAAACACAGTTTTTCAAGAAATATCGCCCCATGTGTGGATGCAATATCGATGCTCCTCGAGTTTTTATCTTACAAAGTTAATATTTACATCATCTGGACGCTGAAAGCTTTCTTATTCAAATAAATCTCATTTCAAGTCTCAATCTTAAAATTTCGATTTTTAATTGAATTTTAAAGCTGATATTTCAACAGTTATGAAAAGCCATTCGCATAAGTGTGACAACAGTAAATTGATAGAAGCTGTTACATTGCCCGAGAATCACCCCTATGTATCTCGCTATTAGCCATAACAGAGGAGCGATCGTAGAGAGCCTAGGGGCTAAGCCCATAGTATGAATAAAAATTTTAAAATGCTTTAAAGATGCAAAAAACTGATGATTTTTTATGTATGACGTTGGAAGTACCTTTTAAAGAATAACTAGTTAGTACCTGTCAAAACATGACGAATGAAAAGAAAAGAAATGTACTAATACACACATTGTACCCAACACATCATTGCCAAATGTTGAAACTATGATAAAATATGAAGAATAGAGAAATACACTTTAAAAAATTACTATTGAACCCACAAAAAGAAATAGGGTGATTCGACAGCGCGAAATAAACAATTTCCGCCAGGTTTCAATCTACAGTGTGGTCTTAAAAAAACTCTGCCGATATATGGATCTCTAGTTTTGCATCCGTGGTTGAGTGAAGAAGGCGCATCAATAAAACATCTATCTTCCAAAATCTACATTAATTTATTTGTACATATATACATTTGTATTCAAACAATTATTAAAGATGAGAGCTTACATATGCTCATCCTTTCCTGTTGCCTGCCACGAGAGTCCATCAGTTAGACAAAGCATAGAAAATATTAAACTTACATTGACATGCAGTGCCATCTAGGGGAGAAAAATTAACACAAATTTCCAAATATCTAGCGAACCGATCGAGAGAAGATTTCTGATATAGTTATTCAGAGGTATAAGCTCGGTATTATGTGAATGGCAACCAAGGGGCGCTCATGATTACGGTTATAGGTACAGAAACTCGATTTTCGAATAGCAACACCCATTTTTTACTGTCGCAAAATGCTCAGCGCATGCGAAAACCTTAAAGAGCGTTGAAACGGTAGGTGTATCACAAAAAAAGGACTCATTATGCACGCACAAAAAACGGCTCTGCAATCAGCCAACAAAAACACGATCAGAGGGCACGGAGGAAATTTGCATATGACTCAGGCCATACACCAATCACTAATGACAACACAGATCGGACCAAAGAAAACTTTTATTTGGATTACATATTTTCCACATGGGTGCCATCACAGGCCGTTCGCAGAGCTGTTTTTTGTGCGTGCATAACGCTTCCGTTTTTTGTGATACACGTAACATTCCAAAGCTCTTTGAACTTTTCACATGCGCTGAGCATTTTGCGATGGGAAAAAGTAGGCATTTCCATTCGAAAATTTCGAGTTTCTGTACCTATAACCGTAACGGTGAGCGCCACTTGGTTGCCGTTCACAGAATACCGAGCTCATACCCTTGAATAACTATATCTGTAATCTCATCTCAATCGGTTAAATGGAACAGCCCCTAGAGGTCCATATATCGGCAAAGTTTTTATTTATGATCACCCTGTATATCTCACAAACATAATTAAAAATATACTTGAGAGCGACTCATCGGAATAAACAAATTAACGTGTTTATGCGGCCTTGGATTTAGTGAGTATCTGAAGCCAGATTTAAACATGTCACTGAGCATGCGCAGAAAGCATTTTTTAATTGTAAAATATCTTTAATTAATAGAAATCGCGGTTGCAAAAACCAATTTTGTCACATATATTTATTAAAATGTTTCGGTTCAGACTAAAATGCAGTCAATGGATGCAGCAGTTTTCTCTCACAGACTGACCAAAGAATCGGCTTAGCAACTTAAATATGTAGATTTAAAATGAAGCTATTGATTGCGGAACTGTAGTAAAAGCATAATAATTAAAAGGCTGTAAGGCAGGGGCGTCAACCTCAAAGGCTAACTTGGGCCAACCAAACAAGGTTTAAGTATAGGTGGGCCGCAAAAAAAATCAATATTAATAGAAACGTGGGTTTATTTATCTAACTAGCCGGGCTTCGCCTAGCTACGACCAAGCCATCCGTGTAACATATTTATGTACTTCGGACCCCACAAAAGAAAAACAAAAGCCTACAAATGTATTAAATTCAAGTGAATAAATTCCTTTCAATTTTCATTCCCGTCGCTGCCGACAGATGGCAGCACCACTGCACCAGATGATTTGGTTTCTCAGCAGTGAGTGATTTTAGAATGAAAATATCTCTAAAACTATTGAATTGACAGAATAAGTGTACGCAGAAAAAATTATCAGTTTTCGAAGCTCTTTCCAAATATCTAACATTTATGTACTTTCATGAGAAAAAAAAATTGCACCGTTTCCTGTATATTAGTCGGCCATTTTTGTTTTCGAGGATTGGTGCACGGATGAGTTACGGTCACGTGAGCTCTCGACTTCCACTTGTCTCTTTATTAGTATAGATTACAGTATATTCAGCATAAATATATGCATTTTGTTTAATAATAGCAAAAAATTAGTATAATTTAAAAAAAAAATTTAGCGAATTATTCCTATCTTATAATTCTGCGTCAGTTATTTTATTATATATTATTGTGTGCCAATATTTTGGCCGGTCCGCAAAAATGTTCGTCGTGGGCCGCGAGTTTGACACCCCTGCTGTAAGCATCGTATACGACTTTCCATTAGTTTAGTTCACAGATCCTAAAAATCTCACTTGAAACAATGTAGTAAGGTAAGTATGTCTAATATGAGACCTTCCCTGATAAGAGACCCCAGCTTACAAGACGTATCAAGGGCTGCCGCCTGGCGACTGGGGCGTAAAACAGTAGTCTATTGCATAATTCGTAATCGGTGAGTCAGTTGAGTGTTTGCAATCGCACACAAAGGTGCAGTATTATTTTTCCTGAATGTGTGCTCGTCGTCTTTTTTGCCTCAACATTTCAATTGCCTGTTTTCACCTTCAAGGTAGCACTGTTAGTATTGGATAGGTAACTATAAATGTGTAGTATAAACATGCCGGTTTGTTTTTAAGCTGTTTCTTTCACTAGTAAAGTCAACCTTGTTGCTGTATTGGTAATGTGTTTTTTTATAAGTCTTCCCAACCCCGGAGGGAATTTTGACACACCCTGTATATATATATATATATATATATATATATATATATATATATGGTAAGTATGCCTAATATGAGATCCCAGCTTATAGGACGTATAAAGTACTGCCGCCTGGCGACTGGCGGCGAGTCTATTGCATAATTCGTAATTGGTGAGTCAGTCGAGTGTTTGCAATCACATGCAAAGGTGCAATATTATTTTTCCTGAATGTGTGCTCGTCAACTTTTTTTCATCACCATTTTTATTGGCTGTTTTCACCTTCAACGTAAGACTCTATAAGTAGCTATAAATGTGGAGTATAAACACGCCTGTTTGTTTATAAGCTAACATTAATCCTAACCTAAAAAAATCACTGTCGGGTTCAACAACATGGTCGTGCCCAATATGAGACCCCCAAAGCAAGCCTATTATGAGATAGTGTCTCATATTAGGCATTTTATTTTTCACTTTCACAGCCTTGTTGCCTCTGAAGCTGCAGATGCAATGACGCCCAGGTGAAATCCACAACCATGTAACAGTAGTGACAATGTGGAATGTATTAATCAAACAAGTTCAAACCAGTTCTTAGTGACTCCTGAAGAAATAAATCCCTTGCCTACGTTACCTGAGAAAAACACCTCGAAACCAAGTAGGGCCCGTAAAGTCGATACTATCACAACATCGTCCTATAAACATAAATTGATGGATAGCACTAATAAAAGAACTGCAGCATATTCGAAAAAAAAATATGTTTCCAACAAGATAAAAAAGGAATAGATCTGAAATATAAGAAATCAAGGGATAAACAAGGAAAAGGAGATCAAGATAAAAAGAAAAGTATAAGGAGACAATAAGGAAAATGGAAAGGGGTCCTTACAGGAATTGGAAAATTCAGGATGGATGAAAACACAACACTAGTTAAAAAACAGAGAACGAATATGCCTAATTATAGCTATGATGATCTCAGTTCACTTGAAGATGATGAAAAACTTTCTGTGCATGACAGCAGTGATGATAGCATTGATGAAAACGACGCTGAATGCCTTTTTTTGTGGTTGTTTATTTTCAGAAGACAAACGGGGAGAGCAGGGGTGTCAATGTAGAAGGTTTTTCAGGGGGGGGGGGCGCCATGAAGATTGTGGAGCTGAAGAGGTTTTTATTTGTAAACAATGTGAAAAGTTTGAATCTTGAAAACCTGTAGTGTAAACCAACTAATTTGTTTAAAATGTCACTTTTCTTTTTCACCTATTAGTGTATATAGGTAACTGTTATCTAATGATTGTGTACAGTTTCATTTATACGGACTTTTCAGTAATTCTAATTCATATTTAGAGTTGTAGAATAGGGGTCTCATACTAGGACTACTTTTTTCAGACCCCAAAAATGGAACACTTGTGTTTATAATTGCATACATGGAAATTGTACGGTTATTTTCATTTTTTGTCATTGTTATATGTAGTAAAATATGTGTATTACAAGGATATCAAGGTGGTACTATAATCTGTCACTTACTTTCCTAGTTATACATGAAAATAAAAAGGGGTGTCTCATATTCGGCATACTTACCATACTTACAATGTCACGTCCCCAGATGATTATTATTGTAGTCTAGACATGTAGATGTATAGATCAGAAACGCTTAGACATTCATTCAAGAGTTACATTTTTTACTAGACATGCAGCAATTGATGTTAAAAATTAAAATTATTCCAGACTTTACCTTCACAAAAAGACTTCATTCTGATACTAAGAAATTTCAAAAGGCTCGTCTCTGATATAAAAATCAAAATTCAAATAATCTCCTTTAACAATCTGTCGGATAAAATACCATTCAAAATTACGCCTCACTTCGAAATATTACGCTTACATAGTATACCCAGATTAAATTAGAATCCTTTCAAAAGCAGAATATAAATAGCTCTAAGTTTTCTTTTCACGAAAATAAGTCACTTTATTTTTAAAGGTATTCATAATCTTTTTTTAATAACTTTCAGTTTTTTGGTCACTCGGTCAGCAGGTGAAAATTAAAAAAATGAGTTAAGATTTTTATCAACCCCCGTACAGTTTTTTTGTAATGTTCACATATTTACATAGGATATTATACGATGGATGTTAAAAACCTAATTTCGGAACTCTATTCAGTGTCCATAGAGCGGAAAAATAATAATTTTAAATATTAAGAAATTAATTTTAGTGTTAATTTAAAAGTGTCTAGATTATTACGAAGTTTTGGCATCCTTAAAGTCACTCTCATGATAGGACGTTTAAGATTTCGCAGCTGACTCTCAAGTCTTTCTTTTAGCAGGAATGATTTTGTAAGGATATTTAAATTCACAAACTCTCGAAAACGTCTTTTCAGAGTTGACATTTGAATACGGCCTTTATATACATTTCAAATTTAGCAATTCAAGTAAAACTTCCTGTTAACTCCCCTGATAATACCATTTCCTACATGAATTGCATGTTAACATCCGGAACTTTCACTATACAGGAAAATAATTATACTTAAATTAATTGTAAAGGGTCAGCGATATTCAGATGTTAACCAAACTTTTCCCCTTTGTACTAACTTATCAATTCTCAACGCATTTCGAAAACTACAAGTTTAAAGTTCTGCAGCATAAATCTATTTATTTTAACAAACTAACAACGATATTAAAAATATTAGATCTATGTCTGTACATTTATTTCATTCCTTTATATTTGCCTAGACCAGTTCTTGTGCGTAATGTCTGATTTTGAAGAACATTTTTTAAAAGACTTCAAGACAAACATTTTGCTTGTCAAACTAGCGTAATGAGTGAAAAGCAAACGATTTCTTGCCTGAAATGATCATTCAACAGTATGGAAAGAACATTTTGTCAAAAAAATCGGAAAGTGTGTTTGAAAAGACTAATACAGTGTTCGCAGTTTCTTACTTTTTTTAGTCCATAAGAATTTAATATTAATAACTCTCTTGTATTTGGAGTGTAATTTTAGTCTGTTTTTAGTAAACATACATTATCATTCAGGAATTATCCCGCCTGATACAGAAATTATCATTTAACATGCGGGAAAGAACATTTTGTCAAGAAATCGGAAAGGGCATTCTAACTACAGTTTAGAGTTTCTGTATTATTTTTTCCGATAAGCATTTAATATGAATAATCTGTCTTGTAATTTTGAGTGTCATTTTAGTTACCAGTCAATAACAAGTTATAGAATAGTGAAAAGAACGGATTTTATTTTTAAATAATTAATTTAATTGTAATAATCCCCTAGTATAATTGTACCGTAAGATTTTCCCAGATAAAGGCAGTCAATTGACTTACAATAGCTAAATAAAATTCTATATTTTGTTGCATACCTGAAACCCCTCGTGAGATGTTGAAGTCATTAGGTAATCTGATATTTTATTGTAAATAAGGATAATGATAAATTGAATTCTTAGGGCCTGTTCACATAGGAGTCCGTTGCGTTGCGTTAAGGAAAAGATGACGTTGAGAGGAAAATAAACCAATCATAGGACTCCAAACGATTAGCAATGAAGTTTTTAACGCCTGTGATTGGTTTATTTCCGTCTCAAAGTCATCTTTTCCTTAACGCTACGCAAAGGACTCCTATGTGAACAGGCCCTTAGTCATTTGTGGCTCTTGCGATAAATCGCCGAAACATCTTCGAAAAATCTTCAGTTTAGCAATCCAGTTTTTCTACAGAAAATTTTGTAAACATAATTGTGTCAGAAACAATTATGAGAAAATTTCTTTTACTTCATAACAAAGACACATATTTTGGCCTCAAAATTCGCAAATAATCGAATAAGCTTTGAACAATAAGCGAAAAGTCATATTCCAAACACTTTCAGGGACGTTGTAACACTCAGAGATTAAATATTTCCATGCAAAATCTGAAATTGTAAACGTGAATAAGATCCAGAAAACAAATCAAAAATCTCCCTCAATCGTTAAACTTTCTCAACGGCATCCTCTAAATGCTTAAGCATTTGTGTACGAATCTATTTTTTCATCTAAGATGGTAATTAAGAAGAAAAAAGGGAACATTATATATTTTTTCCATCCAGATTCTCTCCAGATACGTCGTGTATAATTATCGTAAAAAACACGACCCTATAAAAACTGTTTTCGTGGATGAGAAAAAATAAAACTGTGGCAAGAAATTATCTCTTTGTTTGCTTTAATGTGATTCCAACTTCAAAGATAAATGAAAATGATTTAATATCTTGGTTTTACTGCTTCTCCTTCTTTTTATCACTTATTCTCCATAATTAAAAACAAGATGTTATTTCTTTAAGCTAAGATAAAAGCTCTCGGTTATGTGTTGGCTCCAAAAATAACCATTTAAATAGGCGTGCAGTGTCAGTAAAAAAAAAAGGAAAAAAAAATATCTGAGTTTTAAAAGACTGTTAATTTATTTTTTTTTAAATTATAAAGAATTAATTTAAAGAGAGAATGCAGTAATACTGCTTAAAGTGGACGTTATTTGAAATGTAAAAAATCGATAAATAAGGTACAGCTACATATGTGACTCAAGATGATATTAACCGATATATATATATATATATATATATATATATATACACACACACAAACACACACAGATATATATATATATATAAATATATATATATATATATATATATATATATATATATATATATATATATATATATATATATATATATATATATATATATATATATATACACACACACACATATATACAGTATGCCCACTAAAGTCCCTTCCCACCTTCTTAACTTTGGAACGGCTGCTGCTATATTCATAAAAGTGGTGTCTTAGTAAAGTAGCCATGCGCTACTGAATAAAACCACCCACCGCGCCACCTGGTGGAAAACTGCGGAGTTAGCATTCCTATCTCGAAAACGGAACGAGATAGGGAAAAAAAAGTGATTTACAAAGTTGTAGAAAATCATCGATTTAGTACGAAAGTATACCTTGTGGACATTATTGAGAAGACTACAACGGTTAAAACGCGCCTTTGTTTTTTCGTGATTTCCTACACTGTAACGTGACAAAAGGATCTGAGAAAGAAAAAAAAAACTAATTTTAACAATATACCTTTATTTGAGATGTCCAAACTTCTCACCGTCATCTGCAATACACATTTCGATCCTCGTTTGAATCTCACGTTGCACACGTTGGAGCATAGAGCGTGACACGTTGTCACAAGCGTCCGTAATGCGTCGTTTAAGGTCCTGCAATGTTTGTGGAGGGGTTACACCTGCTGTTTCAGGTATCCCCACAGGAAAAAGGTCCAGTGGAGTCAGATTAGGCAGAGTCTGCTTTATAAAGACAATCAGTAGTACAAGGATGAAACCCTCGGGGTTTGAACCACGGTTCTTTTGATTGGGGATCACAAGCGATATACCACTGTGCATATTGCGGTGTCGTGTTTTGCCCGAAATATAATCATTTCTCCTTCCGTTCAAGTTTCGTGACGTCATAGTGTAGGAAATCACGAAAAAACAAATGCGCTTTTTAACCATTCTATTCTTCGCATTAATGTCCACAAGGTGTCTTTAATTACTAAATCGATGATGCTCTACAACTTTGTAAATCACTTTTCTAATTCCGCAGTTTTCCACCAGATAGCGCCGTAGGTGGTTTTATTCAGTAGCGCATGGCTACTTTACTGTACCTAGACACCACTTTTATGAATTTAGCAGCAGCCGTTCCGAAGTTAAGAGGGTGGAAAGGGACTTTAGTGGGCATACTGTATATATATATATACAGTGGTACCTCGGTTTGCGAATAGTCCCCATGTCAAGCACAGTTGCACTTTCTCCGACAAAGCTTGAAGCTTCCTCTAGCACAGATTTTAATTAGATAATTTAAAAAGGTTTAAGATATTCCGTAAGCGAAGGGGAATTCATAGTGTTTGTTAGACATGGGGAGCCTACTTTTTCAGATAAAAAGGATGCTGGTCAATTGGTTCATGAATTTAAAAACAGTTTGTGGGAAGTGAAGGTGAAATGCCAAACGAAGTTTTTAACTGCGATGAAACAGGATTGTTTGGGGGAAAATGCCAAGAAGAACTTACATCACCAAAGAGGAGAATGCACTTCCTGGGCACAAGCAAAAACTTACAAAGGACAGTCTTACACTTTTATTGTATGCTAATGCAAGTGGTGACTGTAAAATCAACCCAGTTTTAGTTTGCCACTCTGAAAATCCTCGTGCATTCAAGAAAAATAATATGCTGAAAGATAAACTGATTGTAATGTGGAGAGTAATCTATATTAATAAAGTAACAGCGGGGTTTGTAGAGATCATGTGACCGTAACGCGACCGGGCGGACTCATCCAAAAAAAATGGCCGACAAATACAGGAATCGGTGTATTTTTTTTTTCTCGTGAAAGTACATAAATGTTACATATTTGGAAAGAGCTTTGGAAAAAACTGATCATTTTTTCTGCTTACACTTATTCTGTTAATTCAATAGTTTTAGAGATATTTTAATTCTAAAATCACTCACTGCTGAGAAATCAAATCGTCTGGTGCAGTGGTGCAGCCATCTGTCAGCAGCGACGGGAATGAAAATTGACGGGAATTTATTCACTTGAATTTAATACATTTGTAGACCTTTTTTTTTCTTTTGTGGGGCCCGAAGTACATAAATATGTTACACGGATGGCTTGAGCGTAGCTAGGCGAAGACCGAGCCTAGCCGGGCGAAGTCCGGCTAGTGTGTAATAAATCCCCTAAGACCTGGGTAAAAAGAGTCATTTTCATGGATTGGATTATTGAGGTCTTCGTACCAGCTGTCAAGAAATATCTTGAAGAGAATGGTTTGCCCTTGAAGTGTCTGCTCGTCATGGAAAACGCTTCTGCTCATCCAAAAAATTTTGAAAAAGACCTGCACATGAACTATAACTTATAAGTTTATGTTTGGATAAATTTGATATAAGTTTCATTTATTATTACCTCAGATTCTGACATATATACGTAACTAGCTGAAAACCCGTACTTCGTTACGGTTGTAATAACCCAGGTGGGGTTATCAGGCTGTGAACGTATAGCTATTAATTAATGTCGCGTGCGACCAAAGCTGTTTCAACACACACCAATGAATGGGTTACAACTCTCAGGAACTACACACAGGTTACATATATACAATTTTATTTACACACATGTATTTACCGATTCATTACACAGCATCGTGCTAAATACAGAATCATCCAATATGATATATTCAATTATATTTATAAACATTTCATCTTCACAAATAAAGCAAGCCGACCCTTGTGGGTTAAGAGGCGATAATGTAATAACGGGATGTGAAATAGATATAATTAATTAAATGCTCACCCGTGGGTTGCCGGCACTGTTGCTTAGTCTCACTACACCACTAGCACACATAAGGTTTGGTAATACTTGACAGTCCGGGTACACTAGGTCCGTCTGAACAGATCGATGCGGGCAATTACAGTTCGCTGCTCACACATTGGTTGTCGGCACTGTCGCGTACTCACGTTGCACCACTAGCACACCTAAATTCGGTAATGCTGAAAAGTCACTGTGCACTAAGTTCGTCGAAAGAGTTCTATATTGATACTAAAAAGTCAATGATCGATGATAACTCAGGATGGATCTCGAACACTGGGTTGCGATGGTTCTCTTAGGTTGCTTCACGGGTCAGTCAGCACTGGATGTTGGTCATCGACGTATTCATCATAGCACCTTGTATCAAATCTCGCTTCGGTAGTGTTTACTCGTTGGTCACCTTATTTCAGAATACTTTCATCGTCACGCCGTAGTTGTATATATATTTGCGTTATATTTCTTTATGTACTTTCGTGGATTCATCAATTGCGTTGCCTCGGGATGCTTCTCGTTCACGCAGCAGCTTACTTCGTCTCTTTTCCTTCCTTTCGTATGGCGCACTCTCGCATGCGATATTCTGTTGTTCGTAATTTCGTTGGCCAAGCGGTGGCTCCGTTATTTTTTGTTCATTTTGTTTAAGTCATGGGGCTCTCTCTTAAAAATGCTTCACACCATGTATATATATTTCTTTTCTTTTTTGTGATTGGTTCTTGCCTTTTTGGCTTCCTATTTTCTCGCCCCGCCTCTTGATTGTGTTGGGGACTGAGCCACTTAGTTCATAGGTTGGTTCATGTTTTATGATTTGCATTTTTAATTATGTTGGGCGCCTCTCCTCGTCTGGGAAATTTCTCAACTCCTCATGCACCAGTTTCCTAATCTTTGATCTTCGATTTATGGCTGCTGTCCTCTTACTTATTTTATGGTTTTATTGCCCGTGTTATTGTGCACTGCCGACGCTCTGCTCACAGGCGCCATGAGGCGTCATAAATTCTGCTCACAATACCGGCTGTGTGGTTCTACCAATTTAGATTTCGCGTATTCACATCCCGTTTATTACAACGGTGTACATTCAAATTAAGTACAGCGGTCAATGTATGCAATTAATGCCAAAAATATGTTTAAATATATTTATAATAAATACAACGATCAATGTATGCATTTGATGCAAAAAAAAACGAAAACATATATTTATAAAAAAATTGGAAGGTATATTTTTATACACAAAATAATGTAGAAGAAAATATTCAAATTAAATCTAATACGACATACTAAAGAACATAGTATTGTTAATATAGCACAGTTTGAGGAACATATCTTTTACTGCATTTTAGTATTTTTTGGATAATTTCCAATCGTCTGCCGCATCAGCAAGAAAAAAAAATATTGTTTTGTCTATTCCGTTGCTATGAACGTGATGATAAATTAATTTAAAGTACCAGAAAAAGAAATCGCGTGATCAGCATTTAATAAATTAAATTCTAAAAATTAATATTTAAAAATTCACCAAAAATCAGAAAATGGAAGTAAAGAACTGAAAAACATTTCATTTTAAAGGAATTTTTAGGATCTTTCTCGTGATATAAATGTTATATCCCACAAATTATTATTTTAAATGAAATTAAAAAAAGTTACTAAAACAGCTTAAAAATTTAAATTTAAAAAAATCTAAGAAGAATTTTTCAAAAATCTTTCTTAGTGCATCCCTACACTATAAGAAAAATCGCCATGCAAAATTTCAGCCCTTTAGGTCTCGCGGTTTGGTCTGTGCGTTGTATGTCAGTCAGTCAGTCAGTCAGTAAGTGATTCAGTCAGTTACGGAACTTTTTTATATATATAGATTATTATTACTTTTATTTTTATCCCATTTAAATAATGTTAAATATATATCAGTCACCTGATGAAGCTGTCGTCTGAGAAATAAAT
Organism: Dolomedes plantarius; assembly: GCA_907164885.2. Taxonomy (NCBI): domain Eukaryota; kingdom Metazoa; phylum Arthropoda; class Arachnida; order Araneae; family Dolomedidae; genus Dolomedes; species Dolomedes plantarius. The sequence goes on from OU015493.1 coordinate 212,135,908, forward strand.
GTTGCGAAGTCTCAATGGAGAAAAATGGCATAGTGGATATTTACATTGCCTGTCTTTTAGCTTCTAAATTCCGGCACCCGTATTGTATAGTACTTAGGTGACTGCCTGCGTTGAAAATGCCATTTTTTGACTATTTTGGTCAATTTCATTTTTTGCAAGAATCTTGTATTTCAATCTTTTCTCTTTTCAAAACCGTTTTAATTTTAATTCTACGTGAATTAGAAGCAGAGTTATAGCTATTTAAAAAAACATCGTCAAATACAAAATTGAAGTGACAAACAACTTTAAACGCGTCCATTTTTTGACTATTTTGGTCAATTTTATTTTTTGCAAGAATCTTGTAATTCAATCTTTATTCTTTTCAAAACCACTTAGATTTTCATTCTACACCAATTAGAAGCAGAGTTATAGCTATTTTAAAAAACATCTTCTTATACAAAATATAAGTGACAAACAACTTTAAAGGCGTTTTTCTCAGAATTATGTTTTTTAGCACAAATCTCTACCATTATCATGATATTTCACATAATAATGCATATAATTTGATAAAATTTTCAGGAAATATTTTAGATGCTATTGTTAATGAAATGACATACAATAATTGATGTATAATAAATATTTTTTTGTTTGGGGCTGTTATAAGGAAAGGAATGACGAATTGGGGAAAATTTTCATATTGGAAAATAAAATTGTCTGTATTATTTTGAAATTTAAAATTTCTCTTAGATTGTAGGTCATTTTAAAGATAACTATTATATCTTTCATGTGTAAGAAGGAAATTAAAATAGTAGCATTAGAATTTTGTTCAGAGTGATAGGCGTTTTAGCTAAATTTCATTAAAATTTTTTTCAAATTGACCAATTTATAAAAGAGTATGGTATTTACAGGAAAGTTTTTTTTTATATTTTTTATTTTTAAATGCTGTTTTACCATAAGAGACCAAAAATCCTTAAAAAAACAATTTAAAAAAAAATTGGTTCCGAACGTAGGCAGTCACCTTAAATATTGTAGTTAGTAGGCAATTTTTTAAGATGCTTTCAAGTTACAGATGGCACCTATTTGACGCTCAGAGATTTTTGGAAAGAGCATTTCGATATCCTCAACGTCATCAACATTATTGATAAGGCCTGGTCTCTTATTGTACCTTGCAGTCTGTCTGGAAGAAACTCGGGCCAACTTGAGTGCCAGAGAGAGACTTCGAAGGCTTTGATGATCAAGAGGCGGAAGTCAAAGTTGGGGATGAGACAGTGTTCAAGGGCAAAAGTATGGGCTTGGAGGTCGACTGTAAAGAAGTGAAGATGTGCTGGGGCCCGAAGACAATGAAGAACTCATCACAGAAGTGGGTGAGCTGCAGAGTCAACATGTGAACGCTATCCAGTAAGAACGTTTATCAAAGAAAGACAATGATAGGGAGAAAGTTACCGTTGCCATGATAGAAGAAATTTGCAGCAAGTGGAGTGAAGGCATTTATTGAATAGTATCAATTTAATAAATCTGTGACCAACAGAACAATTAATATTCTAAATAACAATGTGATGTCTCACTTCTGTGAAATCCTTCAGAAAAGCAAAAGACCACTTTCTTTGGATCGGTTTCTTGTGCCAAAATCAGCAAGTGATATTGAAAGTAGACGAAGAGAGAAAAACACTTACATCAGTGATACTAGTGATATTACGCAAGATGACTTAGAAGAAATGACTTAGTTTCGATGTTAGCTCTATAAGGTATCCCGTATATACAAATTACCATATTACATGCAAAAGAAATGCGCATGGGACATTTTTAATTTGGGAAATTATTGATATAATTATTAATTCATAATTCATAATTTTCTAATATTTCATCATTAAATTTTAACCACTTTTGCATATCTATGGTAATAATCACATATTAAAATGTCATTCTAAGCCATTCAAAACAAACAAAAGTTAGGTTTGAAAGTCATTGTCCCCTTAAGAGTAACCTAAATAAAAAAACATACTCAAAGAGTGACATATATACATATTAGCCAAAGAGGTTCACGTGTTAGCTCTCAAGCATTAGGTTATCCATAAAACATTATTAAAACGAGGAAATTAGAGAAGAGTTTTTTTTTTGCGTACCAGTTTGAATATACCTTATTTATAGTATCCCAAGTGGTAGTCGCTTTTAAGCGTTACGTGATCTATAAAATATTGTTAAAACGAGAAAAGGATAAAAAAAGGTTTTTCTATGTACTAGTTATAGCATACCGTTCTACATAGTTTTTTTCTAATGGCTGGGAGAACTGTTCCTAGGGCTTTCTCCGGAGGGGGGGGTAGCCGGAAGCGTCAGAACATTTCGCCGCATGCGTTGCCCCGCGTGCACCACAGGGGGTGGGTGCTCACTGAACCCGTTTGATGGTTCGCGAATTTTGAACCAAGTCAAGTGGCCAGACCACCTGACCCAGCAACCCCTGAGGTAATTAAAAAAGTTGGAAGACATTGCAGCCACGCCCTATTTTAAGTGCCCCGGCCACCATTAGTGAACAGGCGGAGGAATTTGTCATCGACCGGCATCGAACCCGCAACCCTCAGATCACTGGCTTTACGCCTTTGCCAACCGGGCCATCACGTCCCGTTCTACATAGTAGCTGCAGACGTTCGTTCAGTTGTTTTGAAGCATTCTGTGAGACGTGAAATATTGTTTGAATGGGAATATTAGAAAATAAGGTTTTTTGCGTAGCTGTATGAGCAGAAGATCTACATAGTCGCCCAAGACGTTCGCGTAGTAGCTTTTAAGCATTACATGACCCAAAAAATATTGTTGAAATGGGAAAATCACAAGAAGGTGTTTTTTGCGCACCAGTTTGAGCAGGGGTTTTACATAGTAATTAAGGCAGTTGTTTTCAAACATTGTATGATACATAAAATATTGTTAAAACGGAAAAAATAAGAAAATTAGATTTTCTTTCCTACCAATTTGAGCAGAAGTAATGTGCAAAAGGGATAATAGAAATTAAATATTCATGTACATGTATATTGTACTAAGTAAACCGAACGTCGCAAATTACATAAATTGGTAACGGAAATAATTCGATGAGATGTAGCGGGCTTGTTATTTTAAGCATAGGAAAATTCCTGTTTGGACTGTAAATTGCATTAAAAGATAATAGAGCTTAATAAGAAACAATAGCAGAATCTGTTAAAATTCGCTAAACATTGCGAGCATCGAAACAATTAAATAGGACAAATTAAAAGTACTGCAAATTGTATAATAAACTAATAAACACGCACTGAAAACACGCACTTCACTAAGGAGTACATTCAAATTAAATACAACGGTCAATGTATGCAATTAATGCCAATATATATATATATATATAAGAATAAGATGAAAGAGAAAACCAGTAATAGCTCTAAAGCCACTTGAAGCCAGGGACATCCAACATGTAAAGAAAAGTATGAATAAGGTTTTTGACAGCATTTCTTCATCAGCGGTGTCAATACTGTCTAAAAACCAATGGATTGTTTCTGATGAGTATGATCTATCAAATAAACACACTCAGACACCGTACAATCCATTATTAACAGAATAATTGAATAATAAATGAATTAAGTTTGAATAAAAGTACTTAACCAAAGAACACCAAGCCTGGCGCTAGTCAGAGTGGAAGTTAAGAACTTGTAACCGCAAGATGACTGACGTCATAAAACTTGCAACCATTGAGGTAGTGGATACTCAGTTACAGACTTACTTAGGTTACCCTATTTTAAGACTATTATTCCTTTATTTATTTAGTAGTAGTTATTATTTTTATTTTAACCTATTGTGATGTTTAACTTATTAATGCAACAGAACATACTATTCATTAAAACAAAAACAACCAATTATGTTTTTGGATAGACTTACTGGGTAATTATTACGTGTTAGCACAGCTTTCAAGACTATAATATGCTTATTCCTATTGTCTTTAGAACATAGCCTATTTATAAGAACTAACTGATTTACAATAATGTTATTAAAAACTGATTTATGTAAACAGGTTAGATAATTTTGAAATTTAACAATATTAAAATTATAGTCAGATCTTTTGTCGTATAAGTCAAAAGTAAATTTATTGTTAGTACTTAATTTAATTTTAATATCTAGAAAGTTTACATTAATATTATCATGGCTACTTTTAATTAGTTCCAAATTAGGAGGGTAAAAATTTAAGTCTATAGGGTTATTACTTTTATTAATTACTATTATATCATCTATATATCTAAATATATTGTAATTGCTATTTTCTATATTATTAATGTCAAAATAATATAAGTATAAATTAGCTAGCATACTTGAAGCATTACCACCTTGTGGTACACCTTTGGACTGTAAGTATATACTATTATTATGAACTATGTAATTATGTTTAGTTACTAATTCTAGGAGCCTATTGAAACGAGTTAGTTTAATTTCGTTGTTTAAGTATTGAAAATTATTTTGTACTAACATTATGATTATCCTATTTAAATCAATTATATCAATATTATTAAATAGATCTTTAAAATCATAAGTTACAATATATTTACTGTTATCTAATGTTTGTAGTATTCTAATTAGACTATAGCTATTATCAATAATACCACAAACACCAGATGTTATATTTTTATAGATTAATTTAAGGTATTTTAATAATAATTTACTTGCTTTTGTAGCATAAGTATTATGACCACAGGTTACTGCTCTAAAAGCAATAGCTGTTTTATGAAATTTTGGAACTAAAGTTATATAAGGAAAATGATAAATGTTAGATGAAATATATATATATATATATATATATATATATATATATATATATATATATACATACACACACACACACACACATATATATATATATATATATATATATATATATATATATATATATATATATATATGACAAAACATAACTGAACTGTCAAAATATAGTTGAGAAGTACAGGGAAAGGGGATTTTAAAATAATAAGAATCTAACATTTCATTTTCAAAGCAAGCGTATTTTTCAGCGGGGAATCATCCTTTAAAAGCGACATTGAGCGGAAAGCGAAGAATTCTAGGCGAGAGGATTTATTTTTAGAAAAGTACAGGTCTTTGGGCAAGAAGTTAAATTGTACGACGGGCAAAAATAAGGGTCCAGACGACCAAGGTTGAGGTCTGCACATGCGCCATGCAGCAGGAGCTCGGTGGAAATTAAGTTTTGGCGGCAGATTGGATGGGAATTTCGTTGAGAGCGGATGCTCGTGGCAGTCGTGCCAGGTAGATCGACAAAATGGATACCAGGGAAAAAGAACCCTGGAACGTGCTTACTTCAAGAACGCAATAAATAAGGTTTAAAAAGTAGTTGACTTTCTTGTGATCCACTCCCTGCCACTCGCCCAACTAATTAAAGAATATGACGACTGCAGGAATAATATTTAAACACGGGAGCAAAACACGCTCCGTGTCATTATATATATATATATATATATATATATAAATCGTAAGGGATATTTTTATAGACAAAATAATGTAGAAGAAAATATTCAAATTAATTGTAATAGAACATACTAAAGAAAATAATACAGTTAATATAGTACAGTTTGAGGAACATATCATTTACTGCATTTTATACAACAGCATTACCAGGGAATGGAAAATTAGAACCTTGGATGACTTAATAAGTTATGATTGGACTTATGATTTAGACCCCAAAACAAATATAAAAATTTTTACGGACGGTTCTAAAAAGGATGAAAGAACCGGGGCTGGGGTAGTTATTTATGAGGATGGTAAAGAAATTGAGAAAATCAGGGAAAAATTAGAGAGAGCAAATTCTTATACTACCGAACTCAGGGCGATACAAGTGGCAATCAATTGTATGATTAGTAAAAATATAAAACATTGTGATATATACACTGATTCACGCAGTGCCCTTGAAGCTTTGAAAGCACTAAATTTTAAAGGTGAAATAATCGATGATATTAAACATAAAATTAAAGACAATAACATTGAAGTGGTCTTCCACTGGGTCAAGGCTCACATTGGTATTATGGAAAACGAAGAAGCGGACAGAACTGCGAAGGAGGCTACAGAATTACATACAATAAACTTCTCATATAAATGGACAAAGAATAAAATTAGAAAGTTACTCCATAAAGAAGAGATTAGTGAATGGCAGCATATCTGGAACACGAGTACCAAAGGCAGAAGGGTACAGGAAATATTTAGAGAAGTTAAAATACATAGAATAAGCGCTGACTTCTATTTGAATCAAGCTATAACTGGTCACGGCGCTTTCGGGAGCTATCAGAATAAATTTCACAATAAAACTAATATTTGTCCTTGCCAGGCTATTCAAACCCCTGATCATTGTTTATTCGATTGTCCAATTTTTACAAAATATAGGGTTAACTTACCTATGGGCTACGAGAACTGGTCGAAGGAGAAATTCTTCGGTGATTTCTATTGCAAAAAATTTATTTCCAAAGTGGTAGCTGATTTAATGGATCAACATCTTCCTATTGCTTAGTTTGGAAGCTATTGACTTTGCTTGTTTGTGCACTTTACTATTTCTTAGGGTTTTCTGTTTGTTGTGTAGTTTGTATAAATAATAACGCAATTCTTTCTTTATATATTTTATATTCTAATTTAGTGCTATATTGTGTTATTTATTGTTTTGAATAGTGAATATATTATTACAATGTATATTTGTGTAAATTATATTATGTTTAAATGTATATGGTGTAAACTATTGTTATTTATTTGATTTTGTGTAAATGTAATTGTGAATGATGTTCAAGCTAGGATCTATTGTGGCCATGGGTTTCTCTTCTGGTTGAGGCATAGCTGCTGGTATTACTGGCAGTTTGTTATTGTTAGCTATTTTAATTTTTATGCTAATATAATTTGTTTAGGTCCAGGCTGTTAGCCATGAACTGATGGTGTTAGTGCCATGGTTAATTAATTCATTTCTTGTGTTAATTTTATCAATTTAGGTCCTGGTAGTTAACCATGGACCGTTTGGTTGGTTATTTATAATTAGGTTTTGCTATGTAACAAGTTTGATTTAAAAAAAAAAAAAAAAAAAAAAAAAAAAAAAAAAAAAAAATCTGGCTAGGTCCTTATGGAACCTGGAGCGGTTTTTCTTTTGCACGCGTTGTCCACTCTCCCATGTTTTATTTCTTACTTGGAATTTGTATTCCGTCTTAGAGGATTTTTCTACTTTTTGTTGCCTTGTGTGCCTTGTCCTGCGGGTCCTATCGGGCCGGCGGGATTTCTGTGGCGAGGTTGGTTCCCAGTTAAAACTTGGCCGATACGCGAAAGCGGAGGGGGCCGTAGAGTTTAGAATTACTGCATTTTAATATTTTCTTAGATAATCTCCAATCGTCTGCCGCATTAGCAAGAAAAGGAAAATGTATTTTTGTCTATTTCGTTGTTATGACGTGACGATAAATTTATTCAAAGTACCAGAAAAAGAAAACACGTGATCAGCATTTAATATATTAAATTCTAATAATTAATCTTTAAAAATCCACCGAAAATCAGAAAACAGAGGTAAAGATTCGAAAAAGATTTCATTTTAAAGAAAGTTTTACGATCGTTCTCGTGATATATATATTTTACAACCCTCAAATTATTATTTTAAATGCAAACTTTAAAAAAAGTTACTAAACCAGCTTAAAAATTTAATTTAAAAAAATCTAAGAAGAATTTTTGAAAAATCTTTCTTAGTGCACCCCTACACCATAAGAAGAATCGCCAAGCAAAATGTCAACCCTTTAGGTCCAGCGGTTTGGTCTGTACGTTGTATGTCAGTCAGTGAGTCACTTACGGAACTGTTTTATATACATATGTATATATATATATATATATATATATATATATATATATATATATATATATATATATATATATATATATATATATCAGTCAGTGAGTCAGTCAGTTTCGAAACTGTTTTATATATAGAGATAACAGTGGCCATTCAGACAATATTAGTAAACGATTTCCTTTCTGCACAGAAAATACTGTGGGCATGATAATAAATGCTATAGATAAATAAATGAGGTAAGATATATGGGATGCGGGGAACCCTTAGATTCTGAAACAAACTTATTTTGTCGAAATGAAAAGTTCACGTGGGAGGAAATAGGCGTTAGAAATTACCGTACCAGAAGGTGATTATAATAGAACAAACTATCCCTTAAGTAAACGCATAAAATAAAAAGGAATCATTTTTATTTTCGGTTGTTATGCAGACACGGAGATAACTTTAGGCTCAGAAGATGCCATAATCTAATAACGCCGTCAGTAGTGTGTTTCAATGGCGTAAACTACAAAATGGGATGTAAATATATGACAAAAGCATTCGTTCGGAGTTTCAGATTTCTGGTATTAACTTTTACTTTGATCTCCTCATCTTAAAAAAAGGAATTTGCTTTGATCTTTAATTTGGAATATCCCCGAGGTGATATCTTACTCTATTGTTTTTTTTTTCTCTCTCTCTCTTCTAATGCAAGCTTTTAATCCGCTGCTGAAGGAAGTCTAAAGAAAAAAAAAACCCAACCCGTAATCTTTATTCTGAGAATGCCAACTGTATTGGAAGGAGGGATGTAATCTCAGATGTAAACACGAAATAGCAAACAGAAATTCCAGTATTAAAATGCTTCAGACTCTTGTAATATATTTTGTTATTCCGATCAGGAACGGGGGTGGAGGGGGAGGAAGGCTTAAACAGCAAATGACGGCACTGAGCATTAGTTTAGATTTTAAAAAGAAAGGTTTAATAGAATTTTACGATTACGCAAAGGAACAAACGCGATACACTGAATTTATGATATTTAATTAGCTTTCATTGCGAATTCATAAACTGTAAAAACATGTAACTCAGTTAAATAACACACAGGAATAAAAATTCTGTCGACGTTAATAATAATGGTAAAATTAAAAAGAATTTTTATAAGGTGGGGTAGTTCTTTTTAGATAAAATTAATTGTGTAATACACACACACACACATACATACACATATATATATATATATATATATATATATATATATATATATATATATGTGTGTGTGTGTGTATCGTGAAGCTTCTTTAGCTGACCACCCTACAAAACGGCCATATTTTGTTCAGAACCGATTCAATACACTCCTTAGAGCCAATGTTATTTTACCCCCTTTTCTGCGGCCATCCCTGAAAACGCCCACTTTTTTCGGAACCATGACTTGCTGCCATAGGGAAGATTCACTATATATATATATATATATATATATACAGTCGGACCTCTATTTAACGAAGTCACTAAATCTCGAAAAAAAGTTCGCTATATGGAGAATTCATTAAATAGAGATACACCTTTTAAAATACTTAAAACTCAAACAAAACATATTTAAAATTCATAAACACTAAATATTATTAAAAAGCAATTAATAACACCTTTATTTTGTAAATTAATATCTATTTGTTTTATATATCTTACCCATCAAAAAGAAATCTGCAAGGAATACAAGGATAAGACAAAACATTGTCCGAGAATACATTTCATTTTTAATTTCGAAAACCGAAATTACCAGCACGAATCTGATCAACAATCTAGGAAACGGGAGACTAGTTCAAGGACGCGGGACAGCTCCATTAAGGGTGAAAGAGGGACATTGAAAGTTATTTTAATGAAGGGGACAGTAGGGGGGGGGATAAAGGTTGCCTGGATGAAATGCAAAGAATGGCAGCCAATTAATTTACTGCTCTCGGTGAGTTAGGCGACTGGTAAAGCCAGTTCAAGGTCATTTATCACCATAACATGTGTTAAAAGAAAGAATAAGTTTGAAATGTCCTGAAATATTTTGAGAAATATGGATGAAAAAATACTGGATCACAAGAAACAGTTTGTTAAATAGAGAATGCACTTCGTTATTTGGAGGTTATTTTACGAAGAAATTCCCAAGATGTTCTTGGTTCCGAGGAGAAGTTTGCAAAATACAGAAATTCGCAAAATACAGGTTCGTTATATAGAGGCCCGACTGTATATATATAACGATAGCTTCTAATCTATTAATTAAATGGTTTAAACCGTTATGTTAAATGCCGAGGTTGGTTCTCCTAATCCTGAAACCTGATAGGTAAATTGTAGTGCGCAATGTCTGAAGTTAGCTTGGCGTATTAATGCACTGCTCCGAGTAACTGCTAATAATATGCTGCTTTATGTTAAAGTTCTAAATTAACAATTTAATCTGAAATTAGATGATAAAAAAGAGTAACGCTTAGGTATCCATATTATTATCTGCATAGACTTAAATATCGACTGCATTAATTGAAATGTCATTTGTCACGTGTTTACTTTCTGTGACATGGGACAATTCAGTTTTCACTCTTTAAAAGAAAAAGCAAATTTTGTTACTATAAAGAAATCATAGATTTAACGTGGCATTGGACTTCTTAAAGGAAAGAAGTTGTAGGAAAGTAAGCCTTTTTATAGTGGAGAATAGAGCAAGGTAGAAACACGCAGGAAAACAAACTAGAAAATATAGTTTGAAGAGAAAAGAAAAAAAATACTTGTAACTATAACTGTTATTTTTTCATTGATAATACATTATATATTTCCAATTAATCGTCTTAAAAGGAGTTTTCGAAAGAATCAGGATTTGATGGCAAAACTAGAGTTCGTAGTACTTAATAACGTAGTAACAATTATTTACCATAATTGCACTTTATTAATAGTAGCACGTTTCATATTATAAAAAATTATTTCGCTTGAAAAGCTAAATATTTTATGCACGCTGTTTATATTATTATTACTATCTTTAAATCGTAACGTTAAACTTCATGCGTGATCATTATTATGCTTTTTTTATTATTATCTTTATAACAGCTTTATTTTCATATACTTTTAAACAACTATCGTTTTTACTCATATTATGTTGTTTTTTTATTAATTAAAAATTAAGGGTAATGAAGTTCTTATGATCTTTATTTTCATATGCTTTTTCATTTACGAATTTTTAAAATGTTGGTTAAAAAACTTTTGTGTAATTTATACATTTGTGGGTGTTTAATTATTGTAATTAATATATTTATATTTCTGGGGAGGATGTTTCAGTTTTTAGTGGTACTATGATGAAAGTCTGAATCTACCAAAATTCTGAGGTGTTTATTATGGAGAGAAACGGAATTTAATATGTAGAGGATGTTTATAGAAGTTTTATGTGGAGAGTATTTGAATGATTTACAGCCCCCAATCAAACACTTCATTTTTTAAGAGGCAACGATAGATTCATATCAGGGTTCTATTGACATTTCTGTTAAACCTGTAATTTCAGTTTCTTTTTTTTGACCCAATGATGAAAGGCTAGATCTAGCTGAATTCTGAGGACTTTATTATAAATTTATATTTCTTTTATTGGGTTTTCCTTTTATTCATGTGTATAAGATTTCACACGTTCTTTGTCTATGTTATTTATCCTGTGTTTAATTTTAAATTAATTTTGGTTAACAAACATTAGACAATTTTACATTTTTACTTTTCAGATTTTAGTGCTACATTGATAAAAGGCTGAACTAAATTCTGAGATGTGTATAACATTTCACATATATTTTTTCTATGTTATTTATATTGTGTTATTTATACTATGTTATTAATTTTTAAATTGATTTTCGTTAACAAACATTCTTAAAATCCCGGGCATCGCCGGGTAATTCAGCTAGTATCTATCTATATATATAAAACAGTTCCGTAACTGACAGACTGACTGACATACAACGCACAGACCAAACCGCTGGATCTAAAGGGCTGAAATTTTACATAACAATTTTTATAGTGTAGGGGGGGCACTAAGAAATATTTTTGAAAACTTCTTAGATTTTTTTAAATTAAATTTTTAAGCTGTTTTAGTAGCTTTTTTAAAGTTTGCATTTAAATTAATAATTTGATGGTTATAAAATTTATATCACAAGAAAGACCATAAAAATTCCTTTTAAATGAAATCTTTTTCGAATCTTTACCTCTATTTTCTGATTTTTGGTGAATTTTTAAATCGTTAATTGTTAAATTGTTTAATTGTTAATTTTTAGAATTTAATTTATTAAATGCTAATCACGTGATTTCTTTTTCTGGTACTTTAAATAAATTTATCGCCACGTGCATAACAACTAAATAGACAAAAAAAATATTTTTTTCTTGCTAATGCGGCAGACGATTGGACATTATCCAAAAAAATATTAAAATACAGTAAATGATATTATGTTCCTCAAACTGTACTACATTAGCTATACTATATTCTTTAGTATAGATTTAGATTAAATTTGAATAGTTTCTTTTACATTATTTTGTCTATAAAAATATCCTTTACGATTTTTTTTATAAATATATATATTTTTTTTTCACATCAATTGTATACATTGACCGTCGTATATATATATATATATATATATATATATATATATATATATATATATATATATATATATATATATATATTATATATATTCATTCATTTTTTTGGGGGGGTATATTAATTGCATACATTGAGCGTTGTATTTAATTTGAATGTACTCCGTAGCAAAGTACAGGTTTTCAGCTAGTTTTACATAAAAAAATTGATGTTTGTTTTTTATTATTTGACATTTTTCAAATCCCTTTTTTTAACATTTCAGTCCGAGCATCGGTAAAATTTGCATTTGATGCATTTATCTCAGCTCTCTAGGCTTTCATGTCCACTCGCTCGGAAATCCATTTTTAAACAATAAATAGGTTTTAATAATTACATTTTTCCATTACTCGCCAAATGAGTGTGTCGAAAACCTACATTTAAATTGCTGGTGAGAATCCTAATTCCATGTTAACAGCTATATTTGACCATTATAAGCTTTGCAAATGACCTTTGTTTTCCGTTCACACTTAATGGCATACTGAATGTCTTTTCAAACAGCGGAAATGATAATGATGTCACGAGTAAATGTTTCTCCGTTCATTTATTCGGAAAAAAAGTTAAACTAAATGAAAAGTGTGTAATGATGAAACAATTTCAGACGACATAGGTGTAGAATGTTTCAAATTAATTAAAAAATGAATCTTGACTTACACCCAGGGACTCATCGATGTTGTTGAAATTTGCGTAGAAGAATGGCACGAAGTTCTTTTGATAAATAGTACTGCCTCTGTCCGAATACATAGTGTACATTTAAAAATACGGCCAGGTTAAGTCAGCATTTTAGTTAAAAAGTAACCTACTTTTTAACTAAACACATGAATTTAATAACTTTTAATGTGTAAGGAATTAATTACTTTTTACACAGGAAATACAGGAATTAATTAATTTTTAATGTGTGTTCTCACAGGAGAGCAGACATTAAAAAGTAACCTACTTTTTAACCGATAATAATTGCAAAATAAAGTACCACAGTAGGGAGATATTTGATTTTTATACAATATTTTTGTTTATATATATATATATATATATATCTGTGGGGGGGGGGGCGTAGGGGTTGGAGTTACTCAGTCTCACAGGAAAAGTAATTAACGACCATCGTAAAGGACACACATTTACGGTTTATTTTCATTGAATCGATAGTAATGTAGTCCGTCTACGATGGAATCCAAACCGGAGGCCTAATGTTACTCCCCAAGCAGAGCATGAGGGAGACATTTACCAGACATAATATGGGTTCACAAACATCATTATAAAAAATCAAAGTTTACTTCAGCATTCTACACACCTACACACACACACACACACACACACACTCACGTATGTGTGTGTGTGAGTGCGAATATTACAACACTACTTAAATATCTCCGAAGGTCCGATTTTAAGACCAATGTAAACGTAACCCTAAACTGCATCGTGAGTCATATATGAATCACGGCATTTTAGACTGAGCTGAAATCAAGATATTTAATACTTGCCGCTGCTGCATAGCTTACCATATCTGACTCAATCGGAACACCTTATTACTACTTGTTTATTCTAGTAGATGGCAACACATACGTATTTTTTGTCATTATATTTAGCTATTTTGTTGTTTCAATGATTTGTAAAAATCCACGTTTTGAAGCTGTATTTATAAACTGATAAAGAATATTAAACAAGGAACCTTGCAGCTATAGAATGAAAAAAAGTCATTCTAGGCTTCAAGGTAAAACTAATACCACGTTATGATATTTTTTAATTTGTCTGATTTTATATTTATGTTTGAACAGTAATATGCATGATTCATATATGCGTTACTATACATTGGGTGAATTACTATTGAGTTCTGTCTTCAAATTCAAAACCGAAAAAAATTGCCAAATATTTTGCTTTCTGTTAATGTATATTTCAATAGCAATTTTATTGCAGGATATTAAAAATATCCAAATATATTAATACCCCCTAAGTTATATAATTTTGTTTTCTTAATATTAAATGTTGAAATTTAGATGAAAAATTATGTTTTGATAATTACTAAATTCTCCACAACATCAGTATTATATGCCTAAAGAGAGTAAATTCAGCACAGGTACAGAAATAGTGTTCGAGGATGCAAGCTCACTGCTGATAAAGAGATGTCAAAAAACCTCGAGTCACAAGTGAGGAATATGTCTTATTGCATGATAATACAGAAATTTCAAATGCTTCATGGAAAGACAACAGAAAAGTCATGTTTATACCAACATAAGTCGGAGTTAAGCCGGTAGAGAAAATAGACAGATACGACAGAAAGATGAAATCAAAAGTTAGCATTGACTGTCCAGCTGTTGTAAAACACTACAACAAGCATATGGTGGTGTAGACATGTTGGACAGTCTAATCTGGCCCTACAAAATTAGCATGAGATCGAAGACATGATATATGAGAATTTTTTTATCATCTTCTGGATTTAGCAGTGATCAATTCTTGGTTACTTTATAAAAGATAACTGTTAGGTAAACGTGTGAGTGAGTAGAAGGAACATCTTGAGTCTTGTCGATTTCAGCAGTGAAGATTCCTTGGCCCTCTGTCAGATGGGAGAAAGTGTTATATCCAAGGGAGGAAGGCCTTTATGTCATAACATTGACTTGCAATATTCGGCAAAAAGAAAATGGGTTCCAGCTTTTTACATTACACCTGAAGCTGTTCGACACGACAAAGTTGATCATATGCCTGTATGGAATGAGAGTAGGACAATGTGCAAAGCTCCGAATTGTAAAGCACAATCGTTTATAGAGTGCTTCAAATGTGGAATAACACTGTGCCTCAATAAAGAAAGAAATAGTTTTAAAATATTTCACGAGACCAATACCGCTATTTTATTTTACTATGTGATTGTAAATTGTGTTATCTAAGTTTATGGTAATTTTCTTTGGAAAGGTTTGAATTTTCTCTTCAGTGTACGGATTATGTCTTAATGCGTGCTGATTCATATATGAATCAAGCGGAATTTTTTCTATAAAATAAAAAATCGAAGATTTTTTAAAAACATTCTTCTATTCTCGTATTTAAAATATTCTCGGATTTTAAAATTTCTCGTATTTTTCTAGAGAAATCTCGAATTTTTATCTCAATTTCTTTGATTTAAAACTTTTCACAACAAAAAGTTTTGTTTGATTTTAAAAAAAATGCAGTGTAGGGTTAAATTCCCTGTTTTTAATTAAAGACTTGATTGGACACTATATAAAAATATACACCTATCACTAATACGAAGTTACATTTTTCTGGGACGATAGCGCAACAAATCTCAATGGAAGTCGTTTATTTTATTTGTAAGCTTCAGAATTTTCGAGGTTCCAGGAAAAAACTACATCGAAGGAAAAAAAGTTTAAACTTACTTTCGGCTACCACCCCCATGCAAGGAGAAACCTTTCATCTGTGCGCAGGCAAGGGGCTCTTCGTTTGACTTCGAATTTCAGTTTGAAGTATTTTATTCTTCAGTATTCCCCGCTGTTTTTATTTAAAGTTGTGATAGAGAAGAAATAAAAATTCAACAATAGAGGTAAAAAAAAAGTCATAATGAAATGTCGTTTTCTGTAATTAGTCAGCGGAATACCTGGTTAGAAGTCATAAAATTTCTCTGATGGTCTCTGAATTTAATTTAATTCAGTATTTTGTAGAGGATAGGTGTATTTATATGTATTAATATGTGCCTCTGTGTATTTATGTGTGCATTTTTAAAGATACCTTCCTATTATGTCAAGTTATAAGCACGTGTATATTAAAACATTATATTTATGTAGTAGGTACAATTTATGTAATATTTGTACGTACGTACACACACACACATACACACATATATTAATATATATATATATATATATATATATATATATATATATATATATATATATATATATATATATATATACAGTGGCTCCCAAAAGTGTTATACAGTTACGATTTTCAGTTAAATACGGGTCTATCCATTAATTAAAATGAATATTTATGAGTGGATATTTAATTATAAGATCTATAATCTATTCTTATCAAAGCTACCGAAAATATTTTTAAAAGTAGTAAAACTTTATTTTTAAGGAACCAATAATCAAAAAGTATCAAAGATTTTACTCACAAAAGTCATCATACACTTGTAAAAAATCTCTACGTATTAGTAAATGTTGTAATTTTTCGTTTAATTAATATTTAGTTGATATCCTTTAGCATCCACATCAGCTTTCAAAAGGTCTGGGAATAGATTGCACTAGTTCTTTTGTAATTTCTGCATCAATGTTCATCCATTTTTCCAACATAATTGTTTTAGGTTGCATTTCGTGTGAATGTCGTGTTTTCGTACTCGAACCTCCAGTTCTCTCCAAATATGTTCTATTGGGTTTAAATCTGGCGATTGAGGTGGTGTTTTCAAAACTTGTGGACAATTATATAGACATCAGAGGCGAACGTTCAGAGCCGTGTGCTTAAGATCGTTATCTTGATTAAAAAAACAATGTTTCCAATACCCAAATTTTGGGTTGATAATTTTAAATTGTCTCTTAAAATATTTATATAAACAGCATGATTCATTATGCCATCAATAAATACCAAATTACCTAGTCATGATGGTGACATGCACCCCCATACAAGGACACCTCCACCGCCATGCTTAACTGTTCCTACTAAGTTCTTGGGATTAAGTTCCTCATTTTTTCTTTTCCATACAATTATACGCCCATCGGAAACCAAAAATGTTAAACTTGCTTTCATTGGCAAATAAGACATTTTCCTATACGTTTGTGGCTTATTTGTGATAGATATTGCGAAGGAAAGCCTAAGCTTTCTGCTTTTCTCACTCACAAAACTTTTTCTACGGGTAGAATGACCACGTAATCCAGCTGCCCTGATAACTCGTCGAACAGTTTCAGTTGAAATTGAAGCAGAAAATGTTCCCCTAAATTCTGCAGAAACATTTACAGCACTCAAACATGGATTTTTCGCAAATTTTCTAATTATAAATCTCTGATCACGTCTTGTTACCTCTGCCGGACGACCTTTTCTTACTTTGTTTTCGATCCGATTTTCTTCTTTAAAGCGTTTTATCGCATACTGTACAATAGAATGGGAAAAATTAGGTAATTTAGCAATATTCCGAACTGATTTACCACTACAATGATGAAAAATAATCAATTTTTGATTACTGTTTGTTGTTTTTTTACGACAACGAGTCATTTTTAAATAATAAATAGAATATTACGGAGTAGGCAAGCAAAAATTAAAGCCAAAGGATATTTTAAATGCCACCACAATTCAAAAATAAAAATATAGCGACAGACGATAATTTTAATTATGAATTTATCCAAAAACATTTCAGTGTACGATGATGACTTTTATGAGATAAAGTTTTTGTTACTTTTTGATTAGTGGATTCTTAAAAATAAAGTTTTACTATGTTTTCAAAATATTTCATGTAGTTTTGTTCAGAATAGATTATAGATCTTATTATTAAATACCCATTCTGAAATATTCATTTTATTTAATGGATAGACTCCTATTTCTTTGAAAATCGTAAGTATGCGAACACTTGTACTTTTTATTCTAAACTAATTGATTAACTTTCGGATATTTAAAATCCTTTTCTCTCTAAATACTTAAAGAACATTGGAAGTTGGAATACATTCATCATAGACAAAATGTGTTATTGAACTCAGAAGTTCAGAAAAAATATGCAATTATGAATCGTACTTTTTTCGATGTATTATTTCTTTGTCGTAAGTGATGTTTTAGTTTTCGTGTATAATTTCAACGGTCGATTTTGATGGATATCTAAATGGATGTGGGATTTAGATCTAGTTGATACAACTTTAAATACTAAAACTGAATAATGGGAAATGCGCAATCTCCAATGCATATATATTTCTACCAGAATATTTATTCCCGAAGGGGATCATTTGTAGGAGGAATGAAGCCTAGACTCTGGCCACTTTTCAGGAGCGCGACACGAATTAAGCAAAAAGCCAGTTTGAAAAAACCTTTGTTCTCCTGTTTCTTTTAAAGCAGGCGCTTGTGATGAAACACTGAAATTACAAAGCTCAGGGGCGCAAGGGAATATAAGGAGTTTGATTCGAGAAAATTAAATTTTTTTACAGAATTGCGGAAATTACTTTTAGTACAATGAGCACGGTACATTTAAAATGAGCATATGTTGGAAAGGGGTTTGAGCAATAAGATATTGAGCAGTATCTACACATTTCTATTCTATTTAATGTTCCCAAAAAATGATTTTGGAACATTTTCTACAAGAATAGGAAAATTAGAAAAATTATCGCCGCCGAGAATAACGCCTAAATATCGTGTAAAATTTCAAAAATGTGGGTATTGTTCTCTGCTGTAATGAAATAAATCTAGACTAGAATTCTGAAAACGTCTTTAAAATAACTTTTGTCGGAAATGAAGGAATTTATGTTTAAAAGGGCACATAACTAAGGTTTTGTACTGCAGAGTCCTGAACATTCCAGATTTTCTAAATGTGTCTTCAAAATTTCCTTTATATATAACTACATCTATCGTGTGTACTTAATACCGACACCGTGATTAGATTTCACGTCCAAAAGATTTTTGAGAGCGTCTACTCCATTTAAAATGTTAAATATATATCTAAAGCGTCAGTAGATTCAAATGTTTGCAGGGTTCAACGCCTTGTGATTGTTTGTTTTTATGAAGAGTTTATTATATTCTACTTATGTTTAATCTTCTATAATTTTAACTTTACATGATAACTTTCATTTTATTTTTCTGTAAAGTACAAACTAATTTTCAACTCTAGATAATTAAAGTCCAACTTTAAGTTTCTCCTCTTTTGTTTCATATTCAATGAATCTGAAGACAATTCTTCCCTGTACATCGATAAATAGATAGATAGAGAGAGAGAGATTATGTAAATAAGTATTCATTGTCAATTCCTGAAGGTAATACAGCCGCAGTTTCGTTTTTATTTAACAGGTTCTAATTAAACAGTAGATATGAAAATCAGAAGCAAAGCTGGTTTTCCAAATTAAAATATAATAATATCATATTACGATAATTTAACTAAAAAGAAGTGGCTGATTCATGATAAGATTTTTTACTCTGTCAAAAGCTTTCGAGTTAACAATCGTTACACTTGTTGAAAATGACAGGAAATCAGCGATAAAATGCAATACTTTAAAAATGAATAAAATATAATAAAATCATAAAATAGTTTCTTTTGTTTGTATGTAATATTTTTTCTGTCTTCTTTATAAAAGCATATTGTAATATTAATTGTAATTTCATTTTATAACTGTCAGGTCTTTGGCATTAGGCATGAAAAAGGGCAATAAAATAGACCCATACATCATGAATGAATATTTATTTCAAAATAAAGATGGTCAGTGGAGTTTTAATAGTCAGTGGAGTTTTAATAAAATATTTCAACAAAATCACTCATCCTTTTCTTTCCGCATGTTCCTTTTCAGAGGTCAATTTCAATGCAAAGTGCACACGCTTTGTCTGACAGGCAGCTAGATTTCACCATCAAATGGAGGCAAATGTTATTAGACTTCAAATGCCTGCCATGTGCGACGCTTAAATGAGGTTAAGTTTATTTTAAAATAAAAGAAATTTACTAAAAATAATACAAAAATTAACAGAATAATAACAAGATAAAAAGAACTTTTTATATACCACGTTTTTAAATTTTCTGTTGAATCGAATAAAATTGACTATTTTTCTCTCCTTTTCTCTCCTAATTGCACAAACCTTTACTAAATTATTCTATTTCACTTTCTTTATTTAACTAGGGGCTTCGCCCCTAGGCTCGCTACGCTTACTCCTCTGGTGAATCAAGTGAATGAATGACTCAATAGTTGTTTACAGCGATTGAGTCATTCATTTGTTTACAGTTGAAGCTTCCCCCCCCCTCTGCCTATGGTTGAAAAATGGGATCTTTTTTCATGTCCTTCTGCAAAGGAAGTGAATGAGAAGATTTTTTTGAAGTATTTCTTTAAAATTCAATTAAAAATCGAAATTTTAAAATAGAGACTTGAAATGAAATTTATATGAATGAGAAAGCTTTCATCTTCCAGTTGATATAAATATTTTCTTTGTAACATAATAAGTCTGAGAGCATCGAATTTATATATCTCGAAACGCATAAATTTTTCCAAAAAGTGGGTTTTCAATTTTAATAAAAATATCAGTCTGTTTTAAATTATTTTTAAACAAATGAGGTCTTGTTTGAAGGAGAAATGTCTGTAGTCTTAGATTGTAAAAAAAAAAATTCTACGATCCTTTTTTGGCGAGTTATCGTAATGAAAAACATGAAAAACATGAAAAAGTCAATATTTTCCCACAAAATATAAAATAAAATAAAAGAACTTAAAGTCCGACGAATATGAGACATGTCTTACTTTCTTCCCCACATTGTTCTGCATCGATTGGTATCGGTCTCGACCCCATACCGCCAGCGGTTTCGGAGGAAATAGCATGACAAGCTTTTGACAGCGGCGTTGCCGGCAGCGGCAGCGGCAGCGCCAGTTACTTTTTTTTAGAATAGAGAGATTTTAATCCCTTTTTAGTCGTTTCCACTATCCACAGACTTTATAAACTGCTAACTTATATAATTTGTTTTTTTAATTTTTCGCACAATATTTTTTGTAAACGAACTAAATTCACGCTTATTCTGTTTTCAAAATCGTCAAACGCCGTTCGAAAAAAATTCACGCATTGAATTCGATCGAAGAGCCACCTTGCGGATTCTTTCTGCTAAAACTATTAAAAGAATGCATTGTCATCGTGTTCTGAGCTATTCTAAGAGTTTCAAATGTCTAGGTAGTCGGAAAGTTAGTTAAAAAAGCGATTGCAAGATTTGTACTGGACAAACACACACACAAACACGAAAGGAAGTTAAGAAGAGATTTATTAGTTAAGAAGAGATAAGAAGAGATTAAGAAGAGTTAAGAAGAGATTTATTTTCTAAGTTTTAAGAAGAGATTTATTAGTTAAGACGAGATAAGAAGAGATTAAGAAGAGTTAAGAAGAGATTTATTTTTTAAGGGAGTTAAGAAGAGTTTTAAGAAGAGATTTATTATATTCTGTTTATGTTTAATTTTCTATATTTTTAACTTTACATGATAACTTTCATTTTATTTTTCTGTAAAGTACAAACTAATTTTCAACTCTAGATAATAAAAGTCCAACTTTAAGTTTATCCGCTTTTATTTCATATCAAAACGTGGCAAAAATTCATACTTTGCCAGCAGCTATATTTTATGGCGATAGATATTTTCAAATTTCATAAACGGATTGATGGGAACTCTTGAAGGAAACGGTTTGAAGGTGACTCTGGAGTTTTCGTCGATAAAATGTATTATCGTTAGATTACTACAATTTAGCCGACGAAAATGACGTCAGTCGGAAGGAGCAATGGCTTCTTCGTCAATACCTATAACAAATATATATGTTTCAATATTTTCTATCATTTGTACTAGAGTTTTGTATTGTGAAATGATATAATCAGGATATAGACTGAAAAGCCACTTAATTAGGTACATCCCTTTTTGTAGATTGAAACGGCACACATGCCGGGATAATGATACATGTGTAGGCGGTATCCTAACGACCACAGTACCGCTCGTCTATCATCGGTCTCATGTTGGCATGTAGTTTGAACAAGACCATAACATCAAGGAACCTTTAAAGTCACGTGATAGTCAGTTCCTGACGAGATTGATTTCTGACAAGATTGATTGACTCCAATTCGAGCAAAGACGGTTCTGTGATTGAAAACATCTAGTCAATGACAAGGATCAACGGCGTGTGGATGTTTACTAAACAACACGCAATGCTCTTATGCTGCGTTTGCATTCATGCACTCTGCTCTGCTGTGCCTTGGGGAATCCAGTGATTGATGTTCACCCCGTACTCTGTATATACGTGGATCGCCTCCTCTTTCGGTCCTGATGCAGAACATCAAAGAACCCGGGGTCCCGGGGGTCAAATGGTGATAATGGGGGCGGGGCAATTGATCAAGAAACACGAGGGACCTTGGAGGCTTACCGTGACTAATGTGATGACAGGAGTCGAGGGTCTACATGCAGAGAACTCTGCACGAATGCATATGCACCATTAAATGAACATTGTTATCTGCATTTTTCAAGGGTAGGAGGACAGCACGAGCCTCCCAGATGTCGTTTCTGAGTGTGTTCTGTCTCCATTGTGGTGGCAGCTTTTTGAATACCCTCTTTTGACATGATCCAATGAATCCTATAAAGGTTTCCGTAGTATTGATAAGACCGTGCGAGGGCAACGGGCCATGAGAAAGTGACATGATACATCATAAATAAAAATCTAGCTTTTATTAAGGACAAATGGCCTACGTTTGCAAATCAGTGTGCCATTAAGAAATATCGCTGCACAGATGATCATAAATTTATTGTTCTTTAATTTCTTTACTCCTGGGTTTAATCTTCCCTGTGAGAGAGGCTACAGGTCATCCATTTTTCTGCCTCATTCCACATACATTCTCAATTCAATTCCAACGCCCACCTCTGCTGGAAAATGATCTGAATGTCTCCCGAAACTCTAATTACGAAGAGACTCCAAATATATCTTCCCATTTTTTAATACCCCTCGAGCATTGCGCTGGCAATTAGCTGCGTTGGCCACTTCCAATTAAAGGTTTCTCTCCACCGAATCACAATGGAAAGTGGGGCTGGGTGTCTGTGAATTACGGTTGCACGAAGAAAGGGAATACACACTCATATATAAAAAATTGATTTGCAATTGAAATGAGGCAATTCCTCACACTGAGGGGTCTTCGCATTCATTAATGTAATGAAATGTGGAAAAACGTTTTCTATCTTTATTAACTCCTTCTTGTGAGGTAAGGAATAATTGGCTTTAGCCGAAACTAAGAATAGTTGTGTTAATTTGAATACGTTTGTTCCCCGGCCTCCATTCGATCGGCTTGTTTATACGTATTATTAAGTTATACTGAAAATAAGGGTTAAAAAAAGTTCCAATTTACGATTGGAGGATTCGATGAGAGCGTTACGGTTAACTTTTCCTTCAAAAGAACTAGGTATATCCCTACAGATTCTATAAATATTATGAGTTGGTCTATCCCTTGCACTGGAATTAGCCCAGTCAAAATAGGTTTTATGGCTAAAAAAATATGAAAGTTTTGAAAATGAATGTGTTGAGATATTTGTTTGGGCTTACTATTGAACATACTAAAAGTCCTCGCCAATCAAACTTGAGCTTTCTCCGCCATCTTCGAAAATGTGTACACTCTTTTGGTTTTTGCAAGTAACTTGAGGAATATTGATTTTATGTAAAGAAAATTGAATACAAAAACTGAAGAACAAAATTGAAGAACAATTTTTCAGTAGACAAATATATAAAATTGTGAAATTTTAAATAGGAGAAAAGTTGGAGCAACCCATTTTTGTATACACGGTGTATTACTAAAACTAAACTAAACTCACGGCGCAACAGTCCGATGTGGACAAGGGACGGCGGTACCCATCTCCGCTTTCTTGACCTTGGGGGATTGGGTGCCATACAGCATATGTCTCAGTCAGGTGGTCAACCTGACGTGGGACCCCCTGAGTTTAGTTCCCAAGGATGCTTGGTCCTCATTTTATCGACCCACTTAAGGGATGAAAGGCTGAGTCGACCTTGCCCAGTCGCAGGGTCGAACCCTGGACCTGTGTGGATGGCAGCTTGACGCTTTTAACCACTACGCCACCGGGCTATCACATGGTGTATTAGGATATATATTTATGCGAACCTCTTGTGTTGACACCCCTGTTATAGTGCTTCCAGCTAAGAAGTAGGGATATTTTCTGATTACATTGTACGAATGACTCAAGACAATTTCGTGGAGGTAATTTATCAAATGAATCCTGTTGCAAGGTGCAGAAAAGTTCGGACTACCTCAAAATGCTATTTTGACTGGATTATCAGCCTTTGTGTAGCTGTCAATAGCAGGCACATTTTCTCCGTAGGTTAACACTGAGACGGGCGAATGCAATAGGGTTAGCACACAGCAGCCTGAAGGGTCGGAGACATGAATGAATGCGCTTGTGGACTGGAGAATGTCCAAAGCCCTCGCTCTTGATTACTCAACGCATGATACATAAAAGCTATCTTGTAAAATTATATTCAAACTTTATCTGAAAAATAATTTAAGCCGCATAATAATAATTTTCAATAAGATTTTTTCATTCAGAAAAGGAACTTTCTGCACAAGTTTTCTCTCAACAAGTTTTCTCTCAGGAAATATATACTTTTTTAACAATATTCTGGCAAAGTACTTATTTCCAAAAAGAGATAAGGACGGTACGTTAAAATATACGAGAACAACTGCGCTTAAACACTCCGTTCCTACACATTGAACGCCGGTAACAACGTTTCAATCTGAATAAATCAGCCGATCCTCAAGGCATCGGGTACTGTATGACATATCGAGATTTTTTTCATTTTGGATTTAACCTAGTCAAAATAGACGTGATCTTGACGAATGGCTAAAAAGAATATGAAAGTTTTGAAAATTGGTAAAGATGTTGGTTTGGGCATACTGTTGAACATACTAAAAGTCCCCACCGATCAGACTTGAGCTTTCGCCGCCATCTTGAAAAATGAGTAAACGTTTTTGGTTTTTTGAAAGTAACTTCAGAAATATTGATTTTATTTATAAAAAAATTGAATGCAAAAATTAAATTATGAACAAAAACATTATTTACATTTTTTTTATAAGTCTAACACGAACGAAGAAAATTGACTTTGAAAGGTGCGAACTATCACACCTGGGACGCTGATGCGTGGGGGATGACCCACGCATGTGAACCAAAAGTCTTGCATACTCCCGTTTGTCAAAACTCAGCATATCAAAGCTCGAGAGAAAGTTGCAGCAACATCCAATCCATTGTTATCAGGTTGTATTGTGAGGCTAGGTAGATTTTATCGTTTTATGTCATACTTAGGCTGCATTGGGTACATAATAGCTGGAAGTGGGTTCAAATAAATACTAACTTTGATGTATGCAACTATTCTGTTGATTATCCTTAATACAAGGGATGGAAATCGGTTGATCATCCTCAATGAATGAGCTGGCATTCGGTTGACTATCCTCAGTAAATGGGCTGGTATCCAGTTCATTATCCTCAATAAATGACACCTGTTCATCGAAGCTGCTTGTTTGTCTAAAATAAAATTTGCAAAATATATATATATATCTTTCATATTAATTAATGATTCTACACAGCATCAAGTCTAGAATTCGTTCAGAATTGTATTATGATAAACATGATAAATAAATTTAAAAGTTATAAAACTAAAACTAAAGTTAACTAAATTCTTTGATTATCATCTTTCTCTGATATAGATTACGTGTTTATGTATAAGTGGAGGTAGTTAGATTTCAAAACACAAATGCTAAAAGTATGATTAATATACTGGTTTGATAAGCACGACTTAAAGTGATCAAACATGTCTTTGTTGATGAAAATTTAGAAAAAAAATACAAGTAAAAGTTAATAGATATATAACACCTTGGTTATACTCTAATATTTATGAAATATAACGGAAAATTCTAAGGGAATATGCATTACTAAATTATTATTATCACTCTTTAACAAGTAACATATGCTTCCACCGAGTCTTGCACTGTTAAACTAAACAAATATAAAGTTGAATTAATAAAAAATATAAAGTTGTTTCTAAATATCAAAATATACATTCCTAAATTATGATTGAAACACAGATTTACAAAATCTGATACACTTTCATTCATTATTAAATATTAAATTATCCTAAATTTTATAAACCATAGCTTTCATTTTAAATGCTATTCATATTTCACACTTTACTGACTAAATCTCAAGAACAGTACCATAAAAGTTTTATCTCCTTCATGTTTAATTACTTTTATCAAAATAATACTAAGATAAAAGAAAATCTTTGATTTTACCTCTCACCTGTAAATGTAATGTGTTAAACCTTAAATATGATCAAATATACAGAGAGTAAATAAAAGTTTTCTAAACTTTCAACTATTTTTTAAGACTTTCACACTGAAAAAATCGCTTTATATTCACCAATTTTTAATATAACAATTTTTCAGCAAACTGACCAGAATATATACCATATCATAAAAAGTTGTAAAATAAATTTCAATTAGCTGGTGCACCATTATCTGTTAAAATCATCAACGATTTTTATAGTTGTTAAAATTTATTATTTTTAAAATAGAATTTTTTGTATCAAGAAATAATTGTACTATACTCGGTGAATTCATTAAAATTTAAATCATAAAATTGTAAATGTAGAATTTATTCATTAAGTTTACTAATATATTCAGTAACTACTGATTTTTGAGATGCTATGGGTATTTACCTTCATAAAATAAGAGACATGTTGCAACATATTTACAGTTTACAACAACGAACAAGCAGTTAATCATTTTATATCAATTTATACAGATTCAGCTTAAATACACTTTACAAAAACTAAATGTTCAATTAAAAATCTTAAAATTGTTACTTACCCGATCAATTAAGCTGAGAAGAAATCTCAAGTTAGGTTTTCTTTACACTGTGTTTATTGGAATATTCTAGCAGCAAGTAATTGCAGACAGCTTGATATTCTTCAATTATTGCGATAAAGCGCAGATTAAAATCCAAACTCTCGGGAATTAGATCCGCCATGATGCGACAGAACAAAACTCGCGACAAATATACTGTACGTGCTATCTCTGCGACCCCGATTAGACTGCGACCAGATAGCGCTATTCTGTTGCATGTCTCATTGGTGTGAGTACTCGGCTCAGAAATAACTGGTTTTTCAACGCAGTTTACGTCAGACATGCGCTATCGTGTCGCATTCTTTTTTGGTGTGCATCTGGCCTTACGATCGGACTTGAATACTCAGAAAAACAGGGTTCGATTATGCCCTGTTCTATCCATTCAGCCACCTGAGTTTCAACAGTTTTCCTTTCAGTAAATGGTAAACGACAAGGTCGATGATAAATTGTCTCTTTACCCTTCACGAGAATATTAATTTCTACATTAGTTGTTTTGGTTTTTATAGGCTTATAGTTCAAAACTATATCGCATGCTTCATCTTTATAGAATTCAGGAACATCATGCGCAATAGCAAGTTCGATATCATCAAAAGTTAAATCTACTGGTAAAACTGTGAAGGAGCTAAATACTTCACTCTGATTTTTATCTCGAATTATGATTCCGTTTTCGCTTATAACTGTTTCACCCTGCATAAACACATCAAGTCCTACGATTATATTATGATTCATTGTGTCGTTTTCAACAACGCAAATATCTGTACTGCATTTGAAATTATCAATTTCGATTTCACTTGAAAAATAACCTAAGGGTCTGATATTGCATTTACCTAATCCTGTCAAAGTTGAATATGATGGTCTTAACTGGTTATTATTTAGTAGATCAAAAATAACTTTCCGTAATAGAGTAACTTGACTTCCGGTATCAATGATTGAGTTAAAACTTAAGTTTCCAATTTTCACAATTTTATTCAAATTAGGATGAACTTTAACATTAAGAGATGATACATTATTATTTGCCCTTGGTTTTGGATTTGGGTCTGGTCTAGAGCACTCAGATGCCTTGTGTCCAAAAGAGGAGCATCGAAAACATTTCGGAGCGTGGTTTTTATGCATAGAAAATTTAGATAAATGGTTTCTACCTCCACAATTATAGCACACCTTAGGGCCTGTTCACATAGGAGTCCGTTGCGTTGCGTTAAGGAAAAGATGACGTTGAGACGAAAATAAACCAATCATATGCAGCCAAACGATTAGCAATGAAATTTTTAACGCCTATGATTGGTTTATTTTCGTCTCAACGTCATGTTTTCCTTAACGTCAACGCAACGGACTCCTATGTGAACAGGTCCTTAAAGTTACAAGAAACAGAGCTGTTAAAATTGTGTTTTGAATTACCATAGTTTTCCCGTTTAGGTTTCAACCCTTTAAAAGTATTTTTGTTTCTATGAGAGTCATTTTTTATCATTTCCTATATTTTCATTTTTTTCTTTAAGTTCGTACACATTTTTACATCCATATAAAATTAGTTTATTTTCCTGTTTATCATTTATACCTCTTATAACATATTGCATTAATTGTCTTCAATTTTACCCTGATTACTCAGTTCTCTCATTTTAAAATAATATTCCTGTACAGATTCAGATTCTTTCATTTTTCACTTACTTAACATTTCATGCAAGATGGCTGAGTTGATATCAACAGTAAACCCATCACTTGTCTCAAATTCAGAACTTGTTTCAGATTTTCCCACGTCATGACATTTCTTTCATTTTAACAAACAGCAGGGCATTCCCACCGAGTGATCGCTTAGCAAAAATAAACTTCTGAATATCAGCCAAATTAAAAACCTGAGCAACGTTTTCAAACTGTTCTACGCACACTGAAACATTTTCGTGCGAGTCAGCACAAAATGGTGGAATAGCACTTTATATATCAGAAAAGTTAATTGGGAGAGATTGAGTTTTGTTTTCAAATACATTTTTAACACAGTTCTTGACAGGCATTTGAATTTCATTATTACTTTCGCATTGCACCGACGAATTATTTCTTTGAACCTCATTAACACTTTCGCATTGCACTAATGAATGACTTTCTGTTTCGTTTTCTGATTCTGGAAGTTCAGTGTCTTTTTTATTTTGAGCAAGCAAATAAATATCACATAACAATGTTAACCTTTTCCTTACGGGGTGGGATAGCATGTATCCCAAGAATGAATGTATATATATATGTGTGTGTGTGTGTGTGTGTATATATATATATGTGTATATATATATATATATATATATATATATATATATATATATATATATATATATATATATTTGTGTGTGTGTGTGTGTGTATATATATATATATATATATATATATATATAACCCCCTTAATGGCCATTCTTACAAAAGGGGTATGAAATTTACTGTTCTAAAGAGGGCATCGGGAGAATTTACCCCGTAAGATAAAGGTTAATATTCTTTCGGATATTTCGCTATTGTCCCCATCAAATGGAACGTTCAAAATGTCGCAAATACTGATTAGTTGGTTAATCGAAAATGCTACTTTTATAGATTTTAATTTAGATTTAAATTCTTGATCATTTGATTTAAAAACCAGTAAAACTTCTAATCCTAACTCTATTTTTCCGGTCAATCCTCAGAACCAAAAATGAATTTATGCAACAGTTTCATTTTTGTAGATCTCGTATTCCTCAGTGCATTTCTAATTTCATCAATATCATTTAACTTCATTTTTAGAGACAAAATCGTGTTTACTCACTGCGTTGAAAATAGAATGTCGTCTCGAAACCAGCAAGATATCCACTGATGAAACAAGCACTATCGATCTTGACTTCAGACTTGAATCCAAGTAAAAAGTCGGTACGGAAAAAAAAGAGGTCGTCTTTCTTCCTTAATCGTCTTAAGGAGACAAGGGACCTACAAACTCGATTTTTTTTATTTTCAATTTTTAACTCTATATACTAAATGAGAATAATTAATTTTCTGTTTTACTTCATTGAAAACCCTTAGAATTCAAAATAAGAATTTTTTTTGCAGAATAATGACTGTTTTCAATTTTTTTTTCAAAAATACTAACGTTTTTCAAAATGCTCTATGCGCATTCTATATTAATTAAAATCTTTAAATTTTTTATTATAAGTTTACCATATGTATATAAAAATAAATGTGCATTTAATTTTTTTGTAGGAATCTAAAGTCTTAAATATTTTTTTTTATTTTGCCTGCTAGTTTTTTTATGTTTTTACTTTATTTTATGGTCTGTAAATTTGAAAAACATCAGTAATTTCAAAGAATTGCATAGTTTTGTGATAAACACTTGGATTAATAATTCAGAGAAATTTGGAAGATATCAGAAGAAAATGGATACGCATGTAGCCTTTTGAAAAATTCTAGAAATTTTGAAGAATTTTTTGAAAAATAGTTCTAACTCTTCCACAAAATACTTATTTTGAATTCTAAGTATCCTTAATGTAGTAGAAAAGAATATTAATTATACTCATGTAAAATATTGAAAATTAAAGAAGGACGAGATTGAAGGTTCCTTGTTCCCTTAATTTTCAATTGACATTTTCCCCCTGGATCCATGCAAAAATTTATAGTTCACGTTGCTTTAAGTTTCACTTCTTCGAGAATCCCACTTCTGATTAACTGTGGGCGGTCAGTTTGGGCGATGGTGAGTGGTAGAGAAGAATGGTACAATTTACACATAATGGCATTTAATGACGAAACGCGGACAATTAATACAATTACACATACTAAGAAATAAAAGCTAACGTCTTTAGCGTCCTTTGCCTAGTCATATCCGTAATCGCCGTTCAAGAAAGCACGTCTGCTTCCAGCGAAGAACTGCTGTATCTATATTCCGCCGTAATCGGTAGAGGTCGCTTCTATTAACGTCTGGAGGGAGATCATTGAGGGCCAGTTCTATTCCCCATATCTATCCATCTCTCTCTCTCTCTGTATATATATATATATATATATATATATATATATACTGCTTATCAAAAATTAAGGAAAAATTACACAAAAAGGGAAGGGATAACACGTTCAAAACTAGGCCAGTCTGTTTAATATTTGAATATGTAGTTAAGTAAAATGTGCTGAACAATACTCGTTATGCAAAAATAGTGGCGCTGCAGTCGGAATACGTCATTTGCGAGGAGCATACAAGTGCACGTCTAAGAGCAAGGCGACAATTGTCGCTGCGAGGCTGAGATTAGACATCTGGCATAGCCAAATTGTAACAATGACCTCGAGGCATCATTTTTTCGAAGAACTGCGATGGAGAGCTATTGGGAGACTAGATGCAGGACAACGTCAGACAGAAGTGTCCAGAGGGCTAAATATGAGTCCGTCTGTTGTTCATAGACTTTGGCAACAATTTCTAACCACGGATTCGGCATCCAGGATGTTCAGCCGAGGACGGCCATACGCTACGACGAGTGCCGATGACCGATATTTGTCATTATGCGCACGAAGGAATAGAACCGCAACTGCGTCCGCAAGCTCCGTCTGCAGATCCTCCCTCGCTGCAAGTTACGGAA
>OU015493.1:212172415-212187415 GCA_907164885.2 Dolomedes plantarius
CAAGGGTAGACAAAGCAATGGACGTCTTGCGAACAGACCACTCTGCTGTAAACGGCGTCGAATGGTACACGCAGACACTGGATGATGCGTTACAGACTGCATGTGCTGTGCTATGGTTGTTGATGTGACTGAGCGATCCGTCACTGCCATGCGCACAATTTGCCTGTCATCACGTGAAGTGGTGCGCTGAGGTGGATGCGATCGAGCACGCCGGTCCGTCGTACCCTCCTGCATCCAACGATCACATATCCGCATTACAGTTGTTTGGTTTCGTCCAACACGACTACCGATTTCCCTAAAAGATAATCCACAATCTCGGTAGGCCACTAACCTTCCTCTGTCGAACTTGGATACTTGATCAAAAGATGATCGCTGTTTTCGACATAATTGATCGTTTTTTGAAAAAACCACAAGAAAAACACAATTGCTGAACTTGAAATCGTCGAAATCTCCAAGCCTCCAAGCCTTAAAAGCAGTGGTCAGCAGTGTATATATATATATATATATATATATTATATATATGTGTGTGTGTGTGTTGTTGGGTGTGTGTGTATACATTGCTCAAAACAACTAGGGGAGCACATGGTTTTAACGAGCAGGAAACATAAGAATAAAACTTTATATGAAAATCAAAGGTCATGACGTCAAAAACCAGAAAAAGAACATAATGGCGGAAATCGGGATGTTGCAGAAACGTCTGTTTTACTGTCTTAACTGTGAAATTCGACTGCTCAGTTATTCTTTTTGAAAAAAGGTGACTTGAAAATGTCTCAACGACGTGATTTACCGGAATCCATGGCATGGCGTATTAGAGGCAGATTTGAATCCGGGCAAACACAACGTAGTGTCGCGGACGCTGTTGGAGTCGCCAGAAGTGTCGTTTCAAGGCTGTGGAATCGATTCCAAGAAACAGGGAATGTTAGACGTCTACCAGGGCAAGGTCGGCCACGCGCCACTACAGCGACTTTATGACCGGTATATACTGTTAACAGCTCGTCGAAACAGAACAGCCAATGCTACTCAGCTGCAAAGACAGTTGCTCTTGGGGCAGAAGGGGTCTTAAGCCAAACAGTACGTAATAGGCTTCATCAGGGAGGTCTCTATGCACGTATGCCAATGGTCTGCATTCCGTTGACCTCACGCTACCGTACGGCCCGAAGATGATGGGCTGCTGAACATCGAGATTGGAAGCACCATGATTGGAGCCAAGTTCTTATTATAGACGAGTCCCGATTCAAGCTGGAGTGTGACACCCGACGTGTTTTGGTATGGAGGGAAAGGGGCATTCGAAATAACCCCACATTCGTTCTTCGAAAAGGCACAATACAAACGAGCTGGTTTTATGGTATGTGGTGGAATCACCATAGGTGGACGTACGGACCTGCATATCATTCGGAATGGTACTTTGTACCGAAGGTATGCAGACCGAATGTATGCAGATACCGAAGGTATGCAGACAAGATACTGAGACATCATGTCATAACTTACGCTGCAGCCATTGGAGATTCATTTGTTTTCCAGCATGATAATTCCAGACCTCATACAGCTCGTCTTGTGGAGAACATGCTTGAAGCTGAAACAATACAGCTTATGAAATGGCCAGCGTGCTCTCCTGACCTGAATCCAATCGAGCATGTTTGGGACATGCTCGGACGACATCTCGGATAACATCATCGCATCAATGGAAAGCAGGTGTACAACAGACTTAGTTGTTCGAGTTGACCACTCGCCATATTAAAAATGTTGCATCATTTTTTAAAAAAATACTTTTTTTATGGTTTACATGTAACCAAATTGTTGCCCTAAATCATCTTTTCATGTTTTTTCCATATATTCAAAGAATTTAAGTTTAATTACAAATTTTTTTTACGTCTTTCTGTCTGTATGGCGCATTGATACGTGTGTACTATGCATTTTATGCCAATACGTGGCTGTCTCGCACGGTTTTCTTAACTTCTTTACTTGCTCCCCAAATTTTTTTTGAGCTATATATATATATATATATATATATATATATATATATATATATATATGTGTGTGTGTGTATGTATGTATGTATGTATGTCTGTATAATAAATTAACTTCAAATTTTCTTTAAGTAAATAAATATAGCACAAAATTGTAAAATATTATAAAATATTAGAAATTTTAAAACTGAATGAAGAACTGTGTAGATTATATTAAATTTAAAAGTTGAGAAATTATTAATTGAGTAGCATCGCTGTATGATTACAATTATCTGCAAATGCGCACGAAATCCTTTCCAATTTTTTCATACATTCTTTTTTGTTATCTATTTACACTTACACTAAAGTTATATTGTTTTTGCGTTTTCAATACAGTAATTTGTTTCATGTTAAACTTTAGTCTCAACCATTTTGCGTGAACAAGGTTGGACCACGAGGAGGCCTGCTACAAAGGTCACAAAGTGGGCCCATTGTGATTTACTTCGAAATGAGAAATCCGCCAAGAAGGATGCATGGGTTTTGCAGTAACCGAACATGTACAACCGAACTGCCAATAAACTTTTCTTTAACCCTTACTTTCAGTATAACTTTAACCCTTTACTTCCCAGTACCCTTTAAAGTTGAAATTATGACCTAAAAATTTGTAGGCACTCTGTTTAGGCTTAAAGGAGTACACAGTTAAAACTTCATAAAGATTGCTCTTCCGGTTTCGATTTTGTGGGTGTTCCATGACCTGGACCACTGGGAAGCTAGCGCTTTGAAAAGTGCGGCTAAGCGAGCATTGCGGTGAAGCGAACAAAAGAAAAAACGCACACACACAAATAAAAATACAACAAAAAAACGTGATTATATATGATTTTAAATGAATATTTACAGTTCCTATATACAAAAGCATTTCCTATTTTTACAAAAACAGTTCCTATATACAAAAAACACACAAATAAAAACACAATAAAAAAACTTGATTGTATATGATTTTAAATAAATATTTACAGTTCCTATATACAAAAGCAGTTCCTACACTTAAAAATATTCACTAACCTATTTTTTTGCTTCGCGATATTTTTGGAAGCACGCCAGTCCCTTCTGAAAAAAGCAAAAACCAACATTGTAGGTTTTGCAACATTGCAGGTCCTCGAGTTTACGAACAGTAAACTCGAGGATGCCAGGATGCTGCCCAGACAATCGACGAACAACGAGGAGCCCGGAGGACTAGTATTGCCCAGGATTTTAGACATATGGCTTTTGTTCGAGGTATGCGGTAGAAGTTGAACCGGTTTGGACTGGCTAAGCTGGACAGAGAGGTCTCCAGAGAGAAACACGTGCGCAAACTGCTCTAGTTTCCCAGTGTTCCATATCATGGAACACCTTTTGAAAATCTTTCGTTATTGCTATGGTTTCGGTATAAAAAAATTAAAATAATATAGAATAAATAGTTTAGAGTATAGCCAATACAATAACATAAAATTTTTTTTCCTTCGAATTTTTTTTGTATTTAAAAGTGATTTTTAAATTATGGCTCTTTTTTATAACGCCACTGGAACGAGGGTATGTATGGGCTTCTGACACGCTGCCATGTATTATCAAAAAGAGTAGATCAAATTAAAAAATGAAGCTAATTGCTTAGTTTATCACAGAATTTTGACGGTTTTAGAAGTAAATAAATTTTGGTGTTCCACTATATGGAACACCGGGGAGCAAAGGGTTAAAAAAGGTATGAACCACTTCATCGAATGGAGACCCGGGAACAAGCGTATTCCAATTCATACAACTATTCTAAGTTTCGGCTAAAGCCAATTACTCCTTACCTCACAAGAATAAGTTAATAAAGATAGAAAACGTTTTTCCACATTCAGTTACATTAATGAATGTGAAGTCCCCAAAGAGTGAGGAATTGCCTCATTTCAATTGTAAATCAATTTGAAAATCATTTGCAAATCAATTGCAAATTAAGCTTGTCATTCTTCTAACCGTTTTATGAAAATGACCTGCAAAATGCTTTTAAACTGAAGTGTATAAAACCGTCTAGAGAAAATTCCTGGGCTACTATAAGTAAATAAATAGATAAATAAATAAATAAATAAATAAGTAAATTTATATATATATATATATATATATATATTGCTGTATTGAAAGCTCAAAATTAATAAAACTTTTGTGTAAGTGTAAATAGATAACAAAAAAGAATGTATGAAAAAATCGGAAATGATTTTGTGTGCATGTGTAGATAATTGCAATCATATAGCGATGCCATTCAATTTTTAATTTCCCACCTTTTAAATTTAATATAATCTACTCAGTTTTTAAATTCAGTTTTCAAATTTCTAAAATTTCTTAATATTTTACAATTTTGTGCTATATTTATTTACTTAAAGAACATTTCAAGGTAATTTATTATATATGTATATATATATATAGTTTAATTAGTGTCTCTTCTCAGTTGATTACCTGGAAAAAATTATGAATGCCATATTTAATGATATGTTAAAAAAATAAAGCGTACCTGATTTAAAAAGAAATAATTCATAGACTTAAAACTAAAAAAAAAACCCTGAAAATTCTTGTTTCACTTTATAGCATGAGTCGATTAATGAAGGGAAAGTTTCTTTTACAGTCACTGGAAACGCAACTAAAAAAACTTTAACGTCGACATAAAAAGAAGACCCACTCTTATGCATGATTGGTTATTACTGCTGGTTTATTATAGTTAGAAGCTACATCGTTTTTTAGCTAAATAATATATCTAAATATTTAAGCTCAATTTTTAAATAAAAATTTTTTTCCAGAAAATTCTTTTTCCCTAAGCTGTGAATTTAGAAAAATTAAACAAATGTATACAAAAATAAATTATTTATAAATGGTTTATTCACTGATTTCATTTTTTGAATTAAAAGTTAAGAAATATTAAATCAGCTATCAGATTATTGCTCTTAATTAATCTTTAATTTCATTGCATCTAACGAGTATACCTTATAAATTAGATACATTAATAAAAAAATGCATTTTTTTCATAATTCATATCGTAAAGACTTTGATTATAGTCTTGTTAGTTCAATTATTAAGTTCCTAAAAATTTTTTTATATTATATTAAAAAAAGCTAACTTTTTATAAATTTAAATAAATTTGAAGAATATTTTTACACTTACGAGTGCGTATAATGTGTATTTCAATATGTATAATAATTTTACACATCATTGTTTGTTTTACAACATGGAATATTACCTCTTGAGAAGAATATGTGTTAAAGGAATTGCAGTAAACTATTCTACTTAACTTTCAAACTGATATGTAATCTTATTTCCAGTTACATTTATGCACAAATATATATACAGTGTAATCTCGATTTATCGTTCTTCAAGGGACCGATTGAAATGAACGATAAATGCGGGAAAACAATAGACGCGGAAAAATAACAAATGAATATGATCGTTAGGACTGGATAAAATGAACGACACATACGGGAAAACGATGGATCCGAAAACAAACGATCGAGATTCCACTGTATATATATATATATATATATATATATATATATATATATATATATATATATATATATATATATATATATATATATATATATATATATATATATATATGACACGGAGCTTGCTTTGCTCCCGTGTTAACATTAATTTTATGCAGTCACGTCCGTTGTTGAATTAGGCGAGTGGTGGGCCATTTAAAGAAATAATCTAACTCGTATTGACTCCGTCTTTATTAAAATTCGTAAGTTGACCACTCACCAGGTTGATTTCCGCTCTTCGCCATTTTATAATCTACTCGGCCACGACTGCCGCGAGAATCCGCTAGCAATGTGATTCTTACACAATCTGCCACCAAAACTTAATTTCCTCCGAGCTCCTGCTGCACGGCGCATGTGCAGACCTCATCCTTGGGCATCTGGACCCTCAATATCGCTGATCGTGCATTTTTAACTTCGCGTCCAAAACCTTTACACTTCTAAAAATAAATCCTCTCGCCCAGAATTATTCTCTTTCCTCTCAAAGTCGGTTTTAAAAGATGATTTTTCCCCACAGCCAAATATGCGCGCTTTATGAATGGATTGTTAGATTCTTACTATTTTAAGTCCCCCTTTCCCCGTACTTCTCAACTATATTTTGACAGTTCAGTTATGTTTTGACATATATATATATATATATATATATATATATATATATATATATATATATATATATATATATATATATATATATATATATATATGTCACGGAGCTTGCTTTGCTCCCGTGTTAACATTAATTTTATACAGTCACGTCCATTGTTGAATTAGGCGAGTGGTAGGCCATTTAAAGAAATAATCCAATTCGTATTGACTCCGTCTTTATTTTGAAACTTTTTTTTTAAATTTCAATATGCTCTAGTTTACAAAAGTTGCCTTTTAACAAAATAAAGACGGAAATTAAATATCAGCGTACTTGGTGCATGTTTTCACTTCGCGCAAGAAGGACAAACTTTTGGTTTTTATTAAATTTTTGACAAATTTCGCAATTATTGTGAAATTGAATACACTTGTAGTACAAAAAAGTAGCAAAATATGTAATTTAAACATTCCTTTTAATCAGGAGACCTGCTAAACTGATTATATGATACGTTTTACTTCATAAAATAGTACACAAAAAGACGCTTAAGGAAGAGGCACTTAAAAGACACTCGGACATCACAGTGGAACGAAAACTTTTTTTCCTGAATTTCAATATGCTCTAATGTCCAAAACTTGTGTTTTACAATTAAAATTAAGAGTATAAAATATTTTTGCTCTACTAAAATATTTTCAAGTGCCGCAAAGGGGTTTCAAAATGGATATTTTTATGAAAAAGTGATTATATTTGTATTTTTTGTTAATTTCTTTTATAGTATATTAAAATAATGTATATTTTCTGTAAATAAAATATTCAAAAAATGATATTTTGACAGAAAACTTGCATATTCTAAGTATTTCTAATTTTTAGATGACATAACAGAACAACTGATTTTGTGGAATTTCGCGATTTTCATCATATTAAATTTACAGTAGCATATTCTTATAATACACATTGAACTAAAAGAAAAACAATTTTTAATTGGCGGACCTTAGTTAAAATAAACAAATCACACTTATTTAGAAAAATATTAATGTACTGTCTATAAAGGCAAAACGTTATTTTGAAAAAAATATTCATGCGTTTATAAAGTCTATAGTAATCAAACATGGTTTCCATTACTTATTTCACTGACACATTGAAGGTTTAACATAAAGCTGAAACCATTTTGTATTCCTGGATCGAAGCACTTGTGGAAACTTGTAAGATATTCACGCTACCTCAATCAGACTCTTAAAAATGTAACTGACCCTGTCATTCAAAGAAATGCATACTTTGCAACTAGAGTTAGATACTTTGCAACTAAGTTTTGAAAACTAAAGCATATTGAAATTCAGAAAACAAATTTTTTCGTTCAATCGTGATGTCCGAGTGTCTTTTAAGTGCCTCATCCTTAAGTGCCTTTATGTGTACTATTTTTATGAAGTAAAACATATTATATAATCAGTTTTAGCAGGTCTCCTGACTAAAAGGAATGTTTAAATTACATAGTTTGCTACTTTTTTGTACTACAAGTGTATTCAATTTCAAAATAATTGCGAAATTTGTCAAAAAATTATAAAAACAAAATTTTGCCCTTCTTGCGCGAACTGAAAACATGCACCAATTACGCTAATATTTAATTTACATCTTTATTTTGTTGAAAGACAACTTTTGAAAACTAGAGCATATGGAAATTTAAAAAAAGTTTATTTCGCTCCACCCTAATATATATATATATATATATATATATATATATATATATATATATATGTGATGACCCGAATGGTCATCTCTTGAAGAAACACAATCGAGGCCGAAATTAAATGCAATTCCAAATCATAAATAATAACTGAAGTTTATTTAACGTAAAGATTAACTCATCTTACTCAGTTCGGAGCCAGCTCGCGTCTCTCCAAAAAAGCGCGAAAAATAGAATTAGGTGAAAAAGGTTGCCAAGAATTGGCGGAGGAAGTTAGTATGTGGAAGGCGAGGCTTTTACGTCAAGACAAGAAGGACGGGTTACCATGGCAGAGATGAAATACAGAATGGGCGATTATAAGTAGTTAGTAATATTATCACAGAATATCCCCCCCATCTAAAATGGATTGGAGCCGCGGCCGTCGACTCCAAGACACTCCAGATAGTGAGAACATGAAAATTAGTAGTTAGAATATTAAGTTAAAGCTGGCTAGAAACTCACAAATTTTTTACACTTTGA
Source organism: Dolomedes plantarius (assembly GCA_907164885.2). Taxonomy (NCBI): domain Eukaryota; kingdom Metazoa; phylum Arthropoda; class Arachnida; order Araneae; family Dolomedidae; genus Dolomedes; species Dolomedes plantarius. Next base: position 212,180,687 of record OU015493.1, read on the forward strand.
AATACAACTGGAAAGGCTTAAACATGTAAATATGGCATAACATTATAAACAAATAGCTGGAGAAAAATAAAAATGGAATCGTATACTTAAATGAAGACACTAATAAAACAGATGTAAAGACGTTCCAAATACAGATACAAGAAAAATGTTGTGCAGGTCTCAGTCCCTGACATGTGTATCACAGTCTGAAATGTTTTCAGAGTCCTGGACGGGTACAGTTCACATAGTAGTAAAAGTCACAAAAGTTATTTTTATTCACAGTCTTTATCGTGGAGTAGGGTTTAGTTCTTTTGGAGATCTCCTGGGTTGTAGTCACTTTTTTTTTATATACACAAATAATGTTCTTTGTTGTTCTTTGTCCGTTGCACGTTAGTAATTGACTTTTCTTTGAGCAAAACACTATCTATATTTTATTTTATTTTTTTTTCTCTTCATCATGTACACAAAAATATTAAATTATTCTTTCAGCAATTAGTAGAATAAATTTACTAAATGCTGTCAAAATTAACTTTCAACATCAATACCACATGTCTGGTACCTGATGTTGCAAAAATTCGAACAAAAATACAAATTCCAACAATTGACACTGACATTCAACTGTTGTCGAAAAAAATCAAGACAATACAAACATAAATTTTAGGTATGTGACCTGTTGTGAGTACATCCTCGTGAGCGTTTTTCAAAGGGAAGGTGTTTCCAACCTGAAACTCAAGTTGAGCAAACTGCACAAAATGAAAAGGGGCAGGCAGTTTCTCAAACATGAGAGGGAAAAGCAACTGTTCAAAGGGAACATTTGAAAAGTGCGAAGAGACAGGGAGGACAGTGAGTGGAAACCGCAGTATAAAAATCAATAATATTTATTTAGTACATAGTATTTTCATATAAAATGTAGTAAGCTTCAAAAAGTTTAAAAAAAATATGTGAGTTTCACTTACACTCACGGGGTTTCTTCAAAATTAACTAGGATGGCGATAGGACAGGAATGCTAAAATAGAAAGATTAAGGATAGCTGAATGATTTACATATTGGTGACTTATTCGTGGTGTAGTTTGAACTTCTCAGGTGAATAGTAAAATCTCAATTTTGATGAATGTACAATTTCAGTGGGTTTTTTCGTGTGGTAATTTTCTTTATCAATTTCATAATTAACTTCAGATAATTTTTTAATAATCTGGTAAGGTCCTGAATAAGGAGAGGTCAATTTTCTAGTGTTTGGGTATTCGAATTCCTCATATATTACTAAGTCTCCAGGTTGAAATTTAGATTCTTCAAATCTAGTATCATATCTCGTCTTATTTTTCTGGTGGTATTCAAGAGTTCTGGTTTTAGCTAAAGTTCTTGCTTCATTAAGTGGAGGATAAGTATTTTGGTCAATTGGAGAATCAAACGGAAGTTTGCCAAATAATAAGTAGGCAGGGGTGAAGTTAGTTACAGTATGAGGTGAGTTGTTATATTCAGTAACAACTTGCTCTAGCACTTTTGTCCACGGAACCTTTTTAGAAGTAGCATTTACCTTAAATTTTAGGCGGGTTACAAGGGATTGATTTACCCTCTCCACTTTTCCGTTGGTCTGGGGATGATGAGAAGAAGTCAAAAGTTGTTTCACATTATGATTTTTAAGAATTTTTTTGAATCTGGATGATGTAAAAGCTGCGTTTCTATCGCTTAACACTTTCTCTGGAATTTGCACATTAAAAATTTGACTTAGACAATTAGCATATGTTTCTGAAGTCACACTCTTTGAGGGAAATGCCCATACATATCGGGTTGCATGATCAATCACTATATGTAAATATTTTTTGGTTGAGTTGTAATAATTAAACCCTCCTACAGTATCAATAGATAAACATTCAAAAGGTTGGTCAGTTGAGGGCACTTCCTGCAGGAATCCAAATCGTTTCTGTTTTTTCTTTTTATTTAGCTGACAAGTATGACAATGTTTCACGAAGTTTCCTATATCTTCACTAATATGGGGCTAATAATATTGAGGGGTAATTAAATTTAGCATAATTTGAACTCCTGGATGTCCGAAATTTTCATGGGTATTAGTTAACAATTTTATTCTTAAGGATTTAGGTACTACAATTTTACAAAAGTTCTTTTTCTTAATTACCATCATGTCATTAATTTCTTTATAATTTTTACCACACACATTGTCAATTTTCTGTTGTTGAATTATTTCATTCCTATCTAGTAAATGTACAGAGTGTTGGAGATTTTGAGAAACGGGATGTCTTGAAAGCATATCCGCCTCAATGTTAGTAGAACCCTTCTGTTATCTAATTTCGTAGTCATACATGCTCAATTTAAGGGACCAGTGGAATAATCTACCTTTTATATTTTTAACATTTTTCAACCAAACAAGTGCCGCATGATCAGTATGTATGACAAATTTTTGCCCATGAAGATAATAATGAAATCTGTCTAATCCGTCAACAATAGCCAAACATTCCAATTCTGTAATTGCGTAATTCTTTTCATAATCTCTTAAAGTTCTCGAATGGTATGATACAGGGTGAAGAATATTATTTTGATCTGGTTGCTTCAAAACAACTCCAACAGTACTTTGGGAGGCATCAACATAGAGGTGACATGGTTTACTAGAATCGTATAACTGTAACACTGGTTTTGATATTAAGATTTCTTTCAACTCGTCAAAAGCTTGTTGACATGTTTCATCCCAATGCCACAAAACATTCTTTTTCAGTAATCTATTAAGAGGAGCTCTAATTTTGGCATAGTTGGGAATGAATCGGTGATAAACATTTACACTACCGAGAACTCTTTGTAACTCTTTGGTATTATTAGGATTTTTCAATTTTTTAATAGTTTCAATATTATGATTATCAGGAATTACTCTACCATTTTTTACTTCATAACCTAGAAATTTTATCTGATCTTTAGCAAACACACATTTCCCTTGGTTTAATTTAATATTTTCTCTTTTAAACACTTCAAATAATATACTTAAATGTTCCAAATGTTCTTTCTCAGAAGAAGAGTAGACAATTATGTCATCAAAGTAGCTACATGCAAAATCAATTTTGTTTTTTGTTAAAATTCGCCTAATGGGTCTGTTAAAAATGGCTGGAGCATTTTTCAGTCCAAAGAGGAGCCTTAGCCACTCAAATAACCCAAAGTTTGTACTGAAAGCCAGCTTTTCAGTATCTGCGGGGTGAATGGGAATATGCCAGAAACGAGATCTGAGGTCAAGGGTAGAAAAAATTTTGGCGTAACTCAATTTATCTAATAAAGTATCAATTCTGGGCAAAGGTTCTGCATCTGTTTTAGTAAGGGAATTCAATTTTCGATAATCAATGCACAATCTTGTTTTCTTACCCTCCTCACGCTTGAGTACCAAACATACAGGTGAACTGTACGGGCTGCAACTTTCCTTAATTATTTCAATTCCTTCATTGATTCCTTAATTGATCAATTTGTGATTTAATTTCTCCCTCTTCCTTAGGGGAAGTTCTATAGGGTCTTAGAGATACAGGCAAGTTAGATGGTAAGTTAATTCTTTGGGGTTCAATATGAATACAACCAACATCATATTTACTTTTGGAAAATACAGATGAATTTTTAATTAACAAGTTTTCTAAATTATTTTCTTTTCGATTAAGATTCTGAGAAACAACATTGGTTACAGAGTCACCAGTTTTAGGTATGGTATCATTTAGAATTATATTCTCATTATCATCTTCATAGTTATTTTGAACAAAATACTCAGGTTGAGGACTGGACTTATTTTGGCTGTTGAACAGACCACCATGGAATTGAATATGGAGTGACGTATTTGCTTTTGGCATATTACCTTCATAATTAATTATTGCAGATTTTTGTTTTACCTTTAGGTTTTTACAACCAATATCAATTTCATAAATTTTACATTCATTTAGACCTAATATTACATAATCCAAGTTATAGTCAATTACATATAACACAATATCTCTGATAATTTGGCCAATTTTCATCCTAACCTTACAGATTTTGTTCATTACAATATGGCCTTGTGTTTGTACAACTTGTATACCTCTTATTCTGGTTATTTTCAAATTTAACTGTCGAGCAGTTCTGGTGGATATCACTGACAGAGTTGCGCCACTGTCTATTACACAGTCTACATTTTTATTGTTTGACAAATAACCGGACACCTTTAATAGTCAGGAATTGGGAGTATTCTCTGAGGGTGGTTCAATTACAAAGGGTGAAGTCCTCTCATTATCAGCTCTTTCCATTCTGAATGGGCAAATTTGATGCCAATGAAAAGCATTTGGAATACCTCTCTCTGTACATATTCTACATGGAGTGGGAGACAAAGTGGGTGAGTTATTATAATTATGATGGCTAGAAAATCTAGGGTTATTGCTCCGATAGTTAGTATTTGATGGTCTTTGGTATCGATAGAAATTATGAGGTCTCTGGTAAGTATTTTGCCTCGGGGCATAAGTTCTAACATCATTTGCATATCTTGGTACATCTTACTTATTACAAGTTTGGGAATCATTCCTAAAGTAATCATTTCTGTTTTGAATTTGGGGAGTTCTAACAAAGGGAGTTACATACCTGGGCGAGTCATTACTGGGTTGTGGATTCTCTCTTATTTTTACCAGTCTGTGAGCTTGATTAAGCCAAGCAATTGGGTCAGCAGGGGAATTAATGGTCATTAATGATTTTATTTCTCCGGGGAGGCCATCAGTTAAACCCTCCATGATCATTTCACTTTTTAAATTTAACTTTTTTCCGATTTCTAATTTTTCCCTGAAATATTTTGTAATGTCATCGTTTACATTAAATTTTAACCCTGCAAAATCACTAAAGGTAGTTAATGTAGGGGTAAAAAATTTTCTTTTAATACCGTCACTAATTCTGCAAAATTATTAACTTTATAGCAATTCTGTATATACACGTTAAGGGGATAGTGGACCTTTCAAAACGATTTTTGAAATTTTTACCACAGAGATATGAAATTTTGTATATATATTCATTAAAGTATAACAATATTAAACACCTTATAAAATTTTATAAATATTTTTTAAAAAATATTTTATAATTAAAAAATTTAAATTAAATTACCCTTCTTTAAAATGCTCCTTGCGACTGAATTTTAAACTTTTCCCCTTAATTTTGCATTTATATTGCTTATAAATACTTTCTGAACAAAGTTATGTATTTTTTTGTACTTTCGTTGAATAGTTAATTTTTAGAAAATATTTTTATGCTTGTACTCTGAATTTTCGCGAAATTTTTGTACTTTTCTACAATAAAGTTAACCTTTTATAACCTAAATGACCTCGAATCCTAAAATGGATACATAACTTTATTTTGACGTATTACAGGAATCTTTATTATAAATTTCATAAAATTTCGTCAAAAATTATGACGCGAGGAGCATTTTAAAGACTTGCAAATCTAGAAATTTCTCATTTTGAGAAAATGTCATTTAAAAGATAATTTTTTATCTACCTTTAATGCTTACTACTCTAAAGCCACCAATTTTTCATTTTTCTTTTCACTACACATTTTAAATGCATTTCATTCCAATATTTACATGTTTTTAAAATATTAATACACCCCCAAAAAAAATTCCAATTTTTGCTCGATTTTTGGTAATTTGAAAGTCCACCATCCCCTTAAGTGCGTTACCCTTTACAAAACGTGAAAAATTTTGTAATTTCCACTGTTCATCTCTATTTCCTTCAATACATTTTTTATTAAAATAAGATAACCATGAATCTATATCAATAAAGCCTTCCTCAAAGGGCACAATGTTAATTTCGTTTCAACATTCGGGATTCTAAAAGAATCGTCATGTTCGACATTTACTTTGGAAGTCGTCATTTTGCTTTCACTTTTGCAATACCAGAAAATTACAAAAATAATATAATTACTGACCTGCTTACACACCATTTTTTGTACTGTAAATTGCAATACTTAATGAGAAAATTTTGAGAGTAAAAACACTCTGATGGTGATCTTGAAAATTTGTTTTTATGAGCTTCTTTGATTTTAGAGCAGCGTTCGGCGTTCACTCTAAAATCGTAATTATTTTCTTGAGTTTACGATGGCGTAGTCCAAAACAGAAAGAAAAAATGGTGAGGTCAGGCGAAAAACGAAACTGGAACGAACCGGAACAATGGCATCTTTACTTGCTTCGATGTAGTAGATTTCTGTACAAATTTTGGATGAGGAATGTTTTACCTTTGGTCATTTCAAGCTGGTTAATTCAGGAACACATGCGGGATTCGAAACCAAAAACTGTAGAGCAATGGCGTCTTCATTTCTCACAACGCAGTCGCAATCTCAGGCGTGACAAAGGTTGATTTCTTGATCCAAACGCCAAACTTGGTTCTCCATCCTGTCGAGCTGGTGTGATGACCCGAATGGTCATCTCTTGAAGAAACACAATCGAGGCCGAAATTAAATGCAATTCCAAATCATAAATAATAACTGAAGTTTATTTAACGTAAAGATTAACACATCTTACTCAGTTCGGAGCCAGCTCGCGTCTCTCCAAAAAAGCGCGAAAAATAGGACAAAAAAATTAGCGCACCAAGAAGGAGTCGTCAAAATGAAACGAAATTTTACATACGTAATGACTACTTTGATATAAGTAAATGATAAGGAAATCAAAGAAAAAGGATAATTTATTTCAGAGAAAAAGGCAAAAGAACGGAGGAGTTAATACTCCATTGGAGCCCCTCTAGCTTCGAAAGCAAAATGCGATAC
>OU015493.1:212189915-212233633 GCA_907164885.2 Dolomedes plantarius
GTTAACATTGATTCAGTTTCTAGGTATATTTATTATCATTTTGCTACTCCATGAAACGCTGGTGGATATTTGGGAAGAAAAATTTGGTGACTGCGATTCGGAAGCATGTTATTAACACACGAATGCAGGATTTCGGATTATTTCACTTTATATTTATTAACTGGTGCCATTCTGACTGGAGTTTACAAATACAGTTCAGTTTCAGGTAGAGTACCGGGCTTATGTCGATACTGAAAGTTCAGTTGTATTTTCGAGTATATATTGACAAATTGTTTATGTGTTTCAGGGATTTTTTTAGATATATTTGAATCAAGAGTATTCAAAATCACTGTACGTCTGTAGATATTTTATTGCAGCTGATCACATTTACTGAAAATCTATATAAAACATACTTAAATGAATTGATAAAGGGTGTTTTGTACTTTGCTCATCCAGAAAGTAAGTACCGTTTGCGCATATCTCCCGCGCATCCGACAGCACGAAGGTCGCGCAGACGTAGTTACATATTTTAACGCGAGAACGAATTAGCCTAGCCATTTTGTTTGATTACGTAACGTTTGAAGTCATTGTTTGTTGGTAATCATGTTTAAAGCAATCGATCGGCCCGCCAGCTGTGAAATAAGAGCCGTTATCAAGTGTTTGAATAAGGAAATGTTCGACCTTGTGAAATTTATCGTCTCGCCAAGAAAAATCATGTGCACCGTCTTTTGGGACTGGCAAGGGATTTTGTTAGTGGACTGGATGGAACTAGGCACAACAGATTACTGTGAGACATTGAAAAAGTTACGGCGTGCGATACAGAATAAAAGGCTTGGACTACTGACTTCTGGTATTGTGTTCTTGCATGATAACTCGCGACCGCATACCGTATGCGTAACGACGACACTGGTTGATTCATTTGGATGGGAACAATTCTGTCACCCTCCTTATAGTCCGGACCTAGATCCACCCAACTTCCATTTGTTCTCTCATCTCTAGAAATGTCTTGCCGGCCAGCACTTTGCAAGTGATAAACGAGATCAAGGTAAACGTCCAGAACTGGTTAAGGTCGCAGGCGGCCGAATTCTACGAAGCGGGTATGTTTCAATTACTGCCAAGATATGACACATGCCTGAATTCGCATGGTGAATATGTCGAAAAGTAGTTTAAAGTGTGTAGATTTTTATATAATGAAATACAAATGAAAATAAATTGCTACTCTTTTTTAATACCCAAATGGTACTTATTTTCTGTATGAGCTAAGAAATTGTAACACGCCTCTTTTGGTAACGGTTTCAATAGTTAATAATAGAAGGTTTGTTCCTCTAACTATAAAGATTTTCATCTGAGTTTGGCTAAAGGTTCTTAATACCCCCTAACATTTTCAAGATTTACGTGAATTTCAAGTTTCGAAACGAAATAATACACTACCTTGTCGTTTCTAATATTTTAATACATCTTTAAGTACTGGTCTATACCTTATTAATTTCAAATTACGTTTCCGTGGTTTAGAATAAGTATAGTTTGTGACATTTTTATTATTTCTTACTGCAGTCAAAGTGGATGTCATATGAAGTGATGGAAATAGTGTTGAGGGGCACACCCCCAGATTTATGCGTTACTTGACAGCAGTGTCACTTCGGACTAAGAGACACTACATTTTAAAATCTTTGAGACGCCTCTGTCATTTATATAAGTTTACAAACAAGATTTCTCGACTTTATATTTGTGAGGGAATCTTTTTACCTTTAGGCCATATTGCATTATATATTGGACCTATGGGAAATTTTCGTCCGAGGAATGTCGACTTGGATTGAAAGATTTCTTTTAAAAATCATACTTCGTAATAGAGAAGGACATTTTTTTACTCTGCTGTTGTATTCATTTTAGAAATTTCGTTCGCCGAAGGAAAGGATGCGCGTGTAAAACGCTGTATACCCCATTATCCTCGAATAATTGCAATTTTAAATTATTATTGGAGTTTCTTTTAAACAAGGAAAAACATACAAGAGTCATAATTAATTTTCTATGAACGAAATATAGTTCAAAAGAAATGTTTAAATCCGAGTCGGCAATCCTTGGAAACATTGAAGTGTGCGAATCCAATGGGGATACGAACCTGTAGTCTTACGAGAACTTTATGATTCCTCTAATTGTCACTTTAAATGCATCAAATATGTAAGACTAGCTGAAAACACGCACTTCGCTACGGAGTACATTGAAATTAAATTCAACGGTCAATGCATGCAATTAATGCCAATATATATATATATATATATATATATATATATATATACTTGGTATTTATCCGACGCAATCATAGATGGCAGCAAATGTCCAGGCAATTCATAAGACTCTAGTATTGGGTTATGACGCCCACTACAAGTAATATAAGTTGAGATCGTTTTGTGAGTAGTGGCGACTCAAATGTATTTCTTTAATCTGTGTTTGTAAATTTTGGACTTCACAGCGCAAGGAATTACCCGACTACGGTAAGTTATTTTTTCTCCTCCATTTTTCTCTGTCAAAATTTCAGCCCTTTAGGTCCAGCGGTTTGGTCTGAGCGTTGTATGTCAGTGAGTCAGTCAGTTGCGGAACTGCTTTATGTATATAGACAATTGTAATAGTCTTCTTTCGCTGAGGGTAATCAATTCGTGTAAAACTGACTTGATTTTGTCTCAAAGAGCGTTTTTTGTTATATCTGAAATAGTGTGCATAAATGTATGAAAAATGCATATTACTCGGGTTAACACCCATTTATTAATGCTTATTTGTTATAGATCCTAGAAATGCAATTTACCATAGTTTAAAACGTGACATGTTTTCACTCATAAATTGCAGATTTTGAGTTCTTTCCGTGATCCAAACTTTTCCCATCAGTTAGAGGTACATGACATTATGAAGTGGAATTCAGAGTTTATCGGACAGTAAAACGGATGTAAAATATTATTTAAGGTTTTCGGTCGCTTGTCTGTGATTTATTTATCTTAGAACCGACACGTTATGTTTGATCGACCATTTCCTACGTAGGGTATTTGCATAGTTATACAAAGGTTGAGATTTTGTTGTTACGGCTAAATTTTAGAGAGTTTAGAAAGTAATGCTTCATTATGCTGTCAATTGAAGAAAGTTTGTATGACTAACCTGTTCAATCCTTACTACCATTATTTTAAAAGTAAATTAATTCTTATACCAAACAGCCATTTGTCAGAAAATCCTTATTAATTACTCTTAAGAAAACAATTCCGAAACATCGTTAAGCATATTAGTTAGGAAAAAGTTAACTGTAGATTAGAATATTTCGTTCTCCCTTCTCAATTTATATATATATATATATATAAATTTTCTACCAGAATATGGTATAATTTAAAACAATTGTGTTCGGAATTGAAGGAAAAATTTGTAAATAAAGATTCCAACTAAAAAGCTTAAACATCATAAGAAAATTGAAAATACGCCTCTGTTTGAAAAACACTTTTCCATGCAAACATCTTCGAAAATCACTTAAAATAATTCCTTTCCGATGTCTAACTTCACACCGCATAATTAATACAGCTCGCGGAAGACAAAGCACTCCATGTTATCTTTTGCAGCGGTAATTAGTGTTATTACTTCCAACTGTTTAAAATAATTAGGGCTCAAAGGCAAAAATCAAGGCATTTAAAGCGGCACGCTCACTAAAAGGCAACCTGCTAAATCTAGCGCGTTCACAATTTCGTAATCAATTCAATTTTTCCTTAAGTGTGCTCGCACAGTTGTAAAATTCCATTATTTGCTTAACATTTAGGGATACGTGTGGGGCATTTTCGAGTGTGGGGATGGGGAAAACGCATTTGAGTTAAAAGGGAAAAATTTTCCCGGTATCTTATTGAATGGGGTCACACGTACATCAAGGTGAAATTGGCATTGTGCCATGTCTCCTTCTGTTTAAATCTTCATTCTCTCTTTTCGGCTGGAGAGAGTTCAAAGATAATGCATTTTTTTATGAGTTCCGAGGTGAAGTGCTTGCTGGGATAACTGTGAGGCACTTTCGCCAAACTGTGATTAATAATGATCGGAGTCCTCTTTCATTTCTTTCTAAACGAATTACCGAAGGAGTTACTCTATAATACATCTTGGATTTTTGACGTAGCACTACAATAAAAAATAAATTTCGATAGACAATAAGTAAGCATATATGCATGCACACACACTCACACATACATATATATATATATATATATATATATATATATATATATATATATATATATATGTATGTATATACATATATATACATATATATACATATATATATATATACATACATATATATATATATATATATATATATATATATATATATATATATGTATGTATATACATATATATACATATATATACATATATATATACATACATATATATATGTATATATATATCTATATATATATATATATATATGTATATATATATATATATATATATATATATATATATATATATATATATATATATATATATATATATACAAGTGGTTATCAAATTAATTGAAACATCAAGGAATTGCATGAAATCCTTTTATAACATGGTGTAGGAACGCTTTTGGCATGTAATACCACCTGACTTCGCCTAGGAACTGATCTTTACAAGTTCTGAATAGCTGTTAAATGAGTATTATACCATTCTTTGTGGAGAAATGTTGAAAATTACTGCAGAGATGCTGGTGGAGTATATCGATACTTGACTCTATTCTCTGAAACAGACCACAGTGTTTCAATGTTATTGAAGTCAGGGGAATGCAGAGGTCAAATAATATGTTTGACTTCGTTTTCATTTTCCTGAAACCCTCAACTTGATAGGACTGGCTGTATGGGTAAAAGCATTATCATCCGGAGAAACACCATCTCCAACGGGTAACAATGTTTGCACTATAGGATGAACTTAGATGTTTAAAAATTCGACATAATCCTTTCCAGTCGATTTCCCTTTTAGGGTTACAATAGACCTTTCAGAAAATCACGAGATATCTGCCCAAACCATGTCAGATACTTTTCCATGATTGGCAGTTTGCATGAGGCAATCAGAATCGTATACTTGTTTGGGGGTTCAACAGACGTACATACCTCCTTTTGTGTGAAACGATGTGAACGGTGATTTGTCTGACCAAAAGTCATTCTTCCCCATGTCACTCAACCAGGAATTGTGCTCATGGCATCATTGTGGACGGGGTTTTACATTCATATCTTATACAAGTGGCTTGGGAATTGCTACTCTTCCGGAAATGTTTTGTTTTGGAAGTTGCCATTGTTGATACTGGAGCATTCGGATGCAGATTGAGTTCTACGGTCAATTTGATTGCAGTTGTCTTCTTTTTCATGTCAGAATTCGCTTCAATACTCCTCCCTTTCTTTCACTCAGCTTTCCCTTTCCTCTACTGTTCTGTTTCGCACAGGATGTTTATACATGCACTCCGTATGCTGTCATGACTTCCTATATCATAGCTCTATAAACGTCCATTATCCTGGAGGATATCATAACAGATGCTCCAAGCAGACAGGCACCAACAATTTGTCTTCTTTGAAAGTCTACAAGGTCTGATATTTTACACTATCTACAAAAAAGTATGATGCCCAGAGCTTTATTACTGCTACCTGACAGTAGAATAATATGTACAACAAATTCTTAAAAAAATACTTGTGGCCAGATTAGTTTTTTAAGGAATACGAGGCACATACATAAACACCACTCATAATGATAAGTGTTTCCATTATTTTGATAACCACCTGTATATATATATATATATATATGTGTGTGTGTGTGTGTAGTGTGTATTAGTATATTATTAATGGTCTTATACATGACATACCATCAAGCAAATATCTCATTTTGAGCCATTATTATCCTGTAAATGGTATATATATATATATATATATATATATATATATATATATATATATATATATATATATATATATATATATATATATATATATATATATATATATATATATATATAAGAGGCGTGGGGGCCTGGACGTCAAAGGCGTAGGGCTAGTGACCTGCTAGTTGCTGGTTCGATACCCGTCGCCAACAAAAACCACCGACGTGTACACTAATGGCGGCTGATGTAAATCTGTCAGAGCTGCAATGTCCTTATAATTCCCAAACAATACCTCTAGCGGTTCGGGGTCAAGTGATCCGTTCTCGTCATTTGACTCGGTTCAAAATTCGCGGTCCAACAAATAGAAGTCCAACCTCTTTTGAGGCTTCTAGACATATAGTGCAAATGAACTATATGTCTTCGACGTATAGTTCATTTGCACTATTCGTTGACACGATAACAAACATATATACATACATACATACAATTTTTAAGGAAGGACGGTATTTTAAATAATCCCGAAATATTTTCTGAAAGGTGAAAGTGCTCTTTTTGGACAAAACATAGCCATTAAATTGCATTAAAACCCATCCCATCCTTTAGTTTTCTCATTTAATTTATATATTGGTATCTATATTACCTAGCGTACAAGTCAGAGATTATATATTACAAGGCAATGACAGAAAAGGGGAAAATGTAAAGTAATAAAAATACTCTTTAATATTTTTCTGTGCCTGATTTTGCCAATATTTCTTTGCACACAAATTAACAAACAGCAAATGTTTATTATTGAAATTAGAATACTGGGAGACTTATTTTCCAATATTTAGAAAGAGACAGATACTTCACTTTCATGTAGATTAGTTGGTTTTATATTAAAATCCTACAGGAAGGTCCTAAGGTAATGTCATTCAAAATTATGGTATTCGATGTGGCATTACTCTGAGTACAACACCCACTTAGATAGTATGTTATACTCCTTGTCCTTGATAGAGTTATAATCTCATTTATAACCTTTGTGTTAGGACAAGTTATTATAAACATCATCTGATTTAGAAGATATCGTATTTGGTATTATGTCTTATTTATTTAAAATTTTTTGATTTCTTGCTTACTTTTAATTTTTTTCTCTTTTGAAAATATTTACGTAACAGCCTCATTTTTCTTAACGTATTCCCCAGCTTTAATTCAAACTGTCACGTTAAAACGGACATGCGAAAAGAAATTTCCATTAATTCCCTGAAGTTTTGTTTAAAGCAGTACCTTTGTTTAAAAAAAAAAAAAACTCTTGCATATTTAATAGCATTCTAAATGCTTCCCCATTGTGGGTTGTCTGTTTCAAGAAATGAACTGCATACAATTTAAAAGGGTTAAGGAATTTTTCAAGTGTAAATTTATCTTCCGTATTTTACATTCCGTATATTCAACATTAAATTGAATGAAAAAAAAAACGGTGAATAACTACTCAGGATGACGTGATCGATGTTATGATACAGGTGTATTAACTAACTAATTGTGTACTGACTTACTAGAGATATGAGGGAAGACATTAAAACAAAGTTATTTAAGATGAGCAAAATGTTCGTAGTTCACTGTATCGCAATGAAATTGGCAACTTTTCTCAACAACTTGAAAATGAATCCCTTATTGTATACATCACACTTATAAATAAAACGGAATTATTATTACGGAATTTTCCATTTGTTCGCTGTTTGTGTCATCCTACATATTACAGTGCCTGTTGCAGAATTTAAAGGCTGTGGGCTAACAGGGCTTTTATGACCATATTCTATATATATAAAACAGTTCCGTAACTGACTGACTCACTGACTGACTGACTGGCATACAACGCACAGATCAAACCCCTGGACCTAAAGGGCTGAAATTTTGCATGGCGATTCTTCTTATGGTGTAGGGGTGCACTAAGAAATATTTTTGAAAAATTCCTCTTAGATTTTTAAAATTAAATTTTTATGCTGTTTTTGTAACTTTTTTTGAGTTTCCATTAAAAATAATAATTTGAGAGTTGTAAACTTTATATCACGAGAAAGATCCTAAAAATTCCTTCAAAATGAAATATTTTTTGAATCTTTACCTCCATTTTCTGATTTTTGGTGCATATTTAGAAATCAATTTTTAGAATTTAATTTATTAAGTACTCATCACGTGATTTCTTTTTCTGGTACTTTAAATAAATTTATAGTCACGTGCATAACAACTAAATAGACAAAAAAATATGTTTTTCCTTGCTAATTCCTTGCAGACGATTGGACATTATTCAAAAAAAAAATATTATAATACAGTAAAAGATATGTTCCTAAAACTGTACTATATTAATTGTACTATATTCTTTAGTATGTCCTATTAGATTTAATTTGAATATTTTCTTCTACATTATTTTGTGTATACAAAATATCCCTTACGATTTTTTTATAAATATATATATATATATATTACATCAATTATATACATTGATCGTCGTACTTATTATATATATATATATATATATATATATATATACAGTCGAACCTCTATATATCGAAGTAGCAAATTGCCGGAAAAAAATTCGATATATAGAAATTTCGATGTATAGAATTGAGCTTAGTTTTATCATAATTCTCCTAAAAAAAAAATTAAAGCTAATTTTCGTATACGAAACTCCATTTCTAATTTATATGCGAAACCCATTAAATTAAAGTTAATAACTAAAAAAGGAATTAATATGAAAGATTTATTGAGTACTACATATCTTTAAAAAAAACAATAATGAAGACAGTGGTTACAATGATCACAGTTACATTCTTTAAAAAAAAAACTACGAATATCTTGCTGAAAAGCCAGTTTTACGGAAAGTCCAAAGAAATGTTTTAATTCAGCCCACTAAAAACTTCATCAAGGACATTTTCCGCGAATTGAAGTCCACGACGTATTGTTTCAAATGCCAAAAATTTGGAGATTTTATTCTTAAGTGGAACAAAATCTCCCAATTTGTCTTGAAAAAAATTTCGATATATAGAGATTTTTTTGATATATAGAAACAATTTTTCTATGTAATGAACATGGAGATTTGCTAAGAGTTCGATGTATAGAAAATTTCGATATGAGGAAGTTTGATATATGGAGGTTCGACTGTATATATATATATATATATATATATATATATATATATGTATGTATGTATGTATATATATATATATGTATGTATGTATGCATATATATATATATGTATGTATGTATATATATATATATATATGTATATATGTATGTATGTATATATGTATATATATATATATATATATATATATATATATATATATATATATATATATGTATGTATGTATGTATATATATATATATGTATGTATGTATATATATATATATGTATATATGTATGTATATATATATATATATATATATATATATATATATATATATATATATATATATATATATATATATATATTAGTATTAATTGCATAATTGACCGTTGTATTTAATTTGTACTTCGTAGCGAAGTGCGGGTTTTCAGATAGTTTACTTATAATGAAGTTGGAAAGTGGTGTTAATGAAAACTTTTATTTTACTAAAAGTTTTTCGTGTTCCATGGGACCGGAACACTTCAGACCGAGTCCATAGAAAGCTTGAGGGCCTGGGAATACGGTTCCGGTTTTACGGCACCACAAGGGTGGGAGTCCGACTTGGCCAAATGCTACCAAATGTTTGAGCGAAGAAATGCAAGAGCGAAATTTGGTATGTTCCTAATACCACACGGAAGGACTTTCTGGCCGACAGATATAATGTGGCCATAAGACACAAGGACATTCAGTGGCTCTTGTCAGAATTCGAATCCAGAACCCTGGGGGGTCGAAAGCCGACGTGCTAACGACTCGGGTCGCACAAAATTGAATAGTTTAATAAGTCACCTCGCACATTCCTGAAAAGTTAACCCTGCTTGTCTATTAGCCCTTCGGTGATAACATCTGCCTCTCAGGCAGCTGTGGTTTCTTTATTCAACACTGCCCCCCCCGTTTGACCTTGGGTACTATGAGTCTACACATGCCTCAATCAACATCTTGCCGTCAGTGTGGGAGTGTGTTTCGGGAAGCCATAATTCTATGTTGCAGGTAAACATTGGATTAATTAGAGCAAAAATTAAAAATTCTAACCCAATCACTCGTTCGACTAACTAAATGCCTCTACAAAACGATCCGTAATATAAACTGTGATAATTGGTTATGTTCAAGTGACGCTGGTCAAGAATTAAGGAGAAACTAGATGGTACCCGTCAAAACATGACGGCTAGATAGTAAGTAAATGTACTAATACACAAATTATACTCAGCACATAATTACCAAATGTTGAAAATCGAATTAATAAGCAGAAACAATGTGTTTAAGCGGCCTCGTGCTTAGTGAGTATCTAAAGCCAGATTTAAAAATGTCACCGAACATGCGCAGAAAGCAATTTTTTTAATTGTATAATATCGCCAATTAAACAGCGCGATATAAACAGTTTCGAAAAGGTTCAATGTTATATATCACAAACATAATTATCATAAAAATAAAAATGGCGGAGAGAGATCTAGGGAGACTCTTAGGAATAACCGTGTTTATCATTAAAACGTGTCACTGAGCACGCGCAGAAACAGTGAGTTTCTAAAGACGGATTTAAATATGCCACTGAGTATGCGTAGAAATCAGTTTTTAATTGTAAATTATCGTTAATTAATAGAAATCGAGGTTACAAAAATCAAATTTGACAAATCTACAGATTACAATCTTTCGTTTAAGACCAAAATGAAGTAAATTGATGCGGTAGTTTTCTCTCACGGACTTCCCAAAAAGTCGGCTTAGCAACTTAAATATATAGATGGCTTAAGGATTGTAGCTACCATGAAATTTAATAAACCACAAACAACCTCTAAATTTCTAGTTAAGAATACCTCGGAAAGGGATATTCCATCTGCGTCTTCCTTCCAGGCAGATGTTTCCAATACGCGGGAAAAGCATCATGTTCCCGCCAAAGGGTTAAAATTAAAGTTCACAAGTTTCTAAGCTATATACGGTACGAAAATTTTACTTTACAAACTGATTCTCATGTAAAGCAAGGATGGATAACTAGCAGCCCGACAGAACTTTTTAATCGGTCCACGACACTAAAGCAGATGAAAAATATTATCTATCTATATATATATAAAACAGTTCCGTAACTGACTCATTCATTCATTCACTGACTGACTGACATACAACGCACAGACCAAACCGCTGGACCTAAAGGGTTGAAATTTTGCATGGCGAATCTTCTTATAGTGCAGGGGTGCACTAAGAAAGATTTTTCAAAAATTCTTCTTAGATTTTTTAAAATTAAATTTTAAGCTGTTTTTTTAACTTTTTTTACGTTTGCATTTAAAATAATACATTGAGGGTTATAAAATTTATATCACGAGAAAGATCATAAAAATTTCTTCAAAATAAAATTTTTTTCGAATTTTTACCTTCATTTCCTGATTTTTGGTGAATTTTTAAAGATAAATTTTTAGAATTTAATTTATTAAATGCTGATCACGTGATTTCTTTTTCTGGTACTTTCAATAAATTTATCGTCACGTGCGAAACAACTAAATAGACAAAAAAAATATTTTTTTTCTTGCTAATGCGGCAGACGATTGGACAATATTTTGTCTATAAGAATATCCGTTACGATTTTTTTATAAATGTATATATTTTTTTTCTACATGAATTGTATATATTGATCGTCGTATTTATTATATATATATATATATATATATATATATATATTTATTTATTTATTTATTTTGGCATTAATTGCATACATTGACCGTTGTATTTAATTTGAATGTACTCCGTAACGAAGTGCGGGTTTTCAGCTAGTATATTTATAAAAAGAAAAATACTTCACTCATTTGTTTTATGTTCTGCAGCACTTACAGTAGTGGCCAAATTATTAAAAAATTTAAAATTTAAAAATTTTTTAACACTTGCTTATCGATAACTGCAGTAATAATTATCGTAACACAAAATTTAAACTTCCCACTTATTTGACGTATATGTGCACTACATTTGAGATCCTTTTATGGAGGGCGCTGCCACAGAAGTTTTGTAAAAATATCTGGCAACTCATGCGTGGCAAAAGTGGAGCATTTGCAGAAGAATGTTGTAGTACAGAAAGTTTCGATTTTGACATTTTTAAGTAATTCTCTATGATATTATTTGTATTTACATTTTAGGACTCTCTTTTGCTGGAGAAATAAGATTTAGTACTTATTTGAGCGTGGCAAGGCTTTTGTAAAAATATGGGAAGAATAGCAGATTTGTCGCCACGAAAACGTGGCAAGTTACAGACAATGCTGGTGAACTCATCCTTGAATCAGAAGGAAATTGCAAAAAAAAAAAAAAAAAAAAAAAAACTATTATTTTCAGAAGCCGTGGTATCACGTGATATGAAGTCTGAGCAATTTGGTTCATCTGGGTCCCCAAAGCGAAAGGGGAGGTGCGGCAGAAAACACCCATCAACTCCTCTAGACGACCGAAAACTGCTCCAGGTATGCCGTTTCAACAGAAAGATTTACTCTAACCGTCTTGCAAGTGAAATTACAAAAACAGGTGTCATTTTAAGCCAAAGAACTGTACGACGGCGATTACATGACGAAGGATATAAGACCTATTGCCCAAGAAAGAAGCCCAAGTTAACGCCTTCACTGCGGTCTCAAAGACGCGTGGTTAAGGGAACGGTGGAAATTAATATTTACTTTTTTTACTTTTCATCATAGAGATACGAAATTTTGTACATATACACATTTCACTATAAATAAATAGAATACCGTAAAATAAATTTCCAATCTCATTATAATTTTAAGATTTTTTTAAAAATTTGAAATTTATAAACAAAATTTTAAAATGCTCCTTGCTACTTAATTTTTGAGATATTTCCTCGATTTTGCATTTTAATCTCTTTAAACTGTATAACAAACAAATCTGGTTAACAATTATTTATTCCCTCGAATAGTTAATTTTTGAGGAATTTTTTTTCTGAATTCCATCCCGATTTTCATCAAAATTTTGCCTTTTGAAAAGTTATAAATCAAATTTAATTACCTTAATGAAGTCGAATTGTAAAATGCATACCCAGTTTTTTTGTAAACAGCATCAGAATTCTTCCTCATAAATTTCATAAATTTTGAAGAAAAGTTAAGTAGCATGGAGCACTTAAAAAATCTAAAAACCTTGAAAAATCTGTTTTGATAAAAACAGATTTAAAATTTATTACTACACTTACCCATTATAAATTACTTTGTAGAAGCTTCATAAATGATTTTTTACTTGAAAAAAATTATTTTGGTGGTAATAATCTACAGAAATATATATATTTTTTACAATAACACAATCAGTATTACAATGACGAGATTTGCTCAAATAAAGGTCCACCGTTCCCTTAAAGAGTTCCAAAACTGGACCACAGAGGATTGGGAGAGTGTAAGTTTTATATTTTACTATCCATATTTACATAATAAAACATATTTGTAAACGTTAGTTAGTCAATATAATGTTTAAATGTTAAAAAAATAAAAACGCGTAAAAAGTTTTTACGAGCATTGAAAACCGAGTTTTCAGTAATACATTATTACCCTCACTGCAGGTGTGCATTCTCTGATGAATCCACCTTAGAAATATTTGAAAATAGAACTCATTATGTCAGGAGGGAGCGAGGAGAATTTCGGGCTGATTGTGTTGTCGAATCGGTCAAACATCCAGCGAAAGTACTGATTTGGAGCGTCATATCTGTCTAATATCGTCATATCTGTCTAAGGACCTGGCCGTCTCTATCCCGTGGAAGGTATCATGGAGCAAGTACAATACAAGAATGATCTACAGAGAAGGCTCTTACCTCCGCTGGATGAGTTGTTCCTAGATGGGAACTGCATTTTCATGCAGGATGGGGCACCCTGTCATACTGCTAACTCGATAAATCGATTCTTCGATGGAATAGGGTTAGAAGTGCTACCGCGGCCAAAAAATAGCCCTGATATGAATCCGTCATCTGCAACAACAAACAGTCGCAGTTATTTGCAACAACAAAGAAATACTCATCGAACGTCTGATTGAAGTGTGGATGAGAGATCCATAAATACCGCATATAATTAGCCTGATCGCATCCAAGGTCTTATCGAGGCAAAAGTGGGCTCACAAAATACTGAGAACCGGAATGTTCATACCTTAAGATGTTCAAAAACATGTTTATTCTGTTTAAAAAGGTAAAACTTTAAAAAATGTAACTAACTGGAATCTATATATATAAAAGGAAAATTTTGTCGGTCGGGAACAATTCCGGGTAGACCGTTTCCGGTATGGCATCCGTTATGAAATTCGGCCATGCTTGAAAATGTCGAAATCGATGTATTTTTTTATTCATGAAAGTACATAAATGTTACATATTTGGAAAAAGTTTTAAAAAACTGATATTTTTTTCTGCGTACACTTATTCTTTTGCTTTAATAGTTTTAGAGATATTTCAATTCTAAATGCATACTCCACCGAACAAAACGTAACCGCTATATTTCACGGTGTAAACACAGCGTGATTCTCACTAAAAAATGAACCACTTAAAAGAAATGTTACATCGAGTGTCTAATTTTCAATTATTTTTCTATTTTTCATACTCTTAATACAAACTTTTTAATCATAAATAGATCATTTGAAGATGTACTGATTTTAGGGGGATATTTTGGCAGTTAAAAGTGAAAAAAAAATTAAATTCAAGTGAACCGTGATTCGATAGCCGTGCTTCGCCCGGCTTGTAAAAAATAAAAAGAATTTTTTTCCTAAGAACTTCTAATAATTTGGCCACTACTGCATGTCTGAAAGGGCACCATTTTCAACAGGAAACTCATCACGAAACTTGCAGATAAAAATTTATATAAACTCCTTCGTGTTTCGTGATTCGAAATCAACGTCGCTTTTATTGCGCTGCATCAAGTGCTCAAACGCAAGCATGTGATTAGGTTTTCTATCGACGTTCTGATAAATGTAAGCGATTTTATGTTTTCCTTTGTAATATATACATATTTTTTTGTAAATTATGTTTTTTTTTTAAGAAAACTAATTTTATTTTGTTTTTTTGACAGACTTGTTTTATTTTAAAAAAAATCAAACGTATTTGTATTATATGTCTATACAAATATTTCAAAAAATTGCTTTCAAAATGACTACATTGAAGTTATTCCTTTCAAAAATATTTGATTTTAAGAAGTTGCGTTTTGTAATTTTCGCATATTTTGCAGAACATACATCCATTTTGATAATGGTCAAATTAATTTTTCTCTAAGAAAACATTTTTATCGAGAATGCAATTTTCTGAACAATATGTTACACAATTTTTTACCATGTTTTTATTAACTTGCTTTCTTGTTTGTTTGTGTGTGTGTTTGTCCCTTACAAATCTTGCAATCGATTTTTATCTAACTTCCCGAATAGCTAGACATTTGAAACTTTTAGAATAGCTCAGAACACGATGACAATGCATTTTTTAAATACTTTTAGCCATCTTTAAGCAGATTTAAATCCATTTTCACTAAATTTTGCTTTGAGACTGGTGCAGCCATCTATCGACCGGAACGGGAACGAAGACTTAAACGCAAGTTAACTTCCAATTAACTTCATTTTCTTCCAAGGTGATGGGATAATTCAACAAACAAATTTTAAAGTATTTATTACTACAAAAAAATGTCAAGTTTATACGATTCAACTGAAAATTTAAAAACATGGTATATAAAAATTTATTTTTATCTTGTAATTATATTACCATGTTTTTATTATCTCGCTTTCTTGTTTGTGTGTGTGTGTTTGTCTAGTATAAATCTTGCAATCGATTTTAATTAACTTCCCTAGTAGCTAGACATTTGAAACTTTTAGAATAGGTCAGAACGCGATGACAATGCATTATTTTAATACTTTTAGTAATATGTAAACAGAATTGAATTCATTTTCAGTTAATTTTGTTTTTTGAAAAATTCTTATAATTGCTCTCTTCATTACTCATTTGATCATTTTCCTTCAATTTGATGGGATAATTAATTCATCAAAAACAATTTTAAAAAGTATTTATTAATACATAGAATTATCAAGTTTATATGATTCAACAGAAAATTTAAAAACGTGGTATATAAAAAGTTTTTTTTATCTTGTAATTATTAATGAGATTAAGTTTTTGATCGATCACAACAATATTGATTAAAAATATAACAAAACTGTAACGATGTATGAATCGTTGTAATCTATATATATAAAACAGTTCCGTAACTGACTCATTCATTCATTCATTCATTCATTCACTGACTGACTGACATACAACGCACAGACCAAACCGCTGGACCTAAAGGGCTGAAATTTTGCATGGCGATTCTTCTTATAGTGTAGGGGTGCACTAAGAGAGATTTTTGAAAAATTCTTCTTAGATTTTTTTCAATTAAATTTTTAATCTGTTTTTTTACTTTTTTTAAGTTTGCATTTAAAATAATAATTTGAGGGTTATAAAATTTATATCACAAGAAAGATCATAAAAATTCCTTTAAAATGAAATCTTTTTCGAATCTTTACCTCCATTTCCTGAATTTTGGTGAATTTTTAAAGATTAATTTTTAGAATTTAATTTATTAAATGCTGATCACGTGACTTCTTTTTCTGGTACTTTAAATAAATTTATCGTCACGTGCATAAAAACTAAATAGACAAAAATAATTTTTTTTTTCTCGCTAATGCGGCAGACGATTGGACATTATCCAAAAAAATATTAAAATACAGTAAAAGAAATGTTCTAGAAACTGTACTATATTAACTGTACTATATTCTTTAGTATTCTTTATATTAGATTTAATTTGAATATCTTCTTCTACATTATTTTGTCTATAAAAATATCCCTTACGATTTTTTTATAAATATATATATATATATATATATATATTTTACATCAATTATATACATTGATCGTCGTATTTATTATATATATATATTGGCATTAATTGCATACATTGACCGATGTTTTTACTTTGAATGTACTCCGTAGCGAAGTGCAGGTTTTCAGCTAGTCTATATATATAAAACAGTTCTGTAACTGACTCATTCATTCACTGACTGACTGACTGACATACAACGCACAGACCAAACTGCTGGACCTAAAGGGCTGAAATTTTGCATGGCGATTCTTCTAATAGTGTAAGGGTGCACTAAGAAAGATTTTTCAAAAATTCTTCGTAGATTTTTTTAAATTAAATTTTTAAGCTGTTTTAGTAACTTTTTTTACGTTTGCATTTAAAATAATACATTGAGGGTTATAAAATTTATATCACGAGAAAGATCATAAAAATTCCTTCAAAATGAATTTTTTTCGAATTTTTACATCCATTTCCTAATTTTGGGGGAATTTTTAAAGATTAATTTTTAGAATTAAATTTATTAAATGATGATCACGTGATTTCTTTTTCTGGTACTTTCAATAAATTTATCGTCACGTGCGTAACAACTAAATAGACAAAAAAAATATTTTTTTCCTCTTTCTAATGCAGCAGACGATTGGATATTATCAAAAAAAAATGCATATCCTTTACGATTTTTTTATAAATATATATATAGATAGATATATAGATATTTTACATCAATTGTATACATTGATCATCGCATTTATTATAAATATATATATTTATTTTTTGGCATAAAATGCATACGTTGACCGTTGTATTTAATTTGAATGTACTCCGTAGCGAAGCGCAGGTTTTCAGCTAGTTGTCTATATATTCTAGATAAAATTACGAGAGTTACAGTTTTTATTTATGTATATAGTTTAGATCTCATAAATAACAGTATTAAATTAGAATAAACAAGTGAACTGGACTTAACATCTTGGTAAGTTTACAGCGATTTGCAAAAACACAACACTATTGAACTGTATATGGTAATAATAGTAATAAGTATGTGATTTTAAATTTAAATATTTTAAAATATTTTGAAGTATAAATATTTAGTGTGGTATGGAAATCTGATATTTGATGAAGGCAATTTCCCCTTTTTCATAGCAGACATCAAAATTAATATTTTTATTAATATTTATATTGTTATTAATATTTTTATCGAGTGCCCCTCCCCCCGATTATTTTGAACTGGCCACCCTTTTTGTAAAGCATTTTGTACACCTTTAAACTATCCAATGGTTTCATGGTGGGATATACTTTCTTCTAACACGAAATTTGAATCTTATCTTTTGAGACACACTGTATGAAACACACTCGTAGGAGGGCTAACAAATACAAATACATAAATAAATAAATAAATAAAAACTGGCCACAAAACTGAGTACTTCTAGCACAATCAACCATCACATACAAAGGTACATATAAGTCATAAACACTTCCGTTCGTTTTAGAGAGTGAGTGCGCTGGAAAACAGCCGTTTCAAACACGGAATTCTACGAAATTTATTCCTGGTAAATGAAAATTCGAAATAAATTTTCGTGTTTCTTCGTGTTATTAAACTTTTTCTCCTCAAGCCATGGAAGATGTTTGGATTTGTCGTTGCAACCTTATTGATTGCATAATTAATGAAAATCAGCAGGTAGTTTATAAAATTATATATATGTATATATACAGGATATATTAATATATATATATATATATATGTCACGTCGCTTTCGCCGCGCACCTTTTAAAACACTCTAATTACTCTAAATGCAGGCACAAAACAGTAGGCCAGTGGAAGAACTAATACTTAAATAACTTTGAAAGACCTCTTTATTAATTAACATTACTCAAATACCCAATTAACCCAGCTAAATCGCCATTTCCAATCATTTCGCAGCTCACGTGACAGACGCGCGTCTTGACTCTATCAAAGATTTCCCTCAAACAGCGTAATTTCTTTCTCTTGGTTATATAAAGGTGTAGGCCCTCATCCAGAGCCCCTTTCTCGAACATCCCATGGATTATGTAAGATAACGCGCGTGTGAGCAATTCGGTGACCCTGAACTCTCCGCTCCGAAAAACAGTCTACTTCCTGAATTGGAGATCACACTAGGACTTTAATAGAAAATTACCGTTTAACGCTCATTAATATAATTAAATATAGCTTATGATTCTATCATCATATATATATATATAAATTGGATAATGTCCATTCGTCTGCCGCATTAGAAAGAAGAAAAATATTTTTTGTCTATTTCGTTATTATGCACGGGACGATAAATTTATTTAAAGTACCAAAAAAAGAAATCACGTGATCAGCATTTATTAAATTAAATACTCAAAAATAATCGTTAAAAATTCACCACAATCAGAATATGGAGGTAAAGATTTGAAAAAGATGTCATTT
Source organism: Dolomedes plantarius (assembly GCA_907164885.2). NCBI lineage: Eukaryota > Metazoa > Arthropoda > Arachnida > Araneae > Dolomedidae > Dolomedes > Dolomedes plantarius. The sequence goes on from OU015493.1 coordinate 212,209,131, forward strand.
GAAAGGGGTTTTTAGGATCTTTCTCGTGATATAAATGTTATAACCCTCAAATTATTATTTTAAATGCAAACTTAAAAAAAGTTACTAAGTCTAAGCTTAACATCGTCCCACCTTGAAGGCATCCAACAGAGTTTTTATGAAGACCGGTCGTCGCGAAGGAGCACATCCCTCTCTCCGACACTTAGCAACATATGCAACTTTGGCCGAGTCGCTCCACATCGGCCAACCGCCTGCAGAACGACTTTTTTCGCTATATCACATACTTTATTAAAATGGGTTGCATTCAGCAAAATACATCGAGATTGACAAGCTATGGCAGCTGAGCATGTTCGTCCATGAGCCTTTTAACGATTTTGTTTACTACTTTGCAACAGTAGTAATCTATATATATAAAACAGTTCCGTAACTGACTCATTCATTCATTCATTCATTCACTGACTGACTGACATGCAACGCACAGACCAAACCGCTGGACCTAAAGGGCTGAAATTTTGCATGGCGATTCTTCTTATAGTGTAGGGGTGCACTAAGAGAGATTTTTGAAAAATTCTTCTTAGATTTTTTAAAATTAAATTTTTAAGCTGTTTTTTTTTACTTTTTTTAAGTTTGCATTTAAAATAATACATTGAGGGTTATAAAATTTATATCACGAGAAAGATCATAAAAATTCCTTCAAAATGAAATCTTTTTCGAATCTTTACCTTCATTTCCTGATTTTTGGTGAATTTTTAAAGATTAATTTTTAGAATTTAATTTATTAAATGCTGATCACGTGACTTCTTTTTCTGGTACTTTAAATAAATTTATCGTCACGTGCATAAAAACTCAATAGACCAAAAAATAATTTTTTTTTCTTGCTAATGCGGCAGACGATTGGACATTATCCAAAAAAATATTAAAATACAGTAAAAGAAATGTTCTAGAAACTGTACTATATTAACTGTACTATATTCTTTAGTATTCTTTATATTAGATTTAATTTGAATATCTTCTTCTACATTATTTTGTCTATAAAAATATCCCTTACGATTTTTTTATAAATATATATATATTTTACATCAATTATATACATTGATCGTCGTATTTATTATATATATATTGGCATTAATTGCATACATTCACCGATGTTTTTACTTTGAATGTACTCCGTAGCGAAGTGCGGGTTTTCAGCTAGTCTATATATATAAAACAGTTCCGTAACTGACTCATTCATTCATTCATTCACTGACTGACTGACATACAACGCACAGACCAAACCGCTGGACCTAAAGGGCTGAAATTTTGCATGGCGATTCTTCTAATAGTGTAGGGGTGCACTAAGAAATATTTTCAAAAATTCTTCTTAGATTTTTTTTAATTAAATTTTTAAGCTGTTTTTTTTTACTTTTTTTACGTTTGCATTTAAAATAATACATTGAGGGTTATAAAATTTATATCACGAGAAAGATCATAAAAATTCCTTTAAAATGACATCTTTTTCGAACCTTTACCTCGATTTTCTGATTTTTGGTGAATTTTTAAAGATTCATTTTTAGAATTTAATTTATTAAATGCCGATCACGTGATTTATTTTTCTGGTACTTTAAATAAAATTATCGTCACGTGCGTAACAACTAAATAGACAAAAAAAAATTTCTTGCTAATGCGGCAGACGATTGGACATTATTTTGTCTTTAAAAATATCCCTTACGATTTATTTATAAATATATATTTTTTTCTACATCAATTGTATACATTGATCGTCATATTTACTATAAATATATATATATATATGTATTTTTTGGCATAAATTGCATACGTTGACCGTTGTATTTAATTTGAATGTACTCCGTAGCGAAGCGCGGGTTTTTCAGCTAGTCGTTATATAGTTTTTTATTTACTCCACAATCTTGCATTCCCTGGCAGGTCGGCGCGCAGGTCATCAAAGTTTCTGCAGTCGAATAGACTGTGCTCGACTGTCTGAATCTCGCCACAACTGCAGTTGTCCAACTTCCCGAAGAATTTCGCCTGGTAATGGCCAAATCTGCCGTGTCCAGTGATCGCCTGGTTCCTCAGGAAGTCCCCTTGTACTTTTAATAATTTATACCTTGTACTTTAAAAATTAATGTTTGTACATTGTTTTTTGGGGGGGTTGCAAAATAAATGAGACACTTTGTATATATGTGTGTGTGTGTTTGTTTATACGTTTTACTAAGTTAATGAATAATTACCAATTGCATTGATTGACATTTGTAATGATAACACTGGTATTTAAATACAAAATGCAAGAGTTTAGAAAGTTTTCGAGTCCATTTTTTAAGAAATTACCCGAGATAAATTTTCTTCTTTACTCTGCGAACATTTTGATAGGAGATTCAATCCTGTGGATAACTTATAAATAATCTTTGTTCTTTCTTGAAATCTACCGACTTTCCCACCCAACCCGACACTATTCAATCACCTGTTGTTCATCTCATTCCCCTCATCCAGTACCAAACTGGAAGCAGTAAATTTGTTTCTAGGAAAAACATCGTGAAATATTTGAGGAGTTTAAGAAAATATTTCGTTCCTAAGTGCAGAGTTTATTGTGCTTATATTACATTAGTTCCCCGTATCTTGTACTTATGTCATATAAAGGCCTAACTTAATAAGTGGTATAGTACAAATTTTTTTATTTTACCATGAAAATAAATGTTGTGGATAATATTCGCACGATTTACTATCACTAAAAAACAACGGCAGAAAAGTGTAAGGAAAAGTACTTCCAATAACAGGCAATGCCAATGATAATGTTATATGTCCAGTTGTGCCACATTTATCATTCAACTTAGCACCGGTGAATAGTATGTATGTTCTAAACTTTGAACAAATCTTACAATTCCCCGAATAAGAGGTAGTTGTTCAACGAAAATGAAAATAGGAGGAAACTGTATTGAAAAAATTCAGTGAACAATAAGCAATGTCGATGGAATTGTTTTATTCTCAGCCGTGCCATCTTGACCATTTGACTTGGCATCGGTGAATTGTATGATATTAATATGGGATAAAGCCTGACATCAACGATAATGAGAATAGGAGGATACTGTCATGAAACCATACATCGAAAAAAAGTGTCAATGAAATTGTTTTATCCTCAGTCGTGCCATCTTGACCATTTGACTTGGCATAGGTGAATTGAGGCGTTGAAAGGCAAAGTGGTGTAAGTCACATATTTAACTTTTTTTTTATTTGAGGGCAAAAATGTAATTTCCATGTTCAATTTATAGTGGAATTGCAAATAATTATTATTTGGAGTTTTATAATAATTATTATGAATTATAATTTGTTCAATTTATAGTGGAATTTTTTGTAGTTTTTATAGTAAAACGCTTTGGACATGCACCACTTTGCCTTTCACAGCCTCAATTGTATGATATTAATATGGGATAAATCCTGACATCAAAGATAATGAAAATAGGAGGATGCTGTTATGACACCATACATCGAAAAAAACAGTGTTAATGGAATTGTCTTATCCTCAGTCGTGCCATCTTGACCATTTGACTTGGCATTGGTGAATTGTATGATATTAATACGGGATAAATCCTGACATCAAAGATAATGAGAATAGGAAGATACTGCCATGACACCATACATCGAAAAAAAAGCAGTGTCAATGAAATTGTCTTATCCTCAGTTGTGCCATCTTGACCATTTGACTTGGCATCGGTGAATTGTATGATATTAATACGGGATAAATCCTGACATCAAAGATAATGAGAATAGGAAGATACTGCCATGACACCATACATCGAAAAAAAAGCAGTGTCAATGAAATTGTCTTATCCTCAGTTGTGCCATCTTGACCATTTGACTTGGCGTCGGTGAATTGTATGATATTAATATGGGATGAATCTTGACATCAAAGATAATGAGAATAGGAGAATACTGTCAGGAAGTCATACATCGCTAAAAAAATAGTGTTAATAGAATTGCCTTATCCTCAGTCGTGCCATCTTGACCATTTGATTTGGCATCGGTGAATTGTATGATATTAATAGAGGATAAATCCTGACATCAACGATAATGAGAATAGGAGGATACTGTCATGAAAACATGCATAGAAGAAAAAGCAGTGTTAATGGAATTGTCTTATTCTCAGTCGTGCTATCTTGACCATTTGATTTGGCATCGGTGAATTGTATGATATTAATACGGGATAAATCCTGACATCAAAGATAATGAAAATAGGAAGATACTGCCATGACACCATACATCGAAAAAAAAGCAGTGTCAACGAAATTGTCTTATCCTCAGTTGTGCCATCTTGACCATTTGACTTGGCGTCGGTGAATTGTATGATATTAATATGGGATGAATCTTGACATCAAAGATAATGAGAATAGGAGAATACTGTCAGGAAGTCATACATCGCTAAAAAAATAGTGTTAATAGAATTGCCTTATCCTCAGTCGTGCCATCTTGACCATTTGATTTGGCATCGGTGAATTGTATGATATTAATACAGGATAAATCCTGACATCAACGATAATGAGAATAGGAGGATACTGTCATGAAAACATGCATAGAAGAAAAAGCAGTGTTAATGGAATTGTCTTATTCTCAGTCGTGCTATCTTGACCATTTGATTTGGCATCGGTGAATTGTATGATATTAATACGGGATAAATCCTGACATCAAAGATAATGAAAATAGGAAGATACTGCCATGACACCATACATCGAAAAAAAAGCAGTGTCAATGAAATTGTCTTATCCTCAGTTGTGCCATCTTGACCATTTGACTTGGCGTCGGTGAATTGTATGATATTAATATGGGATAAATCTTGACATCAAAGATAATGAGAATAGGAGAATACTGTCAGGAAGTCATACATCGCTAAAAAAATAGTGTTAATAGAATTGTCTTATCCTCAGTCGTGCCATCTTGACCATTTGATTTGGCATCGGTGAATTGTATGATATTAATAGGGGATAAATCCTGACATCAACGATAATGAGAATAGGAGGATACTGTCATGAAAACATGCATAGAAGAAAAAGCAGTGTTAATGGAATTGTCTTATTCTCAGTCGTGCCATCTTGACCATTTGACTTGGCATCGGTGAATTGTATGATATTAATACGGGATAAATCCTGACATCAAAGATAATGAAAATAGGAAGATACTGCCATGACACCATACATCGAAAAAAAAGCAGTGTCAATGAAATTGTCTTATCCTCAGTTGTGCCATCTTGACCATTTGACTTGGCGTCGGTGAATTGTATGATATTAATATGGGATAAATCTTGACATCAAAGATAATGAGAATAGGAGAATACTGTCAGGAAGTCATACATCGCTAAAAAAATAGTGTTAATAGAATTGTCTTATCCTCAGTCGTGCCATCTTGACCATTTGATTTGGCATCGGTGAATTGTATGATATTAATAGGGGATAAATCCTGACATCAACGATAATGAGAATAGGAGGATACTGTCATGAAAACATGCATAGAAGAAAAAGCAGTGTTAATGGAATTGTCTTATTCTCAGTCGTGATATCTTGACCATTTGACTTGGCATCGGTGAATTGTATGATATTAATAGGGGATAAATCCTGACATCAACGACAATGAGAATAGGAGGATACTGTCATGAAATCATACATCGATAAAAAAAATAATGTTAATGGAATTGTCTTATCCTCAGTTGTGCCTTCTTAACCATTCGTGTTGGCACCATTGAATGGTCATAAAAAGAATCAACTCATCGCTAAATACAACTTTTTTGCTGAATAAACAATAGGAGAAGCGACAGTATCGAAAAACCGCTCGTTATCGGCTCGGCACTGCAAGTTGTGTCTGGCATTTACATCCGGCGAGCAATTAATCTGTGGGGCTTATTTTAAGACAAGCGTTCGATGGAAACTTTTGAGCCTGTTACGAAAGTGTTTAAGTTAAAAATGAGTGCGGAACAACTTTGAGCCTAAATGAAGCAACTTAATACTAATAATTATGCTAATGGCAGTAATGGCGGAGCTTTGGCCCTCTATTTCATTAGCGGGGAAGCTACTGTCCGTGTCAAGAGGCTGAACATTCCGCGAGCTACATATACGTGACAGCAATAATTAATGTTTGAAGTAAGCAGAACCGAAACGTTGCACGTAAATTGGGCTAAAGACTCGCTCCCGGGAAAATAGAAAATTCCGGATTATTTCTGAACAAAAATCGCTGTGTAAAGACAGACAAAAATTATATATTTAAATATTATGTAAATAAAAATAGAGCATTTTTTTCTTAAATATAAATGATTTTCTACAGACACCTGTATGAAAGATTCAGTTTAAAAGGAAAGAACGAATTGTTATGATCACAGATTGTTAAAATCCCCTAGAAGATTGATTAAAATGAATTATTACTGTTATGGGAAATGATTACCTAAAATTTGCATAAAGCTGGTTGTTTAGATTAAAAAGTGAGAATTTATCAATAATCTATATATATAAAACAGTTCCGTAACTGACTCATTCATTCACTGGCTGACTGACTGACTGACATACAATGCACAGACCAAACCGCTGGACCTAAAGGGCTGACATTTTGCATGGCGATTCATCTAATTGTGTAGGGGTGCACTAAGAAAGATTTTTCAAAAATTCTTCTTAGATTTTTTAAAATTAAATTTTTAAGCTGTTTTTTAAACTTTTTTTACGTTTGCATTTAAAATAATACATTGAGGGTTATAAAATTTATATCACGAGAAAGATCATAAAAATTCCTTCAAAATGAAATTTTTTTCGAATTTTTACCTCTATTTCCTGAATTTTGGTGAATTTTTAAAGATTAATTTTTAGAATTTAATTTATTAAATGCTGATCACGTGATTTCTTTTTCTGGTACTTTCAATAAATTCATCGCCACGTGCGTAACAACTAAATAGACAAAAAAATATTTTTTTCTCTTACTAATGCAGCAGACGATTGGATATTATCCAAAAAAAATAAATATTCCTTATGATTTTTTTATAAATATATATATATAAATATTTTTTTTACATCAATTGTATGTATTGATCGTCTCATTTATTATAAATATATATATTTATTTTTTTGGCCTTAATTGCATACATTTACCGTTGTATTTCGAGTTTACAGCTAGTTTTTCGATAAAGTTATAGAGTTTTTTTTTCTTTTTCAAATGGCTTTCTGGGCCCTAGTCCCCAATGTCTTGTGGATTTGTGCCCACAAAACCTTTTGAAAACGGAATCTAGCAATGAAGTAAGGCGGAGCGTTCGATGTAATACAAAGACTTATGACGTTAAAATTTTATTTTAATTTAGATTTTCTTTGCATAATTTCATTACGTAAGCATATATTTCCTTAGTCTCATCATGTAAAAGTAGCGTAAGTAAATCCCTATAAATCGTGTAAGTTTAACATGATTTACAGGAAGAGATTTGAAATTTGTTTAGAGTTGCGCCGATTTAAAATATAACAATAACTCCGTTTATGATCAGTATTTTCAAAAGTCACCCTAATAATAGGATTAAATTTTATTTACAGATGGTACATGAGTATGTATCGTTTAATTCGTTACAAATCAAGCATAGAAAGATTTCTTATTAATAATAATTTATAGAAAAACAAACGGTTGAAAAACCATGTAGTCAATCAAACCATCAATACATGGTTCAATGTATTGATGATTTGACTACATGTCAGCTGAATCTAAGACATACCCATCAATTAATGTATTTTAAATATGTGTGGACGTATTTAAAATACATGAATCGCCATGCAAAATTTCAGCCCTTTAGGTCCAGCGGTTTGGTCTGTGCGTTGTATGTCAGTCAGTGAGTCAGTCAGTTGCGGAACTGTTTTATATATATACACTAACATTTAATATACAGGGTGATCGCAATTTCATGGTACAATCTTTAAGGGTTGGTACAGGACACTATATTAATCGTTTATTGTATAGGAATGTATAGGCGCAAGTGACATGTTGAGGCACAAACACAGGAAAAAGACAGGAAAGGAAAGAAAAAATTGTTTATTGACAGCGTCGTTGACAAGTGCTACGTTTACAAAAAGTGTTCAACATTAGCGTCCTTTACACGTACGCTCTTACCCGCATGAAACCACAATCCCTCGCGATTGAGTGCACGTGTGAAGGTGTCGGAGACGAAGGGAAAGCTGCATTGGAGCGTACTGCAAGTTTTCCCGCGTGCAATCCCGTACGCTCCAATCAATCGCGAAAGAGCGTACTATGTGTAAAGGGCGCTATTGTGTCCTCCTACAGTAATACATGCTTGGCAGCGTCGATGGAGCAATTGGTGTACAGTTTCAAAGATGGGACTGGTCCAGATCTACCAAAATAAATCTTCTCAGTGACTTAAAATATTTAAAACTTTCTCGTTTCTATTCACGAAAAGTGCAGTTTTGGGCAAAAACGGGATGCGAAATTATTGTGCAACAAGTTTGGCGTTGTGCAGATATCGAAAATACGACTAACCAAAGACGCAAGAGGGAAAGTCAAGCACCCTACACTATGATATATCACTGATAATTTTTTTTGTATATATCCTTCTAGTAATATGTAGGCTTTTTTTAAGAGAAACCTTTGTGTCTGCAGATGTCACTGAAAGGGATTCAACAGTTTGGGATAAATTGTCAAATGTGCGGTAACGACCAGGCAGACAGTTTACGTGGAATCTTTTGACAGCATCTGTGACTACGAATAGTAAATTCTAAATATTGAGCGCGTAAACTGCTGGGTAGAGCAGCGGATCTCAAAGTGTGGGTCGTCAAATGGTGTAAGCTGGGTGGCGGAAAAATTGAAAATATGAAAGCTCTTTACATGGTTAATAACATTGGATCGCTAAAAGAGGGTCCGCGGAAATTTTGAAAGTGGGTGTGGCCAATATGTTTGAAACCCAGTGGCTCGAGTTTCCCAAAACTACATCTGTTAAATTTTACTTGGAGCAAAGTTTATAAAGATAGATTTGCATTCTTTATTCTTTTGCAATTCTAAAAACAAAACTATTCCTATAGGACAATCTTTTATATACTCATAACTTGAATACAGACCCTGATTTTTCATTAGGCCCAGTAGGCCCGGGCCTAGGGGCCCCCGAATGTTGGGCCCCCACCAAAAAAACAAATTTTTATCTCAAAAGAAAAGAGAGAAAAAATTCCCAATTCATTTTTTTTTATTTTACCCCTTTTAATAGCAATTTTTTTATATATCCTTTCAAATATGATTGATTGGTTCGTTATATGTATAGTTACATGTATAGTTCATCATATGAATGTTATAGTGTATATAAGGGATTTTAAGTTTTTCTGGTTGCATTGTATTGGTGTTTTAATGATGAAGTTAATACGTTGTATTGCTTTTTGTTATTTGATAATGTTCTAGGCTTCTACGCTTCAAATAGCCAATTCTTGGTAAAATGGTACTTTCACAATGATTCACGATTATTTTTTTTGTGTCAATTTTGGAAATTTTACGCCTACATAAGTGTAAGGGGCCCCCCATCCCGAGTTGTGCCTATAGTCCAGAATTTTCTAAATCGGGCCCTGCCTGAATATGTTCTGATAATCTACGTACGAAATAAAGATTTAACGACTATGCAATTCGTAATATACCAACATAATTTGCCTAATGAATTTCGTATTTATCAACTGCCCCCTGTCTACCACTGGACAAAGAGCAGAACCACCTTCCGTCTGTATCCGAGGCCCGCACTGTCTGTCAGTTCGTTTTACCCTCAGAAACGTGACTGACCTATTGAGGCGTGCATTTACATCGCATATAAAAATGGAAACCTGGATTCCTTTGGCTCTCGCACACTTGAATAAACGGGGTCGCAAGTAAGTTTTCACTGGCACTTTGCCACGCAATTTTTTTCCCTGTTTATTTTGCTACTGATTCAAAGTATAAACCATCTCGCATTAGTTTATTCATGGTTATTCCTCGTTTTCATCTTTTAGTTACATTTTAATCGAAGATGCAAATTCAGCACCTTCATTTTAAGGTTACTTCCTACGTTGAAAATGCCATTTTTTGACTATTTAGGTCACTTTTTTATATTTTGTTGCAAGCATCGTGTAATTCAATCTTTTCTCTTTTCAAAATCGTTTTGATTTTCATTCTACATGAATTAGAAGCAGAGTTATAGCTATTAAAAAAAAAAAAAAAACATCGTCTGCTACAAAATTGAAGTGACAAGCAACTTTAAATGCTTTTTTCTCAGAATTATGATTTTTAGCACAAATCTCTACCGTTATCATGATATTTCACATAATAATGCATATAATTTGATAAAATTTTCGTAAAATGTTTTAGATGCTATTGTTAATGCAATGAAGCACAATAATTGATGTATAATAAATAGTTTTATGTTTGGGGCTGTTTTTATAAGGGAAGGATTGACCAATTGGGGAAAATTTTCGTATTGGAGCATAAAATTGTCTGTATTATTTTTGCATTTTAAAATTTCTCTTAGATTGTGGGTCATTTTGAAGATAACGTCACATGTATCATCTGTGAGAAGGAAATTAAAATAGTAGCAATAGAATTTCGTGCTGAGTGATAAGCGTTTTAGCTAAATTTCATCAAAAATTACTTCAAATTGACCAGTTTATAAAAAAAAAATGGTATTTACAGGCGAGTTTTTTTATTTTTTATTTTTTATTTTTAAACCCTCTTTTACCATAAAATTATTTAAAAAATAATTAAAAAAAAATTGGCTCTGAACGTAGGCAGTCACCTTAAATATAGCATAACTGAAGAGTAATATTGACTTTGCACACCAGACTCAAATTTGTGTCTTTCTTTGATTTATGGTAAGAGCTAAAGCATAAATTTCGTTTCTGATACAGGTAATCCATTGTATTACTTGCTTTTTAATATTTATTTGTTATTGTATTTACAAATGTGAGTATATTTAGTATTAATTATACAACTTTATTTTTGTAAATATCGCCAATTTTTAACAGGGTATGAGAAAAGCCATGATTGTTTGCCATCTAAACAGTATATTTGATTCAGCAGGTGGGTGCAAAAGAAAGGTAAGTCTAACGTGTAACCAAGAAATATGAAGGATGCAGAATAGTTTCTTGAATCTTTTAGCTAATGTTTCCTTAAATCAACTGGTATAAATGACCAAATATTGATACTCACTTATTTAAATGCAAAGTATAAAGCCAGTGAATTTTTATGTCAGTTACCGTTAATTACGTTTGCCAACATGCTAACTTATTTTCAATTTTGACTTTTTTTTTTTTTTCAATAGTAAGGAACTTGTGTAGCACTGAAAATTTAGACTTTCGGTGGGGGAAATATTGGGATGCTTTAGATCTCTGAAATTATAAAACAAATTTAATTTGTTCAGGCGATTTTAGGAATATTAGTAAAATCTTCTTGAATAATATATCGCAAACGGAGCAACTAAATGGGGATCATAAACAAATTTCAAACTGTTGTTCATTCATAGAACATACCAAAGGAACAGTTGGGAAATAAATCTAATTTTTCAGGTTGCTGACATTTTTAGGGTCCGTTAAATAATTAAAGCAGGGTTTTAAATTGAAAGTTTTTAAAATTAACAGAATTGGTCCTGCTAATATTTTGTCTGTTTACTTCTATTAACTCCTTCACTCTTAAACAAGTGATGGCTTCCGGAGTGGATATTTCCTTTTGAACACATTAGCACGGATAAACATCTGTTTTCGGTGTCTATGACAGAAATTGCTTGCTTTTAATGCAAAGATAAGACGTGACTGAATGTTGTATTAATTACAGGACAACTAATGTCGTGACAGATACTGGCCACCAGGATTTTCGGAAGTTCGGGGAGTTGATTACAGAAGTTTTAAGAAGTCGCCAAATTGGACGAATATGACAGATGTGTTGACCTCCGTCTTACCAACTGAAATGAAGAAAACACTTTGCTATTAATTAGTTTTTCTCTGTGTAGCTATGTAGTAAAATTCTGTAAAGATTCTCTACTATTATTTTACTAATTTTATCCAAGCTAAGCTTAGAGCAGAAATTTTTGTGAAAAAAAAGAAAAATATTTTTAAAAAGAATAATCTGGAACTTCTACCAGGTGTTTCCTGGACGTTACTCAGCCAAATCGGGATTTACATGATAACGGACGGCATAAATCCCTATCAGAATTTTAGAAGGATGACGCATAGCTAGTACAAGAAGATCAGCGAGTTGTTTTATGTGTTTCTTCCATTAAGGGAACGGTGGACCTTTATTTGAGCAAATCTTGTTATTGTAATACTGAATGTGTTATTGTAAAAAATATATATTTCTGTATATTATAAGTACCAAAATATTTTTTTTCAAGTTAAAAATCCTTTATGAAGCTTATACAAAGTAATTTATAATGGGCATGTCTAGTAATAAATTTTAAATCTGTTTTTCTCAAAACAGATTTTTGGAGGTTTTTAGATTTTTCAAATCCTCCATGCTACTTAATTCCTGATCAAAATTCATGAAATTGATAAGGACGAATCCTGATGCCGTTTACAAATACCTGCGTTTGCATTTTACAATTCGACTACATTAAGGTAGTTAAATTTGATTTATAACTTTTTAAAAGGCAAAATTTTGATGAAAATCGGGACGGCATTCAGAAAAAAATGTCTCAAAAATTAACTAATCAAGGGATTAAATAATTGATACCCAGAATTGTTTGTTACACAGTTTAAAGAGATTAAAATGCAAAATCGAGGAAATATCGCAAAAATTAAGTAGCAAGGAGCATTTTAAAATTCTGTTTATAAATTTAAAATTTTTAACAAAATCTTAAAAATTATAATGAGATTGGAAATTTCTTTTAAGGTTTTCTATTTATTTATAGTGAAATGTGTATATGTACAAAATTTCGTATCTACAGAGGCTGTTCACACATTTTTTAGACGATGTATATTGTATTCACAAAACGAAATTACATAAAATTCTTGTATTTTAAATGTTCTATTTGACATCCCTTATTCTGAACTATCTTTCGACACCGCAATTTCCAGGATAATAATGCCTTTTGAAGTGTCAGAAGAGGTATTCTATCCCATTCGTCCTGAACAACTTTCCAGAGTCCTGTAAGGGTTTTGGGACGACGTTTGGATAATGCAGATTTTAAAAGTCCGAAAGCACAAAAATCCATAGGTGATACATCGGGAGATTTAGTAGGGATATCAGTGAAGGGTATGGCTTTGATACCATTTTTTTGTTCAATTTCTTTTAGGAAATTTACAGTGGATTTTGATGTGTGACTGCTAGCTTTGTCCTGATGGAGTCTCACAGATTGATGACACTGTGGGTAAAGCGATGGTATTTCATTCAAAAAAATTGGCGATAAAATATGTTCCTGATAGTATTTGGAGTTGATCTTGACATTTTTTCCACTCTCTTTATTTTTAACTTGCCATTATAAGAAAAACCAGCAACAATCATGAATCCCTTAGAAAAACTTTATTTCGATTCTTTGAACCATGTACTTAATTTTTTTTCTCCCCTTTTATGATAATAAATGGCTCTTTTTTTGCTGAAATCATTTAAATACACCCATGATTCATCTATTGTGACAGTTGTTTTCCATTTTTCTTTGTATAAGTGTTTCTTATATAGAATTCTGCAGCGTGCCCTGCGTTCAGCGATATGATTTGGAAGAAGACGATGCACATTGCATTTTTTCGCTTTCTTAAGATTTAAATCAACGTTTATCATTTTGTTTACAGTGGACACCGAGCATTTTAATGATTTTGCAACTGTCCTTTGACTAGGGGAATTTTCTTTTAACATTAAACAACGTACCTTTGCAATAGTCGAAGATGTCCGTTTTTTCCTTAGATACTTGTTTGAAATTTTTGTCCCACTTGAGGCTCCAATTTGACGTTTTTTCCTTTCTTGTTGACGATATTACCTATCGACGCTTTAGATATCACAAAACCATAACTCTCACATCGTTTTTGGATAACGGAGTATGCATATTTCTCTTCGGAATGAGCATAAATGTAGCCTTCGAACCACTGCTTTGTTAAAAACGCCATTTTGAATAAAAACAAAACTTTCAAGCCGCAGATTATAATTTTGACTTTTAAAAACATAGTACAATTGCAATTATTTCTTTTGCAGCAAACGCTTTTTTATTACCGCTTACCAAAATCGTCTAAAAAATGTGCGAACAGCCTCTGTATATGACGAAAAGTAAAAACAGTAAAATTTAATGTCCACCGTTCCCTTAATATTTATTACAAAGCGTTTAAAGTGTTAATTTCTACCTCTATTTTCAAATACGCGTATTAAGACCGTTGGAAATATGTAACGCAACTCCCCATGGCAATAGGAGAATAAACATTTGACTCAACAGCAAAGTACCAATATATTCTGAAGGTCATATAAGTATTTCTAAAATGTCCTTTTTGTTGTAAACTAATCGCTTAAGTTTCGGATATTTAAAACCATTTTCCTTCTAAAGTCGTAAAGAGCATTAGAAGTTGGAATATATTCATCATGTCGCCCAGTGGCTAAGTGGTTAAGACATCAACCTGCCACGCCGGGGTTGCGGGTTTGATTCCCGCATAAGACTTGGCTGAATTCTGGGGAACCGGTCAGTCTTCCGCCTGCAATTGGATCCCCCGTCTAGAAAGGGGAGCTACAACCCATCGTCTATCGCCGGTGTCATCGTTTGTCAATAAATTTCTTCTGTGATTGTGTCATTTGTCTATTTCTATGTCTTGTATTCATATGTACACCGGACTGGGGTGTAATGTCGTCATCCCCCAGGGACATTAGCCAAAATATATATATATATATATATATATATATATATATATATATATATATATAACAGTTCCGTAACTGACATACAACGCATAGACCAAACCGCTGGACCTAAAGAGCTGAAATTTTGCATTGCGATTCTCCTTATGGTGTAGGGGTGCACTAAAAAAGATTTTTGAAAAATTCTTCTTAGATTATTTTAAATTAAATTTTTAAGCTGTTTTTGTAACTTTTTTTAAGTTTGCATTTAAAATAATAATTGGATTGTTATAAAATTTATACCACGAGAAAGAGCATAAAAAATTCCTTTTAAAATAAAATCTTTATCGAACCTTTACCTCGATTTTCTGATTTTTGGTGAATTTTTAAAGATTAATTTTTAGAATTTAATTTATTAAATGCTGATCACGTGATTTCTTTTTCTGGTACTTTGAATAAATTTATCGTCACGCGCATAACAACTAAATGGACAAAAAATATTTTTTTTTCTTTCTAACACAGCAGACGATTGGATATTATCCAAAAAAAAAAATATCCCTTACGATTTTTTTTATAAATATATATATATATATATATATATATATATATATTACATCAATTGTATACATTGATCGTCGCATTTATTATATATATATATATATATATATATATATATATATATATATATATATTGCATTAATTGCATACATTGACCGTTGTATTTAATTTGAATGTACTCGGTACCGAAGCGCGGGGTTTTCAGCTAGTATATATATATTCATCATAGACAAAGTGTGTTATTGAACATTCAAAAGTTCAGAAAAGGAAAATGCAAAAATTTTCTGGAAAAATGGAAAATTTATAAATCTTACCTTTTTCGGTGTATTATTTCTTTGCCGTAAGTGATATTTTAGTTTTCGTGTATAATTTCAACAGTCGATTTAGATGGATATCTAAATGGCGGTGGGATCTAGCCGATACAACTTTAAATACTAAAACTGAATAATAGGAAATGCGGTCTCTCCAATGCATTTATATTTGTACAAGAATATTTATTCCCGAAGGGAATCATTTGTAGGAGGAATGAAGCCTAGACTCGGACCACTTTTCAGGAGCGCGACACGAATTAAACAAAATGCCAGTTTGAAGAAATCTTTGTTCTCCTGTTTCTTTTAAAGCAGGCGCTTGTGATGAAACACTGAAATTACAAAGCTCAGGAGCGCAAGGGAATATAAGGCGTTTGATTCGAGAAAATTAAAATTTTTTACAGAATTGTGGAAATTACTTTTAGTACAATGAGCACGGTGCATTTAAAATGAGCATATGTTAGAAAGGGGTTTGTGCGATAAGATTTCGAGCAGTATCTGCACATTTCTAGTCTTTTTGATGTTCCCAAAAACTGATTTTGGAACGTTTTCTGCAAGAATAGGAAAATTAGAAAAATTATCGCCGCCGAGAATAACGCCGAATTATCGTGTGAAATTTCAACAATGTGGGTATTGTTCTCTGCTGCAAAGAAATAAATATAGACTAGAATTCTGGAAACGTCTTTAAAATAACTTTTGTCGGCAATGAAGGAATTTATGTTTAAAAGGGCACATAACTAAGGTTTTGTAAAGTCCTGAACATTCCTGATTTACTAAATGTATCTTCAAAATTTCCTACATATATAACTTAATCTATCGTGTGTACTTCATACAGATACCATGATTAGATTACACGTCCATAAGGTTTTAGAGAGCGTGTACTCCATTTAAAATGTCTTTCTAAAGAGTCAGTAGATTCATTTTTTTGCAGGGTTCAAAGCCTTGTGATTGTTTGTTTTTATGAACAGATTTATTGTATTCTACTTATGTTTAATCGTTTATAATTTTAACTTTTCACGATAACTTTCGTTTTATTTTTCTGTAAAGTACAAACTAATTTTCAACTCTAGATAATAAAAGTCCAACTTGAAGTTTCTCCACTTTTGTTTTGTATTCAATGAATCTGGGGAGAATTCCTCCCTTTTCTTCATTCAGGCATCTCAACTCCAAATATCCATAAATGCCCGCTGTTAACAATTACTCAAGAAAGAAAAGCAAAGAGAATAAGTTTCACGCGTAGAAAGTGCGCTTCGTGTAATGGTCATTAAACAGGTTGGTTGAAGTAATAATTGTGAGTGATTTTGTTCTCTTTTAACAAAAGTGGCGTCCGCGACAGGACATCACAATGGAGAAATTAAAAATAACGAAATGCAGTTAGATTGTTTGCTTGATGATTACAGCCAGTAGAAGCGAAACTAACAATGGACCCGGTGATGAAAGAAGCAAAGCAGCGTTTTGTAAGATATAGGTACTCGTGTGCTCGAGTTGGTTAATCCGATTGAATGTTTATGGTTAGATTTTGATGAAGCGCTTGGAAAGGACTCTGGGGCATCGCTAAAATTTATATATATAAGCCGCGTAGGTATGCAGCACAAAAATCGATGATACTTCTACAGTCCAAATGGCAACGGCTGCAACTACCAGATGTAAACATTTGCGTCCGTCAGCAATTTGCAACCTCGTGAACATGGATTTACGCAGTGAAATCAGGAATGCTCGAAAGCGAGCTACACGATCAAGTAAAAATTGGGAACAGTCTCAGAAAAGAAAGCGAAGAAATAATTCATTAAAAGAGAGGCGTGAAAGAGAGAGCATAAATAATCGCGAGGTTAGGCTTAACCGTCGCCGGCATGGCAACCGAGAGACAGTAATAATTAATTTTCTACACCTTTTTCAGTACTTGATGAATTTTTACTCCATTTTTATAAGTGAAGAAATTTTCCCAACAATTTATCATTTGATGTAATGATAAAGTGTAGATATCTTAATTTTGAAAAAATAGTACATACAGAGAGGGATGTAATTTTTGAAATCATTGGTGTGGAGTTTCTCAGTCTTACCTTTAACTTGAATCACGATGTTTTAGAATCAGCCTTATGGAGAATACCCCTTAACAACGTATATTTATGATGACAAGTAATGGCAACTTTCCTTACATATGTTACTTTCAGTTGAGTTGTTTTGCAAAAGAAAATATAAAACTGAAAGCGACCATGCTGGTCGTGCAGCTGCTAGTTATAGGTAATGTCTGTAGATAAAAACTGAAGACTGTTTGCAGTGAATGGAATTTAGCTTCAAAATAGGGATCAAAGCATATCCTGTCAGATACAAGTAAGAGACTCTCGCATTTGAGTAAATTATGATTAAAATACATTAATGGAGATACTAAATTGGAATCTGGAACTATTGCTAGGGGCCTCGTGAAAGGTGTCACCTTGTAGACAAAATTGCTTTAAAGCAATCGAATAAATGGAATCCCGTTATCTCATTAAGAGTTGTTCATAGAAGTATACGTTCGTGAGCTTTTAAATTACTTATACATAAGTCACTCAAGTTACTTACTATACAGAAATAGGCATGAGTGCTCTATAGGGTAGATTAGTCTCAGCCCAAAGCATTAGAAAATTTAGGAGTCACTAATTTTAAAAAAATGGATTACCCGTCAGTAGAATCCTACTCAACCAGGGAAAACTTTAAGATTCTGGGAGAGCCAACGTAGAAAATGATCTAAAACTATTGAGAACTGACCATCTACCATCTCCTTTACACTGTTTTAAACCTTTCAGGGGCGTTGTTTGCACAGTGCAAACGCCTAAATATTGTCTTCTTTTCACTTGCATTCAAAGTATTGATGTTAAATGAGTATAAAAAGACTAGTGCTGCCATCTGTTATCAGTCTAAAGAAGTTAAAACATTTTGCAACATTTAATTGGAAAATTTTCCATATTTTTTTAGGTTAAGAAAATCAAGAAAAAAATCTGCACCGTGCAAACGGTGGAGGTTGTTGCCCCTGAAAAGGTTAAACCTTGAAGTCACAAGCTACGAACATTTTTCAAATTGCCCCGTTCTAGTGTTATTTAGAGTACTTCTGACTTCAATTCGGGTAAATTTTAGTTTGTAAATTACCCATCACTGCTTGCATTTTCCCGGGTGAAAGGAAGGACAGAGAAAAATCACGTTGAAGACATGTCATAATTCTTCAGAAGGGTTTATAGCTACAAATATTTCTCGAGAAAGTTCGAGAACTCCTTCTCCTAAGGGGGGGGGGGGGGTGCTACACTTGTTTGACAATTTGACAGAAAGCTAAAATATTTTAAAGCATTAAGTGCTTTAAAATATATAGCATATTATTTTATATAAATTTCTAATATATAGCAAACGTCGCACCAGTTATGTGCCTTGAAGTGTCTTAATATTTCGCAACCGAAAAATGTCAGGACTATCCGGGCGATTGCCGAATAGCTAGGGCACCGGCATTCGGTTCAGATCCTGTGGGTTCGAGTCCAACTGTTAGCAAGAGTGTTTCATGCCGTTCGGAATCGGCTTGAAGCAGTAGGTCTGGTCTAATGAGCCCTCGTAAGCGAAAAATGACCGTAGCGCTACAAACCAAACCAGAACGATTAAAGCTTTTATTTTCAATGCGGAGGCACTTACCGCGAAGACATTCGCCTATAATTCACCGCAGTTTTGCTGGCCATTGTTATTATGGGGGCGCCATATAGGCTGACCAGCATTGCCCCCTATGAAGGGACGACACAAACGGAGACATTTTAGTGGCGCTTCTCCAGGATTCGATCCGAGCACCCTCAGCACCGAAAACCAGCGCGCTGTACCACAAGGCCGCCACGGCCCGAACGATTAAAGATAATCGGATGAAAATACTTAGTCTATTAAGAGAATCGTAAACTAAGCAGAAATTTTAGTGTGTTTATGTTTCTAAGTATAGACGGAAAGTTTCATTACCTTATTTCTGAACTGGTTCGAACAAAACTATACGGCTATGTTCCTGGAGTAGAAAATCGAGATTTATATCCTTTACTGAGACGCGATTTGAGTTTTACAGGCGAAAGGCGCTCAGGAAATCCGTCTGTTGATTCGAGCTGACGTTTCAAGTACGCTCGACAGGTTCTTTGTTCACTTAGGTAAGAATTTAACTTAAGATGAAACAGCTTTATGGTGGGCAATTCAAATACGAGAGATAAATTCCATTAAATCATTGACCAATATTGCATGCTTCTGAAATATATCTGTATTTTATTTCTAAATTTGACAGATTTGTGAAGTTTGGAAGTAGTTCGGTTAAAGATCCTGAACAAAAGAAGTTTTAGATAAGATTTTGTTTCAGTAAATATTAAAAATAATTACAAGATTAAAAGAACATTTTATATAAGATGTTTTTAAATTTTCAGTTGAATCATATAAACTTTACAATGCTATGTATTAATAAATGCTTTTTTAAAATTGTTTGGGGTGAATTATTTCATTATCTTGAAAGAAAATGATCAAATTCATAATAAAGAGGTATCAAATGTGGAAATTAACTTACGTTTAACTTTTCGTTCCCGTCCCGGTTGATAGATGGCTGCACCAGTCTAAGAATCAAAATTAACTGAAAATGGACTCAAATCTGTTTAAAGATGGCTAAAAGTATTAAAAAATGGATTGTCATCGTGTTCTGAGGTATTCTAAAGGTTTCAAACGTCTAGCTAGTTGGGAAGTTAGTTAAAAATCGATCGGAAGATTTGTACTGAACAAACACACACACACACACAAACAAACAAACAATAAAGCGAGTTAATAAAAACATGGTAATTAAATAGGTACGAGGTATCTACCGTTTCAGAGGCATACAGATAACAAATATTAAGACTCGTAAGCACCGCCAAACGACTGGATCGTAGAGGATACTTAAATGAACACGATGAAATATTTCGAGACTTTTTTCAAGCAGGAATAATAGAATATGCACCAAACGATGATATCAGGTATTTGCATCGCACAGTCGTTAGGATCTCCAGTTTGACTATGGAAGTAACAAGTTTTTCATGCGTCGGCCAAGTATTTGAAGGCCTGTTTTTTTAGAACTCGTACCCAAAGTGTTCCAGAAAAATACCATTGGTGTCACTTTCGACATCCGCAAGACTCTGCACACCAGCTTATCTCCAATCGATAGAAATTTTGCAAGATTCTCTGGTGGGGAAAAAAAAACGGAAAACAAAAATTAGCTTCAAACGGTGCAGTGTGGTTTTTGGTATGTTATCCAGAAGTCTATCGAGATCCCGAAGTCTTGGAAAAATACTGTGGGGAATTAAACAGGAAATAGAATAGATGATTTCGTATAGTGGCCCTTTAAAGGTTATTATTATAAACACGTTTTGTCTGAGATAACAAAAAAATACAAACTCGAAATTATTAGATAATGTTAGCATTTAATTTCTTTTCTTCTTATTTTATATAATACTAGCGGCCCGTCCCGACTTTGTCCGGGTTGAACAAAATATTATACCAATAAATTTCCAGTTGGTAGCCAATAAATTGTAAATCTTTTTTTACCTTAATAATAACCTAAATAATACCTTAAATTAATGTTATGTTAGTTAATAATTAAAATAATTTTTTTAAAAGAAAAAGACGTGCCGGAGAACGGCTAGGTTCGAACCGCTAGCGTCAGAACAGAAGCCCACCGCGATAGCACGACGATAAGGATCGTTGAAATCTTCGGAACAAAAAGCGGTAGAAGACAGTAGCGGAAGCAATGGAGATTGTTAGGATTAAGCCCCTAACTTTATTTCTACTGATCAGATATACATAATGCATACCCTATGTCCATCTGGAATAATGTACCTTTCAAACAGTGAAAGAATTTTTCAAATAGGTACAGTGGTTCTGAATATTACCCTCCACGTACAAAATCGCTCTCTCCTTATATATAAGTATAGATAGCACCACTCTAAGGATCGTTGAAGACTTCGGCACAAAAAGCGGTAGAGGACAGTAGCGGTAACAATGGAGATTGTTAGGATTAAGCCCCTAACTATATTTCCACTGATTAGATATACATAATATATAGCCTATGTCCATCTAGAATACTGTACCTTTCAAACAGTGAAAAAAAATTTCAAATAGGTACAGTGGTTCTGAAGATTACCCTCCACGTACAAAATCGCTCTCTCTTTATATATAAGTATAGATAATAATTAGTTATAATTAAATAGAAACAAAATAATAATTGTCTACATATAATAGGAAATATTTAAATACATATTATGACATAGCTACATATATATTGAATTTACTCATTGATTTTTATTTATTGGTGGTAGTAAGCATTTCGAAATCTGCACTAAGTGTTCTACTGCTCAAGCCTCCCCTGACCACATTTTATCCTGTCTGGGGCTCACCAGGCAGGACCTGGCTCAAGATCCTTTTTGGTGCTGGACTATCTCAGAGTGAACGAGCTTATGGACCTGATGTAGCTCTGCTGGTCACGGGGATGAGAGAGGACAACATATTGAATTTACTGTGCTCTCGCCTAACTATACATAATAGAAATTAGTTTTGCTTACCACCACCATTATTGAAGAAACTAATGATCATTTGTTTGTATTTTATGCATGGTTCAAAGCAGACCAGAGACTCGGGGAGTTCTCGGCATAAAAGAAAAAATGCGGACCAAAGAAAGGAAAATCTCCGGACACTTCACTCTCTGAGCTTTTTTTTGACTGACAAAAATCGTTAAAACTTCCCAGCACCAAAACCCGTAGAGGCCAGAAAAATGTTCTAGAACATTAACACTCTGAAGCCCCTGATTGGTCAAAAGTCGGTTGCTGGGTCGTTGCTATGGAGGAACCGTGACCTCTTCATGACCGTGGGAGTGGTAAGTTATTCTTCCATCCTATGCAAGTGACCATGTGTAACAGTAGCTAGCAATGTTACAGGTCATACTTATCTGCATGTAGGGAACACATTCCTTTCATCCAGGAAAACTGGTTTGAAAAGCCACAGCGAGGATTTTCAGAACACAGACAAAATTTTTGATAACATAAATAAAATAATATATACTTATAAAATGTGCATGGAACAAAATTTTTGTTGTTTACAAACTTTAAAATAAGAAAATAGTTGTATAATTAAATCAGATTCAGTGACTTTTTTAGAGTGAAAATAGCATAATAATTAAAATAATTCCAAAAGTTGAGTTCCATGTCACAAATACCAAACGAAGGGATTTAGAACACGTTGCAGTTTTTGATGGGGATAGTGGAGATAGTTCCTCCTTTTCTCCCCTGCTGGACACCAACTCTGAATATACGAAACTGCTCTGTTAAGAATTCAACTCAAAAAAGAAAATATGGCTATAATAAGTTTCATATGTAAAGAGTTCTATGTAATTGTAACGATAATTCTTTCAAGTTACCTATAGTCAGTTATTTTGTCCTTTTTTGAACAGATTTAAAATGCTAAAATTCTTAGTATTGAACTACTGAAAATCTTACGGCTGAAGGTAGTTAAATAAATAGGTTTGAAAATTTTATTCGTTCCAATAAATATATATTAAATCCCTTTTGAGTAGCAAGTTGAATTGCTGAAACTGATTTTATACAATGTTAAGATTTAGGTAAAATTACGAACATTTTGAAAAGTCTGTACCATGCCGATTCAAAAGTCAACACATTATTGGAATTGAAACTAAATACTGAATTTTTTAGAGTGGTTTTCTTTGACATAAAATGTTAAGCAATTGTTTAAAGCTGTAAAAAGGGAAATCCAGGAATTATAAAATTAATAAATTTTAAATTTTTTGTCACGGAATAAAAATTAACACAAGTTGATAAATAAAGATTGACTTTAGGGATATTTAAAATTATTTTTCAATTTGTCCCTTAGTGATTCGAAGGTTTAAGTTTTTGTTTCAAGTATCTTAATCTGCAATCTGATTTTTTTTCTTTTGGTAGCTATCTAGAGTTGTTTTTCTTTGGCCGTGTGCCCTGATTGTGGATAATCTCTAGTATCCTTGATATGGAAGCCCACCTACTACCAACTAAAATATTTAATGACACAAGGATCTCTCCATTCATATTACTTCCCTCCGACATACCATGAATTTTTTTTTAGAACAGACAGGGATACATATACATAACCGTATGTTATACAATCTTCTTCCATTTTATTTCATACACATTTTTCTCTAATCGATGATTTTGAAATATTTCCACCAGGAATGGAAGATGTGGCAAATACAAAGTAGTCTAATATGTTGGTTTCATTTTTGCTCTTCTTTGTACTTGATGCCTGGCGTATTTGAAAGCCACGGTCTTCCAAGTAAACCCTGAGTCAGAACTTGGTATTTGAAATTCTTAGCTTAGAGTTTGGAAAGGAAGCCGATCAAAATAAGTTCACCTAGCTGTGGTAGTTCAGTGAAGTCCGGTCTCCAGACTGCGAAACCTATTCTCGGCACAAGGTCGTGAATTTTTTTATCCTGGGTGCTTAGGTCAATTGAACTCCTATAAGGTCATTTGCCAACAATAACAAGATACACATTTTCAAATATGCTACCACTAATTTTAAAATAGATGCATCTATGACCGGGGCTTCAGGTTTATCATTTCAAGAGCATCGAGATATGTCCGTGTCACGAAAACTAGGTATACGATTTCTAGATATCTTTGATTTCTAGAAATATTCATAATTATATATTCTTTTCAGCATAAATTTATGCTGTAAAATGTTTGCACGAAATAAATCAGATTTTAAAGGGTATTAATATTAAACTCGGTTTTTGGAGCAGTTGAAAAAGGCCCGATATCAAGTAACTGGAAATTAAAACATATTTAACAATTTCAACTCCTGGAAATATTAATGGTTATAAGTGAATAAACTATCGTTTCAGTCAAA
>OU015493.1:212233733-212241233 GCA_907164885.2 Dolomedes plantarius
GCGGAAAGAGAGAGCATAAACTTTCGCGAGGGTTACGCTTAACCGTTGCCGGCATAGCAACCGAGAGCCAGTAATAATTTATTTTCTACTTTTTTTTTAGTACTTGATGAATTTTTACTCCATTTTATAAGTGAAGAAATTTTCCCAACAATTTATCATTTGATGTAATGATAAAGTGTAGATATCCTAATTTTGAAAAATAGTACATACAGAGAGGGATGTAATTTTTGAAATCATTGGTGTGGAGTTTCTCAGACTTACCTTTAACTCTGTTCTGAAGTAATGTAAATTCACATTTTTTAATCACGATGTTTTAGAATCAGCCTTATTGAATACCCCTTAATAACGTATATTTATGATGACAAGTAATGGCAACTTTCCTTACATATGTTACTTTCAGTTGAGTTGTTTTGCAAAAGGAAATATAAAACTGAAAGCGACCATGCTGGTCGTGCAGCTGCTAGTTTAGGTAATGTCTGTAGATAAAACTGAAGACTGTTTGCAGTGAATGGAATTTAGCTTCAAATAGGGATCAAAGCATATCCTGTCAGATACAAGTAAGAGACTCTCGCATTTGAGTAAATTAGGATTAAAATACATTAATGGAGATACTAAATTGGAATCTGGAACTATTGCTAGGGGCCTCGTGAAAGGTGTCACCTTGTGGACAAAATTGCTTTAAAGCAATCGAATAAATGGAATCCCGTTATCTCATTAAGAGTTGTTCACAGAAGTATACGTTCGTGAGCTTTTAAATTACTTATACATAAGTCACTCAAGTTACTTACTATACAGAAATAGGCATGAGTGCTCTATAGGGTAGATTAGTCTCAGCCCAAAGCATTAGAAAATTTAGGAGTCACTAATTTAAAAAAAAATGGATTACCCGTCAGTAGAATCCTACTCAACCAGGGAAAACTTTAAGATTCTGGGAGAGCCAACGTAGAAAATGATCTAAAACTATTGAGAACTGACCATCTACCATCTCCTTTACACTGTTTTAAACCTTTCAGGGGCGTTGTTTGCACAGTGCAAACGCCTAAATATTGTCTTCTTTTCACTTGCATTCAAAGTATTCATGTTAAATGAGCATACAAAAGGCTAGTGCTGCCATCTGTTATAGTTTAAAGAAGTTAAAACATTTTGCAACCTTTAATTGGAAAAATTTTCCAATTTTTTTAGGTTAAGAAAATCAAGAAAAAAATCTGCACCGTGCAAATGGTGGATGTTGTTGCCCCTGAAAAGGTTAAAACTTGAAGTCATAAGCTACGAACATTTTTCAAATTGCCCCGTTCTAGTGTTATTTAGAGTACTTCTGACTTCAATTCGGGTAAATTTTACTTTGTAAATTACCCATCACTGCTTGCATTTTCCCGGGTGAAAGGAAGGACATCGAAAAATCACGTTGAAGACATGTCATAATTCTTCAGAAGGGTTTATAGCTACAAATATTTCTCGAGAAAGTTCGAGAACTCCTTCTCCTAAGGGGGGGGGGGGTGCTACACTTGTTTGACAATTTGACAGAAAACTAAAATGTTTTAAAGCATTAAGTGTCTAATATATAGCAAACGGCGCACCAGTTATGTGCCTTGAAGTGTCTTAATATTTCGCAACCGAAAAATGTCTTTACTATCCGGACGATAGCCGAATAGCTAGGGCACCGGCATTCGGTTCAGATCCTGTGGTTCGAGTCCAACTGTTAGCAAGAGTGTTTCATGCCGTTCGGAATCGGCTTGAAGCAGTAGGTCTGGTCTAATGAGCCCTCGTAAGCGAAAATGACCGTAGCGCTCCAAACCAGACCAGAACGATCAAAGCTTTTATTTTCAATGCGGAGGCACTTACCGCGAAGACATTCGCCTATAATTCACCGCAGTCTTGCTGGCCATTGTTATTATGGGGGCGCCATATAGGCGGACCAGCATTGCCCCCTATGAAGGGACGACACAAACGGAGGCATTTTAGTGGCGCTTCTCCAGGATTCGATCCGAGCACCCTCAGCACCGAAAACCAGCGCGCTGTACCACAAGGCCGCCACGGCCCGAACGATTAAAGATAATCGGATGAAAATACTTAGTCTATTAAGAGAATCGTAAACTAAGCAGAAATTTTAGTGTGTTTATGTTTCTAAGTATAGACGGAAAGTTTCATTACCTTATTTCTGAACTGGTTCGAACAAAACTATACGGCTATGTTCCTGGAGTAGAAAATCGAGATTTATATCCTTTACTGAGACGCGATAACATCAATTTG
This sequence comes from Dolomedes plantarius, assembly GCA_907164885.2. NCBI lineage: Eukaryota > Metazoa > Arthropoda > Arachnida > Araneae > Dolomedidae > Dolomedes > Dolomedes plantarius. The sequence continues at coordinate 212,235,984 of OU015493.1, forward strand.
AGTTTTACAGGCGAAAGGCGCTCAGGAAATCCGTCTGTTGATTCGAGCTGACGTTTCAAGTACGCTCGACAGATTCTTTGTTCACTTAGGTAAGAATTTAACTTAAGATGAAACAGCTTTATGGTGGGCAATTCAAATACGAGAGATAAATTCCATTAAATCATTGACCAATATTGCATGCTTCTGAAATATATCTGTATTTTATTTCTAAATTTGACAGATTTGTGAAGTTTGGAAGTAGTTCGGTTAAAGATCCTGAGGCAAAAGAAGTTTTAGATAAGATTTTGTTTCAGTAAATATTAAAAATAATTACAAGATTAAAAGAACATTTTATATAAGATGTTTTTAAATTTTCAGTTGAATCATATAAACTTTACAATGCTATGTATTAATAAATGCTTTTTAAAATTGTTTGGGGTGAATTATTTCATTATCTTGAAAGAAAATGATCAAATTCATAATAAAGAGGTATCAAATGTGGAAATTAACTTACGTTTAACTTTTCGTTCCCGTCCCGGTTGATAGATGGCTGCACCAGTCTAAGAATCAAAATTAACTGAAAATGGACTCAAATCTGTTTAAAGATGGCTAAAAGTATTAAAAATGGATTGTCATCGTGTTCTGAGGTATTCTAAAGGTTTCAAACGTCTAGCTAGTTGGGAAGTTAGTTAAAAATCGATCGGAAGATTTGTACTGAACAAACACACACACACACACAAACAAACAAACAATAAAGCGAGTTAATAAAAACATGGTAATTAAATAGGTACGAGGTATCTACCGTTTCAGAGGCATACAGATAACAAATATTAAGAGTCGTAAGCACCGCCAAACGACTGGATCGTAGAGGATACTTAAATGAACACGATGAAATATTTCGAGACTTTTTTCAAGCAGGAATAATAGAATATGCACCAAACGATGATATCAGGTATTTGCATCGCACAGTCGTTAGGATCTCCAGTTTGACTATGGAAGTAACAAGTTTTTCATGCGTCGGCCAAGTATTTGAAGGCCTGTTTTTTAGAACTCGTACCCAAAGTGTTCCAGAAAAATACCATTGGTGTCACTTTCGACATCCGCAAGACTCTGCACACCAGCTTATCTCCAATCGATAGAAATTTTGCAAGATTCTCTGGTGGGGAAAAAAAACGGAAAACAAAAATTAGCTTCAAACGGTGCAGTGTGGTTTTTGGTATGTTATCCAGAAGTCTATCGAGATCCCGAAGTCTTGGAAAAATACTGTGGGGAATTAAACAGGAAATAGAATAGATGATTTCGTATAGTGGCCCTTTAAAGGTTATTATTATAAACACGTTTTGTCTGAGATAACAAAAAATACAAACTCGAAATTATTAGATAATGTTAGCATTTAATTTCTTTTCTTCTTATTTTATATAATACTAGCGGCCCGTCCCGACTTTGTCCGGGTTGAACAAAATATATACCAATAAATTTCCAGTTGGTAGCCAATAAATTGTAAATCTTTTTTTACCTTAATAATAACCTAAATAATACCTTAAATTAATTTATGTTAGTTAATAATTAAAATAATTTTTTTAAAAGAAAAAGACGTGCCGGAGAACGGCTAGGTTCGAACCGCTAGCGTCAGAACAGAAGCCCACCGCGATAGCACCACGATAAGGATCGTTGAAATCTTCGGAACAAAAAGCGGTAGAAGACAGTAGCGGAAACAATGGAGATTCTTAGGATTAAGCCCCTAACTTTATTTCTACTGATCAGATATACATAATACATAGCCTATGTCCATCTGGAATAATGTACCTTTCAAACAGTGAAAGAATTTTTCAAATAGGTACAGTGGTTCTGAATATTACCCTCCACGTACAAAATCGCTCTCCTTATATATAAGTATAGATAGCACCACTCTAAGGATCGTTGAAGACTTCGGCACAAAAAGCGATAGAGGACAGTAGCGGTAACAATGGAGTTTGTTAGGATTAAGCCCCTAACTATATTTCCACTGATTAGATATACATAATATATAGCCTATGTCCATCTGGAATACTGTACCTTTCAAACAGTGAAAAAAATTTTCAAATAGGTACAGTGGTTCTGAAGATTACCCTCCACGTACAAAATCGCTCTCTCTTTATAATAAGTATAGATATAATTAGTTATAATTAAATAGAAACAAAATAATAATTGTCTACATATAATAGAAATATTTAAATACATATTATGACATAGCTACATATATATGAATTTACTCATTGATTTTTATTTATTGGTGGTAGTAAGCATTTCGAAATCTGCACTAAGTGTTCTACAGCTCAAGCTCCCCTGACCACATTTTATCGTGTCTGGGGCTCACCAGGCAGGACCTGGCTCAAGATCCTCTTTTGGTGCTGGACTTTCTTAGGACCGAGCTTATGGACCTGATCTAGCTCTGCTGGTCACGGGGATGAGAGAGGACAATTTACTGTGCCCTCGCCTAATTATACATAATAGAAATTATTTTGCTTACCACCACCATTATTGAAGAAACTAATGGTCATTTGTTTGTATTTTATGCATGGTTCAAAGCAGACCAGAGACTCGGGGAGTTCTCGGCATAAAAGAAAAAATGCGGACCAAAGAAAGGAAAATCTCCGGACACTTCACTCTCTGAGCTTTTTTTTTTTTTGACTGACAAAAATCGTTAAAACTTCCCAGCACCAAAAAGTCGTAGAGGCCAGAAAAATGTTCTAGAACGTTAACACTCTGAAGCCCCTGATTGGTCAAAAGTCGGTTGCTGGGTCGTTGCTATGGAGGAACCGTGACCTCTTCATGACCGGGGAGTGGTAAGTTATTCTTCCATCCTATGCAGGTGACCATGTGTATCAGTAGCTAGCAATGTTACAGGTCATACTTATCTGCATGTAGGGAACACTTCCTTTCATCCAGGAAAACTGGTTTGAAAAGCCACAGCGAGGATTTTCAGACAAAATTTGAGATAACATAAATAAAATAATATATACTTATAAAATGTGCATGGAACAAAATTTTTGTTGTTTACAAACTTTAAAATAAGAAAATAGTTGTATAATTAAATGAGATTCAGTGACTTTTTTAGAGTGCAAATAGCATAATAATTAAAATAATTCCAAAAGTTGAGTTCCATGTCACAAATACCAAACGAAGGGATTTAGAACACGTTGCAGTTTTTGATGGGGATAGTGGAGATAGTTCCTCCTTTTCTCCCCTGCTGGACACCAACTCTGAATATACGAAACTGCTCTGTTAAGAATTCAACTCAAAAAAGAAAATATGGCTGTAATAAGTTTCATATGTAAAGAGTTCTATGCAATTGTAACGATAATTCTTTCAAGTTACCTATAGTCAGTTATTTTGTCTTTTTTGAACAGATTTAAAATGCTAAAATTCTTAGTATTGAACTACTGAAAATCTTACGGCTGAAGGTAGTTAAATAAATAGGTTTGAAAATTTTATTCGTTCCAATAAATATATTAAATCCCTTTTGAGTAGCAAGTTGAATTGCTGAAACTGATTTTATACAATGTTAAGATTTAGGTAAAATTACGAACATTTTGAAAAGTCTGTACCATGCCGATTCAAAAGTCAACACATTATTGGAATTGAAACTAAATACTAAATTTTTTAGAGTGGTTTTTCTTTGACATAAAATGTTAAGCAATTGTTTAAAGCTGTAGAAAGGGAAATCCAGGAATTATAAAATTAATAAATTTTAAATTTTTTGTCACGGAATAAAAATTAACACAAGTTGATAAATAAAGATTGACTTTAGGGATATTTGAAATTATTTTTCAATTTGTCCCTTAGTGATTCGAAGGTTTAAGTTTTTGTTTCAAGTATCTTAATCTGCAATCTGATTTTTTTTTTTTTTGGTAGCTATCTAGAGTTGTTTTTCTTTGGCCCTGTGCCTTGATTGTGGATAATCTCTAGTATCCTTGATATGGAAGCCCACCTACTACCAACTAAATATTTAATGACACAAGGATCTCTCCATTCATATTACTTCCCTCCGACATACCATGAATTTTTTTTTAGAACAGACAGGGATACATATACATAACCGTATGTTATACAATCTTCTTCCATTTATTTCATACACATTTTTCTCTAATCGATGATTTTGAAATATTTCCACCAGGAATGGAAGATGTGGCAAATACAAAGTAGTCTAATATGTTGGTTTCATTTTTGCTCTTCTTTGTACTTGATGCCTGGCGTATTTGAAAGCCACGGTCTTCCAAGTAAACCCTGAGTCAGAACTTGGTATTTGAAATTCTTAGCTTAGAGTTTGGAAAGGAAGCCGATCAAAATAAGTTCACCTAGCTGTGGTAGTTCAGTGAAGTCTGGTCTCCAGACTGCGAAACCTATTCTCGGCAAAAGGTCGTGAATTTTTTTATCCTGGGTGCTTAGGTCAATTGAACTCCTTTAAGGTTATTTGCCAACAATAACAAGATACACATTTTCAAATATGCTACCACTAATTTTAAAATAGATGCATCTATGACCGGGGCTTCAGGTTTATCATTTCAAGAGCATCGAGATATGTCCGTGTCACGAAAACTAGGTACAGTAACATCCGCTTATAGTGATCAGTGGTTATAAGAATCAACTGCTTATAAGAATCAATATCGCAAAAAAAAAACAAATGTATTATTTCCATGCTAAAATTTTCGCTTTAAAGAATCAATCCACCGGTTTTAAGAATCACCTTACACTCTTCGATTTCCTTTCGTTTTTCAAAAAAGCCACTGAAACCCCAGAAGGCACGAAGTTCTTTTTTTATTCTTTTTTTAAAGAAAGGGTGATAAGATGGGAGGGAATACAGTCATAAAATGCGCCCTTTCTTTGTTAAACATAACATAATAGTTTCCCCTTAAACGTTTTAGTTAAACACTGTCCTATTAGCTTGACCCAGGGGCATTTTCACCCTTCCGGGTCCGACTTCAATTTTACTCCACTGACAAACAAATACAGGGACTTTTTACTCACCTACCACATCTTCGTTGCGGCTTCCTGGACTCTGAAACCACACAAATCTTTGGTGAAGTGTCCACTTTCACTTAGGCAAACGTGCCATTAATAGATTCAGCACGTTATCAAACCGTGAAACGTAAACTGGAAGTTGAATCTTCGTCTGAGACTATTGGTATTGAAAGAGGTATAAACCGCCCCCTGAAAACTTTAGTACCTTAAACTACCATAGAAAACTTTTACTTGTAGTTGAAATGTTAAAATATTAAGCAGATATGTTGT
>OU015493.1:212246233-212378733 GCA_907164885.2 Dolomedes plantarius
TATTGAAATTTCTTAAAAAGCGTCCAGTCAAATTTTAATTTTTTGACATAAATAAAACTCGGTCTTTGTTCTCCCCGCTCGAAAGAGACACATTTCTTTCGGAGGGCTTAAAAAAGAAACTGGAAAGCGCCTTATGGGATTTCGGGAGTATTAATATATCGCGCTTCCTTTTATATCAAAATATATTCTTCAGAACTCCCATTCATGGTGCGGTGCAGTTTTCCGAGCCTCCCGACAGAGGGCGCTCGTAGCTCTGCCAGCGGCAAAAACCACTCGAACCGAGCGACAGTCGTTAGAGGACTGAGTCTAGCTCTCAGTTCAAAGGATGTGTTAGTCTTACACTTGATCTGTGTTGTGCGGCCTCCAAACTTTTTTAACTCTGGACTTTGGGAACACCTGACGTTTTAATGCTGGCAATGGTGGTTTGAGGAGTGAGGCAGAGGAGGGAAAAACTCTCCTCATTTGTTGAGTATTTTATATTATGAAGGATATCACGTACTCTTAGAAAAAGAAAGAAAAAAAATGTCGACATTTAAAAAAAATTCCAGTGTGGAACTTTTAAATAGTTTTTGAGTGATTTAACCGAAGACTCTTGTCTGGTTGCATTTTTCGGAATTCAAGCGAGGGTATTCTTGTTTAAAAAAAAATAATTACCCATGCGGATTGAATTGAAAAGTTAAAGTAAGTGGTTTGAAAATAGTTTCTTTTTATTAGCTACGAAGTTATATGTGCCGATACATGTCTTCTTATTCGAAAATAACTATTTTCCCCTATATATGACTTTTAAAAAAAAAGATAATGATATGTTATCCTTTTTTAAAAGTTTTTCCTTTCCAAGTTGAGGATATTGTACAGTCCAAGGAATGGACACTTTGATTACGTTTAAATAATCAAACGTGATCTTTAAAAAATGTTTTATTTATTAAACATAACATAAGAACTAAATTCTTTCCCTTCTGGGACGTCTAAATTGGGACATATTTAGGTCTTTTTTCAAATATGAACATTTGTGTGTATATATATATATATATATATATATATATATATATATATATATGTATATATACAAAATTAGGGGAAATGAAATGTAGCGGTCAATATCTGATTACATAAGCAAAATAAGTTCATATGTGTATTAAATTTTTTTCCAGTAGGCATAGCTACAAATAAACTAAATTCAATAAAATTAAACTTCATTTATATTCATGAATCTAAGTTCATTCAGGGCTTTTATATTAATAAATATTTTTATACACATAATTATTTATAAGATTCTTTTTCTGTTTATAAATTATTCCGAGCAGATCAGAGATTTTTTGGGGGGTTAAAGTTTTATTAAATTCACTCAATCGTGAAAACAATAATTTGTAGATCAGTATTAAACTGCCAAGGTATGGCAACAAAATTGTCCCACTGCCGGATAGAAAGCGTGCAATGCAGAAAAAATAACTCTAGTTGCTGGCTCCATAGCAAATTTAAAAGTGAACCTTTCAATGTTTGAAAAAAAAAAAAGTTGAAACAATTTTGAAAAAAAATCTTGGTTTTGTGTTATTTTTAAGTTTCAAGTTAAAAAAAAATTATATTTAATTTGAGGTATAAGAAATAGGATTTTAAGAAAAAATTAAATACGTTGTCTGTGTACAAAATTCTCAATTTTAAATTTCCCATGAACATGTACGAATGAGAGTCGAGATTTTCAATCAAGGTAATATAATAAAATACATTTCTTAAATGTTCCTTTTAAGTTCTTTATTTTTGTCCCAGGTATGTAAATGACTCTTGGATATTTTAACTCTGGAATAAATAATCTGGAGATTTTTCAGATCCGAACAGTGGGTATACCGGGTGACATGTTAAGTTTCGTTTTACATTAAAAAACCCTTCCTTTTTACGGGAATATGTGGTATCTCTCAGTAAACACAAATATAGATAGTATTTGTTTCATCCATTGCAAAATAGCCAAGGAACTGAAGTACAAGAGAAATATCAAATTCATTTAACCCTCATGAAAAATATTTTATTAGCGTTTCTCATACACGCATTAGTGTGTTACTGAAAAAGCAATCCAGGTTCATTATGTTTTACGTCTGAAATGAAAAATCAAATGAGGTGCAAATTTATACTTATTTAAACTATACCATGGTTTTTGAAAGTAACTTCCTCAATGTAATAAAATTCATGTTAGGAAAGTTACAAATTTGAACCCTGAAGTCTTTTTTTTTTAAATAAAAAGTGTATTAAATAAAATATTCAATAACCTAAGCAATAAAATCAGTATTTTTTATTTGGTTTATGATACAAATTATAAAAGGAATATGTATACCATTTTTTATATTGAATTTTATGTCGTATTGTATTTTGAAAGAATTTTACATCAATTGTAGTCCTTTACTATCTTTTGTCCGTAACCTGTTTTCTGTTAAAGTTTCTCTGAAATTTCTTGAATGAAACTGTTATAGGTTAGAGTTAACTGTTATAGAAATTGCCTATCGACAATTTCATTGTTTAGCAAATATTCTGATTCCGCACAAAATATGCCGAAATGTCTGAAAAGGGGGAATGTTTTTAATTCAAAACGTTATACTTACTCATTGAAAAAATAATTTGAATTGATATCTTAAAATTAATAAGTCTATGTAATAGTAAAAGTGTATAATTTGATAGTAAACTTAATTTTGACTCGTAAAAAATACCATTAATTCATGTTTAATTTTGGCGATTCTGAATAAATCTACAGTGCACCTATTATATCAATATATGTATATATATATATATATATATATATATATATATATATATATATATATATATATATATATAGATATATATATATATATATGTATATATATATGTGTATGTATGTGTATATATATATATATGTGTGTGTGTGTATATATATGTATACATATGTATATATATATATATATATATATATATATATATATATATATATATATATATATATATATATATATATATATATATATATATATATATATCAAACAATTCCAATGCTATGTACATGAATTAAATTTTAAAAAGAAACTTTCAGATTATATAACATATACAATTCCTTACCACATAACTATCAAGCTTTAATTCTTCCTTAAAGTGCTTTTAAAAAGCTATCTTTACAAATTTATTTTCAAAAGTATTTTTAGTATTACGTTTTAGATCTTGGGGATTCTTGTGCGCCGGATAATTTTTATTTCTATAAAGTACAGTAAAATTACCGTATTCTGAGAAACATTTACTTGTTTTTCTGCTAAATAAATTTTGATCTTCAACATAATCAATAATAACGGTTAAATTGCCTATAGAAACTTTCACCTGAAATGAATCAATATAATAGGTAGTTTTTACAATTTTCTATTGATCATCCTACATTTACTCCAAGAATATATTTTACTTTGCGTTTTAGTAAATTAGTTTGTATTTATCGATCAGTGTGCCAAAAAATTTCCATGGATTATAATAATCTATTTTTATATTTTAATGAATATTCGAATAATTTTACGTGAATTCGTTCACTTGCATTCGTTATGAAAATTGGTCAAATCGTAGGTACCTATAAATTTAATTCGTGATCGGCCGGCTCGTATATCTTACAATTGTTAAAAGTAGATTGTTACCTCATCGAAACTGAAGTTCAATGAAATTAAAGTTTTTTTTAAAGTTCATGAATTTAAGTATGTTAAATTGAGAATTTTACGGTGATGGGCTAATTTGCTGATTTTACTAAAAGGAAACTGTAATGTTAATATTTTTTGTTTATATTGATCTTTTACCCATTGGGTTTACACATTGGGTTACACATTATTTGTTTTAGCTACTTAATAATCCATAGTCAAAGATTTTATTGTCGGAGAATATTTTATGATATACCTATAAATTGATATAAAATATAAGAGCATGTAACAATTTTACTGTTGTGATTTTGAATGATTTTTTTTAAAATTTCGGTACGATTCTCTAAAAGTATATTAAATATTTATCGTCAAAATACAATAAATTCTAAAGGTTTCAAATTTATATTATTTGCACAGATTTCATATTATTACACAACGTACATTACTTTTTATTATTGAAGTATTTCAATTTATAAATCTGTGGATTTATGGAAGATGTTCATGCGTCATTTTTTCCTGCTTTCGGCAAATTAAAAAAGTAACTTCTGTTGTGAAATATAAAATCGTTCAGTTAAGTTTTTCAATCCAAGTATTCTTTAGTTTATACTCATATTCAACCTCAAGACTACAGCTGGTCATCAATGAAAATTTTTAATTAGGAACTAAAATATTGGGGGGGGGGTGAGAAAGAAAAAAAACATATCAACTTTTGCCAAATAACTTAGTATTATTTCATAATTCAACATATCAGCTTTCGCCACATTAAAAAACCAATTTTACGTGTGACATATCAACCTAAAACATAAAATTTAATTTTTAGGACATATCAATATGTGCCATAACGCCAAAGAAAAGTATCTAAATGTAGTTTCATTCAATATTCAATGAGAAAAGGGCAATTTTCAACCAAAGAACTAAATATTTTAAATTAAAATTATTAAAACGATATTTCGATTTATAAATTAGTATAAATGTATTTTCATGAAATATGTAATTAATGGGACAAGGGTAGTTTTTAACACATGAACGAAAGGTTTAGTCCATACTTAAAGGTTTTAATTTTATATTTTTAAAGACAATATTTCCATTTTTTAACGTATATAAATGCAGCCTCATAAAATATGTATTTGACGGGAAAGGGTCATTTTAACCCAGGGTTTATACGTACTTAAGGTATCCGACTACGTTTAAAACATCGATTTTGGCGAAAATTCCGAAATTCTTATTATTCCTTTTTTTAAGGATTTTAAATTTACGTTTATAAATCTGCTTTTATTTTTTCGATACGATCATTAGAAATGAAATCAGAGTGATTTAAAGATCAGCAGCAGCTATGAATTTCAACACAAGTTGAAAACTTTAATCGTGTTTTTTGAAGAACTTGTTTTTCATCAAAAACGTAAACGACTCTTGTAATAACTCAAAATCTAACCTTGATATGTCTATGAAATTTTTCACGTATGTTTTTCATAATACTATGAATGTAATGGACTACAGATTTGGTTCTAGGTATATTATTCGTTGATTTATAGCTGCATTTATAAAAAATCTCATGGAAAATTACTAAAATTTTACATGTAATTGCACATAATGAACTCTATTTTTTTTTAGATTTTAAGATATCGATTAGATCATTACATTTAGAAGGTACTTACGTACATATGATAAAAATAAATTAATTTTATATGCATAATATTTCTTTTAGAGGTAGAGCCATTTTTGTAAAACTTTGCTAAATTTCAACCCAATTTCCTGAATTTTGAAAAACATTTGCATAGTAAATATCTATTTTTTCATCATTTTCGAGTTTTGGTGTTATATTCCTTCGAAAAATAAGGTAGAAATTTTCTCAAGTACAATTTAAAAAAAGGGGGGGGGTTGAACGTAGTCGGATAACTTAAGTACTTTTTTTTCCTTTACAACTGACGTAATCCATTTGAAAGTAAGTTGAATAACTGTGTTGTATAATCCTATCTTGCCATTATCTGAAGACTGGCAACAAAATATTATTAGAGCAGCGGTAAAGTGACAATCCAGGCTGCGATTTACAAAATGACTCCATCACGAAGAGAACCACGAAATCTCCATTTATTGTTGGGAGGTATAATTTATTCGTTCACAACAACGATAAAACTTTTAAGCTCGCGCTAATCAACTTCAGTGGCGGTCATAAATCAAGTCTTGGATTGCTGATGAGCTCGCGGCAACTTAGATCTACACGCAATCTTAGTATTACTCTGATTTGGCTTTAACTAGTATTTTTATCTTTTATATCAATTATTCACGAGGATGAATGTTGTAGTTATAAATATTTTAAGGAAATAGGAGAAACATTCTTGGGCTTGTACAGGTAGTTAATGTACGGCCGAGTTCGATAAAAATAGTTTATTTTAGCAGAAATATTAGATAAGTGTTTTATTTGAAAGCTGTTAGTATTACGTAAAATAAAATATGTCGATTATTTATATTAAGAACTAATTCTATTTTGCCAACTATTATCCTAAATTCTTGGGCTTGTACAGGTAGATAATATACGGCCAATTAAGATAAAGATAGTTTATTTCAGCAGAAATGTTAGATAAAGTGTTTTATTAAGAAGCTGTTAGTATTACGGAAAATAAAATATGTCGATTATTTATTTTAAGAACTAATTCTATTTTGCCAACTATTATTCTAAATTCTTGGGCTTGTACAGGTAGTTAATATACGGCCGATTTCGATAAAAATAGTTTATTTTAGCAGAAATATTAGATTAAGCGTTTTTATTAGGAAGCTTTTAGTATTATGGAAAATAAAATATGTCGATTATTTATTTTAAGAACTAATTCTATTTTGCCAACTATTATTTCAAAATATCAGACTGTAAATTGATTTATGCGGAAGCTATAATTGTCACAATAATAAAGTTGTAAAATCCGACTATAAAGTAAAATACAGTAGCAAATCATACAGATTCATTTTACTGACTGGTAAATATACCAACTATTATGCTATTAAATTTCACCGAAATAGTCTATTAGAACAAATTAGACTTATGTATTTTATTATAAAGGTCTAACTATCTCAGAAATAGAATTATAAAAGTCAATAATTTACTAAGAAAATAAAATATACTGATTCAAAATTTTAAATTTTACCAACTAGATAATCTATCAACTTCTATTACATTTCATGAGGTATTATTCTGTGAGATCATGATAGATAGTTAAGAATTATATTAGAAAGCTATAACTATCACGGCAATATAAAATGAAATTCAGTAACTGAGATAATAAAATAAACCGATTCTTTATTTCAACACCTGAAGAATCGATACAAAATCGGCCAACTATTATTGTGTAATATTTTACCATCTGTTAGATTGAAATATAATAGAATATTATGTATTTAATTAGAAAGCTAAAAATATCATGGTAATATAAAATAAAATTCTATAACTAAGATAACAAAAAAAACTGTTTCTTTATTTTACCAATTAAAGAATCAATAAAATCGACCAAGAATTATTTTATAATATTTTACCAACTATTATTCGATTGTAACATAAGAATGTTATGTCTTTTATTAGAAATCTATAACTATCATAGAAACAAAAGTATAAAATCTGAAAAGTAAATACGATAATAAGTATACTGCTTCTGTACGATAATAAGTATACTCAACCAACTAATCTGGTGCTGTTATGATTAAAAATTAGTTTCTAATCGTAAATTATTGCACTTAGAATTATTACATAATTATGTATGTGTCTGTATATGTATGTATGCATGTACGTGTGATTTGTGTATGTGTTTAACATTGGACTTATGATACATATAAAAGTTTTTCTATAAAATAAAGATTATGGATAAGAAAAAAATACAGTTTTATCTATAAAATAAGTCCTTTTGACATCAGTACCAACATCAGTTGCTATAGACGCAACGAATGTTTCTTCAACAGATAAAAATGAGTACAGTCCTGTTAAAAATTTGAATAAGGCGTTAAGCATTAAAGTCTGTTTATGACACCATTTATTTTCAACATTTATGCGATTGTAAAACATCCACAGAAACTGTGAATTATAATGTCAATCTGGGATAGATAAATTCGTTCGTATCTTTGTTTTCAGAAGAGAATGGACTTTGAATATCAAGACTCTCGCGTTTTACGAAGGAAGCAAAATTCTTCAAAGAGTATTTGTATTGCATCCCGAGTATTAACAGTTCAAACACTCGTGTGCCTGGACGTACCGTAATTTGTAAACAAAAAGGTACGATGAATGGGGATTTTAAAATTTATTTCTGTTGAATTTAAAATTTATTTTAAATTAAAATTTTTCTGAATCATTTTAACCCTTCAGCGGGCGCATACGTGTACAATTTGATATAATTATGTATAGATATCGGAATTGTGAATAATAGTACATACAGAGAGTGATGTAATCCACATTATATTTTAGTACGTGCTGAATTTTTACTCCATTTTAAAAAATTTGCTAAAAATTTTTCCCCAACAATTTCCTATTTGATGTAATGATAAAGTGTAGATATATAAATTACATATAGAGAAGGGTGTAATTTTTAAAATCATTGGTGTTGGGTTTCTCAGTCTTATCTTTAACTCTGTTCTGAAGTAATGGAAATTCATATTTTTTAATCACGATCTTTTAGAATCAGCCTTATGGAGAATATTCCTTAACAACGTATATTTATGATGACATGTAATGGTAACATCCCCTACATATGTTACGTTCAGGTGAGTTGTTTTGCAAAAAAAAATATATAAAACTAAAAGCGACCATGCTGGTCGCGCAGCGGCTAGTGTAAGTGAAATTAGTTACATTTAAATGTTTCGCATGTTAGTTCGTTGAGTCTGATCTTGTCGTGTCCTTGGGGTATACTTATCAGCTCCTAGGCCTGATTAGCAAAAGGTTCACGTTCGATACAAGCGCTAGTTATTTTTAAAGGGACAAAAGGAATGGCATGAAAATGTGCGGAAGGATTCATTCATTGTAACTTCACAATATAAAATTGATATTTCCCTAATATTAGTCAGGACACCTCAGTCGAATTCGTTTAATCTGTCAGTATCAAAATGCGAAATTAATTGTATTAAAAAGCCGCATGGATCCCAAAACTTTCGTTGCCATTTTTTTACTGTTCCTTATCTTTTAAAATTGAGTAAAGTTTTTGCTAAGTCTTTAGAGGGTATTAAGGCTGCTATGTACTAAGAAAAAAAATCGTATTTCTCTTTTCCTCTTCTTGCTTCTAGACTCTTGTGGTGGGAGGAGTCCAGTTGTCAGTTCGAGAATTCCACCCCCCTTAGTATTGACATTTTGAGGGATTCTAATGGCTATCTCTCTATAGGTGGGTTAAGCGCTGCCCCCAAATTTTTTATTTAAAATATATTTTTGTCAACTATTTACAGGTACATAAATGCCGATAATCCAATATAATTGGTATGTCAGATAGCCCGAACTTCTCTGCAAAGCGCTACAGGATTCATTTTATAAATTTCGTCCACCGAAGGAATTTATGAGTATTTAAAACACAGTATACCAGATTTTTCCCCGAATAATTTAAATTTTAAAATATCAATTACATATTTTTTAGAAAAACGAAAAATGTACACAAATTTAAAATTTCTTTCTCTATGACAGAGTACAATTTTTAAAGTAAAATCTTTGAAACCTAGTCGGCAATCCGTGGACACATTTTCTCCATAGGTTAACATTGAGGTGTGCAAATCCAATGGGGTTAGTACATACCAGACTTAATGATAATTACCGCCAGTGAGTAATGATTATAGCACGAAAGTTAACCGTTTTCATCTTAGTTTTTAAAAATTGGCTTTATTTTTTAATTTTTTCTAACTTAATCTCCTTAGAAAATGTTTTAACTCTTAATTTATTACCATCGTCAAGCTTTTATTAAAAACTCTGTAGTAATTCGTCTGTAGTCTGCATTAAAAGGGAGGCTAATTTTGAATAACTCGATTTACTATTCTAATTTTGAAACTTCAGCCCGAACGGTAGCATTCTGTCCAAAACCTGTGGGTTCCAGTCTCACCGTTGCTATGGATGTGTGTAGCCGTTATGAATAGGCTTTAAATACTAGGCCTTGGTCTATTGTGCCCTTGTGTAGCAAAAAAAGACCATATTGCTTCAACTAACTCACTAACTAAAATTTCTGCTGTCCGTTCCAAAATCCCATCCATTGCGCTCTTGCTGCAAGGATAGAGGAAACGATATGAAACTAGTACAGTGAGAAAATATTTCATTACTAGAAGATAACCCGTCATTTTGACGTAATAATACTAATAATGACGTCATAATGGAAAAAGTATATGAAAGTTAAAAAATATCCCGAATTATCTAACAATATTGCATTTAATCCACACCTTGTAAAAGCAAACCCTTTCATTATTTATTTAGTTTTTCATGTGATTGGAGTAGTAGACTGTCATCCAACCCGTCATTTTCACGTCATAATACTAATAATGACGTCATAATGGAAAAAGTATATGAAGGTTAAAAAATATCCCAAATTATCTAACAATATTGCATTTAATCCACACCTTGTAAAAGCAAACCCTTTCATTACTTTTTATTTATTTAGTTTTTCATACGATTGGAGTAGTAGACTGCCATCCAGTTTTTTACAGCTCACTACGCGATATGAATACTTGAGCTACTTGATTCATTCACATTCATGTTTGTTTACTTTCAGAATTCATCGCAAAAGTAAACAGATTTTTAAAAACTGTTAAATATACAGCTAAAAGCATCCAATTTTTTTTAGTTCTGAATGTTTTATAGAAAAATAGGCTGAACAAACGTCATTTGATGGAGACGATATTAGTTTTTAGGTAAGAAAAAATTCTGATCCACATCTGAAATTGAAATTAGACCTATCCGGCCATTTGTTTACTGAGGGCTTCAATTAAAAGATGGGTACAGCCCGGAAGTGTTATACAAAGGCAACGGCTATTATATATAGAATAACTAAACTTAAAATACCGACATTTTATATTAATACCATTAAGTGCTGATAGGGATTAAATCTAAAAAACTAAAAGTTTTATTTACACCGTATGATGTACAATAAGGACGCAAGTTTTCATGAATTTTTAAACCCAGATTTTAAGCGAAACTACAAAAGTCATTTTCGTAGCTTTGCATCACAAAATATTCTTGTTTAGCTTATACCAGGAATTAGCAAATACCAGGCGGTGGCAATCGAAACACCCAGTTTGACTATGTTATACATTTTAATAGGAAAGAAATGCCTCGAACATTTATACAGAGGCTGTTCACACATTTTTTAGACGATGTATATTGTATTCACAAAACTAAATTACATAAAATTCTTGTGTTTTAAATGTTCTATTTGACATCCCTTATTCTGAACTGTCTTTCGACACCGCAATTTCCAGGATAATAATGCCTTTTGAAGTGTCAGAAGATGTATTCTATCCCATTCCTCCTGAACAGTTTCCCAGAGTCCTGTAAGGGTTTTGGAACGACGTTTGGATAATGCAGATTTTAAAAGTCCGAAAGCACAAAAATCCATAGGTGATACATCGGGAGATTTAGTAGGGATATCAGTGATTGGTATGTATGGCCTTGATAGCAGTTTTTTGTTCCATTTCTTTTAGGAAATTTACAGTGGATTTTGATGTGTGACTGCTAGCTTTGTCCTGATGGTGTCTCACAGATTGATGGCACTGTGGGTAAAGCGATGGTATTTCATTCAGAAAAATTGGCGATAAAATATGTTCCTGATAGTATTTGGAGTTAATCTTGACATTTTTTCCACTCTCTTTATTTTTAACTTGTTATTATAAGAAAAACCAGCAACAATCGTTTATCCCTTAGAAAAACTTTCTTTCGATTCTTTGAATCATGTACTTAAATTTTTTTCTCCCCTTTTATGATAATAAATGGCTCTTTTTTTGTTTGAATCATTTAAATACACCCATGATTCATCTATTGTGACAATTGTTTTCCATTTTTCTTTGGATAAGTGTTTCTCATTTAGAATTCTGCAGCGTGTCCTGCGTTCAGCGATATTATTTGGAAGAAGACGATGCACATTGCGTTTTTTCGTTTTCTTAAGATTTAAATCAAGGTTTATCATTTTGTTTACAGTGGACACCTAGCATTTTAATGATTTTGCAACTGTCCTTTGACTAGGGGGATTTTCTTTTAACATTAAACAACGTACCTTTGCAATAGTCGAAGATGTCCGTTTTTTCCTTGGATACTTGTTTGGAATTTTTGTCCCACTTGAGCCTCCAATTTGACGTTATTTTCCTTTCTTGTTTACGATATTACCTATCGACGCTTTAGATATCACAAAACCATGACTCTCACATCGTTTTTGGATAACGGAGTATGCATATTTCCCTTGCATATATGCTTAAGTTGATAATATGTTCAATCACAAGTATAATTGATCTTTCTGAAAGATTCAAGATTTGCTTGCCTTCCGCTACAGCGTATAGCAGTGCTTCCCTGTTAAGATACAAGAAAAATTCTTTCCAAAGAAGAAAAGTTTGTTTTAATTTAACATTAATTTCCCGTCAAATACGTAACGATTGTTTTTGCATTTAATCAGTACAAAGTTTTACTGAATCGAAAAGAAAATTCAGCGGCTTTGACCCTAAGTTTTATTCAAAAATATGGGAATTTTTACTTACTTTACCACAGAATTTATGCTAAACATATTACAACCGGTTTAAGTGTTTGGATACAATTACTAATGACTGAACGTGCACTTGATGTTAATAGCGCAGATTCTCCTATCAAATTAAGTATTTTGTTTTTAAAATACTATATGGTGTCAAAATACATTATTTTCAGAGCTCAAAATGTATGTTGCATACTGATGATTCTTTAAGAAGTTTTTAGCTCCTGTTTTTTATTGAAATTTTGATAACACGATACTTGTTTATTAACCACACTTTTTAAAAAAATATATACGACAGCCCCTTTCAATGCATTAAACCCAGTGCTAAAAGTTTATCCATAGTTTTGGACGGCTGCAGTGAGACCTTAGGCCTGATATGTAGTGGTTATATTAGATTCGCTGAGCTCATTGCTAACCTGCGGTAAACATTTTCTCAGTGATTTTCTACTTGGATTGAAAGATTTTGTACTCCGTAATAGAGTAGGAAATTTGGTATTCCTTTATCTAATACATTTTAGAAATATCGTCCCCCTAAGGGAATGATATTCATTAAACTTTAATGCACTATTTTTGCATTAATTTCGATTTAAAAGAAAAAAAATCTTGCAGATAATTATAACTTGTGCTTATTTATTCGTTTGTGAAAGCAATCTAACATTAAACGTGACATAAACGGACTCAATCTATATATATAAAACAGTTCCGAAACTGACTCACTGACTGACATACAACGCACAGACCAAACCGCTGAACCTAAAGGGCTGAAATTTTGCATGGCGATTCTCCTTATAGTGTAGGGATACACTAAGAGAGATTTTTGAAAAATTCTTCTTAGATTTTTGAAAATTAAATTTTTAAGCTGTTTTAGTAACTTTTTGTAAGTTTGCATTTAAAATAATAATTTGAGGGTTATAAAATTTATATCACGAGAAAGATCATAAAAATTCCTTTAAAATGAATTTTTTTTCGAATCTTTACCACTATTTTCTGATTTTTGGTGAATTTTTAAAGATTAATTTTTACAATTTAATTTATTGAATGCTGATCACGTGATTTCTTTTTCTGGTACTTTAAATTAATTTATCGTCACGTGCATAACAACTAAATAGATAAAAAAATATTTTTTTTCTTGATAATGCGGCAGACGATTGGACATTATTTTGTCTATAAAAATATCACTGATTTTTTTATAAATATATATATTTTTTCTACATCAATAGTATATATAGATCGTCTTATTTATTATGTATATATATATATATATATATATATATATATATATATATATATATATATATATATATATATATATATATATATATTAGCATTAATTGCATACATTGACCATTGTATTTAATTTGAATGTACTCCGCATCGAAGTGCGGGTTTTCAGCTAGTATATTTATATATAAAAAATTGAATATTAAACGTGGCACACAGCTGTAATATCTGAGATGTAACATTTGAATGAGCATAGAAGCGCTGTTCCCGTGAGGTCCACATAGCTGCACAATTCTGTCGCCCTTGTGTATCACGGAACTGTGCATTAAGCGGTTAAAGACACAGTATTCCATATTCCTTAAGACTATTGATAGTATAAAAACAGGGAATTTTATGAGAAAATTCTCTGAGGAACAGGAAACTTGCACATATCAAAGGTTTCGTAAATTATCTCGCCTTCGATGTTGCGGAAACGATGAATTTTCGAGAATGCTGACACGTAAAAGGATTTATAAATTACCTGAGATTTAAATAAAACGATATCAACTGTAACATACTATTACGCATGCGACAACACAGCATTTTCGAAATTATTTATAACTGCACTTAAGTTAATGTGTTTATCGGATATGCACAAATCTTGTACTAGTAAAGGGTGCAATTTCATACATTGTTAAAGGTTCACTCTGGGTGTACATTCCAGTATGAGCCGTTAAAGCTTTAAAAAATGCAACTGAACTATGAATTTCTGTTTTATTATTTTCAATAATATTTTTTTTTATCTGGAATGTTCACTAAATTTGTTATGAAGTTCTAAATTAAAGATGTCTTTCTCAGTTTAAAACTGCTAAGGAGTGATGTACTTCCAGTGTATCAGAGAGCAAAGATTAATATTTTCAGGACATCAACACAGCGTATATTGTATTCCTACTTTTGCCCAAAGTTATGTTTCTATGTAGTGAAGTTTGCATGAGTTAAAGTAATTAAAATGCTCAACGTTTATAATTTACAACACAAATTCTAAAATAATTTCTTTTTATCAATCACTTAAACGTAATTAGTTTTAAACCAATAACCCCCCCCCCCCCTACAAAAAAAAAAAAAAAAAAAAAAAACTTCAGCACCACCAATGCTATTATATAATTCAAATAATTTTCTGGAAATTCCTTTCTCACTCAGAAATTTTAAATTAATTGTTAGCGCGTATAAAAATGAAATATTGAATAAATTTTATTTATGTTGTTGCTAAGGAGAAACTATATTGAAAGTAATTTATGCGATTGGATTATAGCGTAGATATGTTTCTTTAAAATTTGTATAAGAAGTTTAGGATGTCTTTAAAAAAAATGACTCAAAGTATGCCAATGATAACACTAATTTTATGACTTATTGTTTTAAAAGTCTAAATCGAAAGTGTTAGGAATCAAGAAACAGTAAATTTACATTACAATGTGTATAGATATGGGAATAAAACTATGCTTCTATTATGATGCACAGAATAACAAATATCACAAAAAGGTTGCAAAAAAGGGGGAAAATTAGAGGAAAATAAGTAATCGAGAAACTTAGTTTATTTTGGTTTGTAGCTGAGCATAATTACATAATAGACATACATGAATATTGTATTATGTTCGATGCAATTAAAAGAAATCCTATATTTTGCTAATTAAACAACATGAATACTGACATAGAATGAAATTTTGTTCTCTTCAGATATAGTTCCCCTCTTTATTAATATCTTAATTACATTTTATTCGACTATCTGCATTCAAGAAACGCTAAAAAACGATTATTAATCTGTTTTAGCTCATTACCATTGCGTGGGATAATTTTTACTTTCAAATGCTGCATTCAAAGCTTACATTTTCTCCCCAAAATAATCTCTTAAAAATTTCTACGGCAATAATGGGGCTCGAATGGTTCATTTAAAACAAAGATAAAACAAAAAGTAAGAGAGGTACATCACTTCACCATTTAGGTTTCATTTGATTAGATTCTTGGTATTTGAACCATTTTTCTGTATTTTCAGCTTAAATTTCGGTCGAGAACTTCCCACATGCTTCAGTTTGATTTATCCTCTTTCCCTTTTGTTTTCTGAAGCCTTGCCAGATGTATAATAAATCGTAGACGTATCTTTTGAGGGAAGTGACTTGGATAAAAGATCAAAGGAAAAACAAAGATTTTTACTGCAGCTGCGTTTCCTTTTGACTTATTGTATCGGATTCCTGGCTCAAACTTCTCTCTGAATACAGTTACTTTTCATTAATTTTGCGCTTGAAATCAAGTTATATCGCCACACGCTTATTTATTTTCGTATTCATTGTTAGTAATATACAGAAATTGATATTCGCAACTCCAACCTCGCCTCGACGACGAGTTTTGGCGAGAAATATTGCGGGCTTTACGTGACTAAAGCTAAAAGGATTATTGTATATTACGTTCCGTAATATCTAAAGTATGGAAATATCTAATAATATAAAGTCTCATGGATTGCTGGTGTAATGATAGATCGCGGCTTACTGGATAAGAACAAATTTCCGAAAGGAATTCCCAGTACGCTAAAATTTATATTAAAAAAAATTATTTGTTTAGTTTGTTTTGAAAAGAGTAAAGAGTGATATAATAGACATAATAGACATACATGAATATTGTATTATGTTCGATGCAATTAAAAGAAATCCTATATTTTGCTAATTAAACAACATGAATACTGACATAGAATGAAATTTTGTTCTATGTATGAAGTATAATTGTTTATAGTATGTTTGTAGCAATTGTTTATAGTTTTTTATTGTTTATTTGTAGAAATTGTTTATTGTTTTTTAGTTTAACATCCAATTTAACATTCCCTATAATCCGGATTCCTTCTAAACTAGTTGGCCCGTGCGAGGCTTTTGCATGCGATTAAAATGCAATAAATTTTATAGCGAGGTAATTTTATAGCGAGGTAGGTTTGTAGTAGGATGTAAAAAGAACCGGTTCATTTGTAGCAATTGTTTATTTGTGAAATAACAATGGTGCGCAAGGATAATACAAGACCAATTACACAACGCATTTCACCACAATATTGGAGGTGAAGCATAAGACAAAACGGGGGGATATGAGATATGTACACGTCAAACTATACACTACACACCTTTGTAGATAATATTAAAAGTTAAATAAGACACAGTCTCGTGAAAAATTTGATATTTACATTACAAAACTTCTTTATGCACATCATTTGACAATGCCGTTTTAACGCATCCAGGGAAAGAACTTTAGGAAAAAAACTCAATTTTCACAACGATATTTAAACAAATAGTACAATGTGTCATTCTGAATTAACAATTCGTCAGAAACGGAGAGCTTAATCTTTAAAATGGTACCTCAAATATCGATTTCGGTTCAGTATGAAGGTGAGAGAAAGAGATAAAACAAAAAAACACCCTTTAGAAATAATTTATATAGATGGGCAATTCTGTGTATTTACCATGGTTTTATTAACTTGCTTTCTTGTTTGTTTGTGTGTGTGTTTGTCCAGTACAAATCTTTCAATCGATTTTTAACTAACTTCCCGACTAGCTAGACATTTGAAACTTTTAGAATAGCTCAGAACACGATGACAATGCATTAATTTAATACTTTTATCCATCTTTAAGCAGAATTAAATTCATTTTCAGTTAATTTTGTTTTGTAGACTGATGCATCCATCTATCGGCCGGGACGGAAACGAAATTTTAAACGCAAGTTAACTTCCAATTAACTTCATTTTCTTTCAAGTTGATGGCATAATTCATCAAAAAAATTTTTTAAAATATTTATAAATACATAGAATTGTCAAGTTTATATGATTCACCAGAAAATTTAAATTCATGGTATATAAAAAGTTCTTTTAATCTTGTAATTATTTCTTTTAATAAGAGAGTGAAATTCTCGTGCGTAGGCTTTCCACATCAATGATTGGTAGCCTTCGTTTATACAAGAGAGCCTAATTGCTCTGTGGTTGGTGGGAGAACTTATAATAAGTGAACGCATTGTAATGAAGTCATGTGACGCTATATATGTGAATAGAATAAATATTACTTATAACACAGAACGAAGTATTTTATCAATAATAAAAATCTTGAATCAGAAATGTTTTTTCTAAAAACAAAAAGCATAACATTTTTACAAGAGAAAATTTTCTGTGCTATTGTTTAATTACCTCCTCGGCTTCACCGTTTATTAGTATTTTGCCTTCTAAGTTCTTATACTTACAAAGAATACTTTGTAAGGAAAAGAACGAAAAGTATTAACGGTATTCAAGTTCACTGCCAGTCAGTTCAATGAAGAAAAAAACTGACCCGACCTTAATTAATGATGACCATCGCGATTCTCTGCATCCCAAACAAGAGGGGGAGGGGTTTATTGTCCAAAAATTTACCAAAATCTGTTTATCGTAGAGCTAACTTGTATTTTCTCTCCATAATTAAAAAATTTCTGAATGACATACAGTTAGGTAAATGAAAAGGGATAACTTTCTTTATTAAATAATGCTAAAATGTGTTTTAACACAAATGTTGGTACTTTTCCGTTAGACGGACGCAAGTTAAATATCGCCAAATATGGCTCTTAAAAGTCACATTTTGTTAAATTAACTGTAACTCCCGTGATACGTGTATGTGAAAGAACAAAATATACAAGAAAGCCTTCATTTTGTTCTTTAAGTAAATAATTAGTTAGCATGCCAAAAATCTTTAATGTCCTTCAAGATGTCTTCAAAAGGACCCTCTTTTTGTCGTCGCCTATGAAATTGAGGCAGTACGATTGCAAATGGTGGCGTGCCTTTCCTCAGTGTTTTTTCATGTCGCCAAACGGTGCTGCAACGCAACTGCTCAATCTTTTGTGCGATTGTGAAGAAAGCTAATAAAGTTTGTGGTTAATTTGTTTCCAATTTTTATTCATGTGAATTTCGGGGTTATATAGCTGGGTCTCTGAATTTAATCACGTTGTCTCACATGATTCATACCCGTTGATCTATCATTTCCTTCCAACGTTTCGTGTGGGACAATACTGCTTCAATGCTTCTTTAGTCCATCTATTACATATTAAACTGATTTCCTAAAGTGGTTATGTTGCGACTTTTCATACTCGCCAATAGCGATAATTAATAGCACGAACGCCAAATGCGCCCGGCTAACGGGAAAGTACCCAAATGTTTTTTTCTAAAAACAAAAAGCATGAACATTTTTACACGAGAAAATTTTCTGTGCTATTGTTTAATCAGCTCCTCGGCTTCCCCGTTCATTAGTATTTTGCCTTCTAAGTTCTCCCGTTACGATAACATGCTAATGAGCAATTTCTATTCATCCACTACTAAAATCTTCGACCTTCCTTAGGATTTTGCTAGTCGTCGATCTCAATAAAATCCATTCTCTTTCAGAAGTTCTTACGGATGGTAGGCTTCCGCAGGGAATTCGTAACTTATATATCGTTGGCCTAATTAACAAACCACGTCACTTCAAAAATATACGATTTTGGGATTTTCATGTTATTGCATTGGTGCTATTAAAATCAATGTAATAACATGACAATCCCAAAATTGTATTGTTTTTAAATTCCGTGGTTTGTGAACTAAGCCAATGATATTCAGTGACACTTTATGCATTTTGTTATATTTTTGCACTATCAATATTGTAATACCATTTGTGATGGACGATACTTGTTTTCAATTGTTTTGTTTCTAAGGTAGTCCCGTTTGGTTGAAACTCTGTGTTGTTTTCAAAAGGAGATTTGGTCAAAAACGTTACGCCAAGAACTATTTCTCTGGATATATACGATTTTGGGATTTTCATGTTATTCCATTGGTGCTATTAAAATCAATGTAATAACATGACAATTCCAAAATTGTATTTATTTAAATTCCGTGGTTTGTGAACTAAGCTAATACTTGTGTAATATATACTATAACTTCTAGTAAGATATAATATATACTGTATACTATAACTACTAGTATCTTCTCGATAAGCAGCTCCTTGCAACGCGCTTTTCTACAGCGAGAACTCTTGCCTGTATTCTGCCGGACGATGGCCGAATGGCTAGGGCGTTTGCATTCATTACCAGGGACCATGAGTTCGAGTCCCACTCTTTGCATGGATGTTTGTAGCCATTCTGAATTTTCCTTTAAGCAGTAGGTCCCGGTCTAATTAGTCCTTGTGTAGCAAAAGTTGACGTTAGCGAACCAAACCAAACCAGTCTGTATTTGTTTTGTTCACTGAAACAAGTTCTTCAACAGAATGGGAAAAAGACTCCATATAGAAGTCATGAACTCATATTCATGAATCACGCATGATAACCACAGGAACACAAAATTAGATTAAGGGCCTGTTCACATAGGAGTCCGTTGCGTTGCGTTAAGGAAAAGATGACGTTGAGACGAAAATAAACCAATCATAGGCGTTAAAAATTTCATTGCTAATCGTTTGGAGTCCTATGATTGGTTTATTTTCGTCTCAACGTCATCTTTTCCTTAACGCAACGCAACGGACTCCTTTGTGAACAGGCCCTTAGACGGTGAAAGTTCTCTTAAAAATGTGGCATAAGCTGTATAGTCGGAATTAAAGTTCTAACTTCAAGGAACCTTATACAGGTCAGTAAAATCATTTTAAAGAATTCTTTGGGAGCTACAATATCTAGTTTACTAAAATAACATTTATTCCCGTTTGTCAATTATCCGCTTATTTAAATAGCAGATCAGCGGACATCGTCTTTCCCATGATTTAAAAGCACACAAATTCCTGTAATAGAATGGTTTTTGTTTGGCATTTTCTAAAGATTTTACAAGCACGCGCATGTTCATATACAACAAATCTGCACTGGAGACCAGCATAGGATAGTCTCCAGTGTAGATTAACTACTATTAAAATGTGTTTTCTGCTACAAGTTCTTACATCTTGTCTATTTTTTGCTGAACTCCCCTAAGTTACTTCTATCTCTATTCTGATAAATAATATCTGTATGCTTGTTCTTAAATGCTGTCAAAGAAAAAAATTTCTATTGTTTTTGTTTTATTGGTTTCATTGTTTTTATTGCTAAATTATTTTTAAAATATCGAGAGATTTTTCTTAGAATAAAACTAACAAAACTGAAAATCGTGATACAGTATTTTCTCGGAATTGAATTTGCTGATAAATCCTTCATGGACTAGGTCTGAATATAAAATAAAGGATAATTCTAATTTTAGCGACTATAAAAATAATTCCGGCCGCGAACAAATGGTTTTCTGGCTCTTGATTACGGCGAAAGCAAAGTTACGGGAAAATGAGCTCAGAATACAATATAATCAATTCGACTGCATGAATATTTCTTATTTGGTCCAAAAAAATTATTGTGAACAAGTACTTACAGCTTTTCTGAAATTAAATCGAACAAGTGAGAAAAGCAAAGCCTCTCAGATAAAAATCGCTTGCAAAGAAAAGAAATATAGGAATCATTTCAGAATACGTCGCTAATACGGTAAACATATATATTCTGTTTTTAAATAATATTGGTAGTTTAAGCTTTAAAATGTTACAGGATTTTAAAGAATTTATAAGCAAGACTAACCTATGATACACGGAATATAAACTCCAATCAAGTAGAAAACAAAATGGGCGTCTATTCGTATTTAAATCGATTTGCATACTGAAGTTTCGGAGTAAAAAAAAATGAGCTCAATGCCACATACGATTTTTTTTACTATTTAACATAAATGCCATGTAAAAAGCAATGAATATTTTAATAAAGTAGTATAGAACTACTGTATCTTACCACTATTAAAGTAAAATTAAGTCTTAATGATTCAAAACGTGTCGATGATAGCAAAAGTAGCAACGAATCAAAATTCCTTCTGGATAGACAGCCATTCCAGATATTAATATATGCCCTATATGAAATAAATGGATTATCATAGGACAAATAAACCATTATCCTTCATAGTCCGCGAGTAGATATATTTTATAAAGGTATGCAAAGGAAATTTATCAGAGCCAATGATGGACAACAGTAACATTATACTTGTATGATAAAGGTGTAGCTTGGCCTAATATAATTGGATGTTCATTCTAACCAAAACCGTTGAAACAAAAGTATATTCATACAGTCGGGTTATGTGCTTCAGCGAAGTTGCAGACTAATATTTTAGTAACTAGAATGGGGATAAGTTAGAATCCCCAAGCTAAAAGATGTTGCATGGCTCTTTATGTATCAGTCGTGATAACGTATACAAAATGGTGAGTCTTGCACATTCTCAGTGCCATGGGGACCAGAAATACTAATGTCATATAGCACTTGTAACTTGAAGAACCACTTGTAAGCCATACTAATGAGGTCTACAAATTGAGGGAAGTTAAAACGTATCTCTGACGTCTCGTGACCCTATTTGTATCTTCAATTTGTTTAGGAAATGCATGCCTCGAGTCCGATTTGTAATTTTTTCCTGCCTATTTAGTTTTATGATGTGCCCATAGTCTATTTCCAGAATTTCCCTATTTTAGGGTACTTTGCAATACCTTAGAGCAGTGATTCTGAACCAATGTGCCTTGCGATTCTTGAAGCATGCCGCCACTGCGGATATCCATACATAAGTGACGTGAGACAAGTAGTTCAATCAGTTTACTTTATATCTCTATAAAATGTTTACTTTATATGTCAATTTTTATTCTGAACCACTGTGCCGTGAGATTCTTGAAGCGTGCCGCCACTGCGAATATCCATACATAAGTGACGTGAGACAAGTAGTTCAATCAGTTTACTTTATATCTCTATAGAATGTTTACTTTATATGTCAATTTTTATTCTGAACCACTGTGCCGTGAGATTCTTGAAGTGTGCCGCCACTGCGAATATCCATACATAAGTGACGTCAGACAAGTAGTTCAATCCTTTTACTTTATATCTCTATAAAATATTTACTTTATATGTCAATTTTTATGCATACATATTTAGTCCGCACAACATGATTAATAATTTGGAGAAAAATGTTCACAAATTAATTTGCAAATTTTCATCGTATTTTTTGGATTTTATTATATTTTCGTGTATTTTTCTGTATCCTTCCAAAACAAATACAGTGGAATCTCTATCTATCGTTTTTCAAGGAACCGATTGAAATAAACGATAAATGCGGGAAAACGATAGATGCGGAAACATAACAAAGCAATATGATCGTTGGGACTGGATAAAATGAGCGACACATACGGATAAACGATGGATCCGAAAACGATCGATCGAGATTCCACTGTATATTAATTACTAAATGCGATCAGAAAAAATATATTATTGAAATATGTTTATAAAGATTCATTCTAGCATTTAAAATAACAATTACCTAGTTAGATATTTTATAATTTTATATCTTTAAAACGGAAGTTCTAGATACGTATGCTATTTTTAAAAAATATATTATAGGTACATCCATCAATTATCCAACAAAAAATTTATTAAATTTATCTTATTCTTAGTGTGCCGCCTAATTTGTAAATTATTAAAAGTGTACCATGACGAACAAAAGGTTGAGAATCACTGCCTTAGATAGAGCCTTCGTTGGCGTCCGATGGACGTACCATGAAATTTAGGGAATAATTCAGATATAGGTGAAGATAATAAGCACGTTTCCATTTATTGCATTTTATACACGCTGCGAATACTCCAAGAATAATGGTGCTTTGAGTGTCCTAACGTTTAAGGTCTGAAAGTTTAACCATTACTTTTGTGTATTCTGACATCAAGACTGCTTTCTTTTCCAGTCCTTTTTGATTTTTTTCGTTAAAATTTGTACTGCACATTCTACATTTATAGGGTATTTTATATTATTTACACTTGCTATATAAAAAGCGTATTTATTCACATTAACGAAACAGAATGCACAACATTGAAAATAATACAGTAGAGCAAGTTCTCTAGCTCAGCGTAAACTCGTCGATCTTACTTTATTTATTTTAAAACTCTATTTTAAAAGGTGTTGCCAAACTAGGCAATTAAAAGGTATTAGATGTGATCTCCTTACTAAAAGTATTAGATGTGATCTCGTTCTCAACAGCATTATTTAGTGATGTATATACACTAAAATCTGTTTTATCAGATTAGAACGCTACATCTACAAAAATATACGAGTTTTAATATAGATTAAGTGCGTGTCATTTAAATACGTTTATAAACGTCTATTTAAATGCTTTAACATCCTTTCCTTTTTTACAAAAATGATACTGATTTAAAAGGTTTAGAGGAATTTTCACCCTAGCATTCCTGATATTCAGTACTTTTTTGTCCTCTATAACAGCCAGAAACTTAGATGGTATATAAAATCATAGAATGTTGCCCATTGCTATAAAGGGGTTCGTGCATACAATATATATATATATATATATATATATATATATATGTCGGACTTAAGCGGGAACTAAATAATTATTCTAAATTTAAAGGGGGCTTAGTAATTAATTTATTGTCGTGGCGTAATTCGCCACTATTCTCATATCTTGGTTCGAAATACATCGAGAGAAATCGGGGAAATTCCCTTTGGATTGATTGACATCTGTGGCCACGCCTATGGTTCAACGCCGGTGTATGCGTCATAGAGATCATGTGGGCATGCGCGGTGGCTTTGGATGGCAGAAAAACAATAGCGTTTAATCAGACGGCGGGAAATTCTTGATGGAGATAGTCACGCGTCTCGCGGGAGCTTGATGATTCTTGGATTTAATTTATCAGATTGAATCAGGTAGCTTAAGATTTTGGAAATAAACGATGTTAGATATATTAATTGTAGTTCTTTGCCACCGGCCTTTTAATTCATTGACTGCCAGAACTTGAATAATTAAGTAAAGATAGATTAAGAAGGAGTAAGTTTGGATGTAAGACGACGTACTGGGAAGGGTGTAGGTAGCGAGCTCGTCATATATATATATATATATATATATATATATATATATATATATATATATATATATATATATATATATATATATATATATATATATATATGTATATATATGTTACGAGTTTAGGGCCAACTTCGTGTGTTATCACCAGCATGCGATGTTTTGGAGTTCACGCTAAATGAAACTACGGTTTAGCACGTTCACTCGTCTACAATGGAGTAAGTAATAAATCCTTCTCTTGTGTCTGTTGTTGGAAAATGGTTTGGTTGAGCGGTGGCAATACGAGTTTTCTTTCCTAGGTGAATAAGAGCCTGGAATAAAAAGATCAATTAAAAAGTTGTTTTGGATGCGATCGGTTGAGGTTTATCAACAGGTGATGTTCTTCTTGTAAAAAGATTATTCTCGCCTGGTTTAAGACGAGGTCCTTAGAGGAAAGGAAGTTGAGGTCGTATGCTACTTATTAATAACTGTTGTATTGTGATTAATTTTTATATCTGAATTCCCTCCTTGTTAAGAAAAGTTCTTAGGTGCTGGAATTGTTCAGCTTCCAGCGAAGATTCAACGATTTTATTTTTGTCTACTCTATAAAATTTCTGTTATTCAATTGTGGTAACTGACATATTTATTTCTGTATTTGAAATTCACTCTTTAAAATATCTTTCCATCACTCGGATTTGGTACAATATATATAAAAAATACTAGCTGAAAACCCGCGCTTCGCTACGGAGTACATTCAAATTAAATACAACGGTCAGTGTATGCAATTGATGCCAAATATATATATATATATATATATATATAGTAAATATGACGATCAATGTATAAAATTGATGTAGAAAAAAATATATATTTATAAATAAATCGTAAGGGATATTTTTAAAGACAAAATAATGTCCAATCGTCTGCCGCATTAGCAAGAAAATTTTTTTTTGTCTATTTAGTTGTTACGCACATGACGATAATTTTATTTAAAGTACCAGAAAAAGAAATCACGTGATCGGCATTTAATAAATTAAATTCTAAAAATTAATCTTTAAAAATTCACCAAGAATCAAAAAATGGAGGTAAAGATTCGAAAAAGATGTCATTTTGAAGGAATTTTTATGATATTTCTCGTGATATAAATTTTATAACCCTCAATGTATTATTTTAAATGCAACCGTAAAAAAAGTTTAAAAAACAGCTTAAAAATTTAATTTAAAAAATCTAAGAATAATTTTTGAAAAATCTTTCTTAGTGCACCCCTACACTATTGGAGAATCGCCATGCAAAATTTCAACCCTTTAGGTCCAGCGGTTTGGTCTGTGCGTTGTATGTCAGTCAGTCAGTCAGTCAGAGAATGAATGAGTCAGTTACGGAACTGTTTTATATATATATAGATATGAAGCGTTTGTAACATGAAAGTATTGTAGTTTTTGCATACGACAAATTGTAGACTTGTACGACGTATTGTTTTTGCATATTTGCGGTTATTCAGCATATTTGCGATTGTTATCTTGTATAGCTAGGGATACGTCAGAATGGGGTTAAAAAATTCTTATTCGAGGCATGTTTAAAAGCTGGTGTTTTTTAAAAATAATTTCCGTATATCGTTGAGAACAAAAGTAAGCAAATTAGACTCCCATTTAAATTATATCCATTGCTTAGGATCCATTGCTCTTAGTCAAGCAACTTGACCTCTCAGAATGAGTAGATAATTGGTTTTTGAATAACATTTCAAGTAATAACTTTTTAACTGCGCCTTAACGCATGAATACTTACTCAGGTATGAGTGAGAAAATTATTCACTTGACCTACAAAAGTCGAAAATTAACTTTATTTTGCATGCTCAAGAAAATAAATTTTAACGTATTTCTTGCGCGATAATTTTCCTGACGATTATTTTGATGAAATATTGTATTTGTGGGAAAATCACCGTGAACGAATAGAATACAATTTTTTATGATGAATAATTCAATTATTTTCTTTCAACAAAGCAGTAATTATTATTAGCTAACACTTTCGGATGATATGTTTACACCAATGTCTGCTACTCCTCGAACAACAATTACCCTAACATTCTAATTTCATTACACCCAATAAAACGTAACGTTGCCCCTGCTAACGTCACCAAGCTCCAAGAGAATCGCACTTAAACAAAGTGGTATCGATTAGGCATATCGAACACATGCTAACATGTTTTTTATTTACTTTGTCAAGTAGTGAAAATTTCCGAAATTCGATACTGAAATTTACACTCATCTAACGTTTCTTTTTCAAGTTTTCTTTTTAAAATATTATGTATTTTGCATTTGTTATAACAATGAAAGTGAAACGTAGCTATGATTTCGATTTCAGAAGCTCAGGAAATGTTGTAAAAAAATGAGAGAATTGATAAAATCGGGATGCAAGGCTAATGAACGAAGTAGTAGTTCTTGTAACGTCCAAACCCCTGAAAGTTTCAGGTTCAGTAATCTATTTAAAAGTGTTATCTCTCGTTAAACAATCAGCTAAAATACTTAACAGTTCTTTAAATCATAGTCTAATTATTTATTATTATTCCATTACTAGCTGAAAACCCGAGCTTCGCTACGGAGTACAAACAAATTAAATATAACGGTCAATGTATGCAATTAATGCAAAAAAAAAATGTATACGATCAATGTATACAATATATATATATATATATATATATATATATATATATATATAGAGAGAGAGAGAGAGAGAGAGAGAGAGAGGGAGAGAGAGAGAGAGATAAAATAAAAAAGTGAAAGGATAATCGCCTGGCTAGAAAGAGTTACATCTCAACTCTTGTTAACGCCAGTTTAAACTGGTTATTTAGTCGTTTGCATATCAAAACGGCGTAATAATTTTCATTTACTGAGAAGGCATTGTACAAAAAAAAATTGCTTCGAAATGGAACAACGTTGTAACATTAAATTTCGTTATAAATTAGGTAAATATGTTACCGAAACTTTAGAATTGATTCGAATAGTATATAGTGATGCATCGTTATCAAGAACGCAAGTGTATGAGTGGTACAACCGCTTTAAATGTGTGCGATGAAAGCACTGAAGATGAACCTCATTTCCTCATTCTTTGAAGTTGAAGACACACCCTTCAACTTCAAAGAATGAGGAAAATGTGGAGAACATTCGTTCTTTGGTAAAAGCTGATAGACGTGTAACAACTCAACACATTTCAGACATGCTTGTGATAAGCAAAAAAAGCTGTAGATTAATTTTACTTGAAAATCTAAAAACGAAAAAAAGTTTGTGCTCGATTTCTGCCTCGGATTTTGACACAACAGCATAAAGAAGTCAGAAAAGCTTGCTGTAAAGATTTGCTGACTACTGCGCAACAGGACAACAATATCTTAAAGTGTATTACAGCAGGAGATGAGACCTAGTGTCTACAATAAGACCCAGAAACAAAAAGACAAAGTGCACATCTGAAAAGACCGTCTTCTCCCATACAAAAAAAGCATAGATGTCAAAATCAAAAACTAAGGTAATGCTGATTGATTTTTAGAATACAAAGAACTTATTCCCCATGAATTTGTTCCTGAAAATCAAACAATTAATCAGTATTTTTCAAGGAGATGCTTTTACGATTACAAAACAGGATAAGGCGAGTTAGGAAGGAACTGTCTGATTCTGTGCAGTGGCTTTTTTTTACACGATAATGCTAGGCCCCATACAGCAATTTCTGTACAACAATATATTGCTAAGCATTCAATTGCAGGGATAAATCACACCATATTCTCCCAACTTATCGCCAGCTGATTTTGTCCGAAGCTTAAGATGACCACGAAAGGACAGAGATTTGAAAACGTCTCGGATATTAAATCAAATGTTACGCGTATTTTGAGGCTGGTTAGTACCAACGCCTATAAAGTGTTTCGATGACTTGAAACGTTGTAAAAATTATATAGACTCCATTGTCGATTATTTTGAAGGAGATAAATTTATTTAAAGTTGAGTAATATTTTTCTAATTTATAAAAAAATGTCCGGTAACTTTATGGGCGCATCTTGCATGAAGACTTCTTGTTGCAAAATAAGATATTTTACTACCTGATCTTCGTTTCCGCTTGCCTGGCTTTCTCAAGAATTGTAAACTATTCCTTCAAGGATTCGTATACGAGTCATTCACAAGCTAAATCTGTTCAGTTTCCTTTTTGGTATTTTTGAAATGGGAGTGTCAAAGCACTCTTTCGACTCCTAACTTTTCCCATTAATTATAAATTTCCCAAATAATAAGGATGAGCACCACTACATGACAACAATGTCTTTTGGCCATCGAATATTAAGTCACTTTTTTTCAGAAGTCCATACTCTAACGTAAATCATCGCAATGATGGCATTCAAACGCACAAGCAAATACTTGATGATAGCGGTCAATCGTTTAGTGTTTCATCACAAGAAAAGTAAAACAACTGAGTCAGTGACACTCTGACCGCCGCAGGAGGAAGTACTTGGGAATTATTAAACAATTATTTCAATTTTTTTTTCTCTGAAGTAAAATAATAATTTGAAGACTGAATTGGATGTTTTTTCCCTTACAAGGTCCCCGAATCCTTCAAAAATTGTGTTGTTGTTGTTGCTGCTTATCCCCCCTGAACGACAGTTCACTGTGCGTTTGATGGCATTCAAACGCACAAGCAAATACTTGATGATAGCGGTCAATCGTTTAGTGTTTCATCACAAGAAAAGTAAAACAACTGAGTCAAACGCACATGAACGACAGTAACGACCAGATCAAGTCCCGAAGGCCATGGAGGTGCGGCTCCTGTTTTGAATTAGCACCACAAAGTCGGAGTCCGACTTGGATCAATGACCGGTCCCGTAATTTTGGACCGAGTCAAGTGACGAGACCGGAACACTTGACCCCGTACCTCCAGAGGTAAATTTGAGAACATGAAGGACAATGTTACCACGCCCTATTTTACGTGCCCCGGCCACCATTAGTGAACACGGCGGTAGATTTGCAGAGACGAGCATCGAACCAGGGACGTTCAGGTCACTGGCCCGCTGATCTTGCCAGCTAGGCCGCCGCAACCCTTCAAAAATTGTAATAATAACGATTACTCCAAGGATATTCTTATATGTTGTCAGATAAAATCCCAACTGAAATTTTACATTCTACAATGTTTATTTGAATTTATTTTCAGAGGAATTTAAAATGTCATGTGTTTGGCGCAGCTTGTCCATTCTGGAACTTGCACCACAGAAAATCAACCAACCAGGGGAATTAAAAAAAAAGTCTATTATTTGATCCCTTTTCTCAACTTTTTGTTTTACAGGGTTGCCCAAATTTGTCGGCAGATCTGTACTGTCCGTCCGAGGCCTAGTTCTATAAGAAACATCACCCAACATGGGAAATCAACCTTTGGCTGAGTTTGCAGGTCTTCAGTCCCCGGTCTTCAGTCTGAGCAGGGTGAGGGCCGTGGCCACCGTAAGGCTCGGTGCACACGAGCGATCCGGTGTCGTTGCGGCACCGCAGTTGTGATCAGGCAGTACATAGAGTTGAACTAATCGACAACACGGACGACGGGATCGACCAGACGGAAGACAGCGTCGACCGTGTGAGATGGTTAGTTCAACTCTATGTACTGCCTGATCGCAACTGCGGTGCCGCAACGACACCGGATCGCTCGTGTGCACCGAGCCTTATCTTAACGCATACTGACTGAACCGATTTGGCACGTAAGCGGCTCATACAGTACATGTAGCGCTCCTACAACACGGCATCTTACAACAAGGTTTCTCTGTAACACGATAAGATAAATTGCGGGAACCCTCGTATAACACTGCAATCTTTAACACAGTTCCGCTCCAACACGATAAAAAAATTGCGAAAACCTTTGCACAACACTGTACTTTTATGGCACTAGATAACATGATTTTTGTTTAAGGCGACAATGGACAATGAAAAACTTTTTTTATTTATTTATCAACCAATTGCTATGAAATTTTGTATACTTGCACAGTGTTTTTTAGAGATGAAAATGCTAAATTAAAAAATAATCAGAATGTAATTAAGATATTAATTAAAATCAGTTTGTTAATTACTCTATTTAAAAATGCTCCATGTGCATCAATGTTTGTCTCAGATATCTAATTTCCTTTCTTAATCTAGCTTTATATAGTTATAATAGCAGTTAGTAGCA
Organism: Dolomedes plantarius; assembly: GCA_907164885.2. Classification (NCBI taxonomy): domain Eukaryota; kingdom Metazoa; phylum Arthropoda; class Arachnida; order Araneae; family Dolomedidae; genus Dolomedes; species Dolomedes plantarius. Next base: position 212,276,789 of record OU015493.1, read on the forward strand.
ATATTTGATTTGCAGTCATATTAATAAAAACTAGAAAAGAAATCGATAAAAATAGGTCATTTTATGCAAAATTTTATCAAAATTTTTTTTTTTTATTGTAAAAATTTTAAGTTAAAATAGCATAATGAATTTATTACTAAGTTTTATTCTAACATATATAATTAATCATTTTATGAAATTTTATGAAAAATTCAAGAAAAATTATGACGCATGGAACATTTTGAACTGACCGAAACGACATGAAAACTTGTTTTGAGAGAATAGCATTTAAAGTATTAATTTAACGTAACATTTCCATTGTTTACGTTTGAAAAAATACTTAGAACTCGGTTAATATGGATCGGATCAACATACTTTTTTTTATTTAAAGCTCATGAGTTGCAAAATCATTTTGTGAAAGAAAGAAAATCGTTTTTGGAAATATTTTTGTCAATCTGAAGGTCCATTGTCACCTTAACACATTTAAAATCTAAATTACCTTAAAATAATGACTGTAAGGAATAATGAATTATAGTGGCTTTATATGGAAATCTATAAACACATTATAATTTATATATTCATAAGTCTATAAAATTAGAAGAAGGCCTAAGCATAGCTGAAAATTTTGAATCATATTTCCTGTATGCAGACCCTTCCGCTGAAAGAAGCCAAAAATTCAAAAGGGAGATGCAAAATTGTCTATCTACATACCGTGAATATGCAATGACCTTGTAAGGGCCAGCAAATAAACCAAAATTACAGATAGAAGGTGAATAAAATCTAAATGAAGAAAAAGGTTCTGAAAGTGAGAATGATATCGTTCAATCGAAAGAACTGTCTCGCTTAATTGTACTGAGCAGTGATGAGGAAGAAATTTATTAAATTAAGGTCGTATATATCAAATAAAAATATTTTTTTGGTTTCGTTTCGTTTTGTGTTATACATACTTTTATAATTTTAATAAAAATTAAGTTTCTTATATGGAATTTTAAAAAAAAAGTTTTTTTTTAAATTTCAGAACGTAACCCACCTTTTTTAAACTGTCTCTGGGTCTCATATAACACGGTTTCACACAACACGGCATTTTTTTAGGAACCTGTCTACCGTGTTATAGGAGGGTTGCCTGTACATTCATATCGTGCAGATGATTGTTCTCAGGCTACGGAACTGCAATCTCTGTACTGTCTCCTCTATCCTTATCATACAGATTAATATTCATTTGTGGGAAATTTTTATAATTAAAAGCCTCTCATAGATTCAAATTATTTTATTTGAATAAGATTTATGGAAGTAAATCGAGATATTCAGTATTGATGGTGCATGTAAATTTAATGCAAGACTATGTTGGGAATTTATCTTGCTATTCACTAAAACAAGGTGTATATTTTACAGTTGAAAAAATAATTAATGTTGAAAAATCATTCGTAAAAATCCAAATCCCAACATTAAAAATGTATAAAAAGTATACTTTCAGACTTGTTTTTCTTAATTACCAAGCATGCATTCTAATTGTGTAAGAAATATCAGGCTGATATTTCTAGAAAATTACTTTCGTTAATACATACAATTACAGCATTTTCCTCCCCAAATAATGGAGAAAATCAAAATTCGGTTGTTACACTCCAGAACTTGTTAAACTCATCTTATATATATTTACTGTAAACACTATAATTTGCTAGATAAACAATTAACTACTTCAGTGTTTCCTTTTGTTGCAGTTTCTTAACTCCTAAATTAAAAAACATGATAACCTCAGTAAAATTTTCTTTTATTACAAAAGCTTTTATAAAAATATTTTTAATCATAGGTCATTAAATGAATTTCACTTTTCATCCCTGATTATCACACGGAAAAGATTTAATTTTCCTTGATTGTTAATACTATTCTACTCAAAATTAGCCACTTGGCTACTGCTCGCCAACTTGTCATTTTTTGCGTGTCGCAGTAATTGCGTTCTCGTATTGATATGAATTGTCTCGAGTTCCTGTTGTATTTCGTCGTGGTATTTTATAGTAGTTTTAATGAGTACAATTTTTTCCTCTAGGAGACGAGATTCTGAAACATCGTACTGTAAACATTAGAGATTAAAAAATTCATTAATTTTTACTATCAATGCATTTTAATGAAAATGTATACAAGAAAAGTAAAAATTTGAAATATATTATGTAAATCTGGAAGCATGCGATATTTTGGATTATAACGTTCTTTCCTCAAAATTATATGCCTTTAAAATCAAATCATTTAATAAGAGTCGTTGATATTTTAAAGAATTCCTTGAATGGTAGCGTAAAAGACGACGATACAATCAAGGAATATATTAAACGAAATGATTTATTTACAAATGAGAAGAGATTGCTGAATTAGGATGACTACACATAATATGAAACTCTCGAGATGACGATCGGTAAACTACGCTGCACACCATCAGTACATATCAGAAGTCTAATCGCGAAAGGTCTTTGGCTTCTTACACGGGAAATTAGGACGCGCAACATTCACTCCTGCCGGAATCACGTACTCGGCCGATAATCAATTGCCCAGATCCTTCTGGGACCTAAAGAACGAGCTATCTCTAATAGCTATACTGTTTCTTCTCGAAAACAAGACGACAGGGTGTCGGGAAACTCTGCGTCGCACGAGGACTTATGACGAATTCTTAATTCATGGCGGCAATGCCGGCGAAGCTACCTTCTAGATGCAGGTCTAGGAGCTACCTCTAATAGCTAGAACTGTTTTTTCTCGAAATAAAACGCTAAGGAGTCGGGATGCTCTGCCTCACACGAGGACATATAAAGAATCGTTACCTACGGCTTCAGTGCCGGAGTAGCGACCTTCTAGATGCAGGTCTAGGAGCTAACTGAACTTTTTTAGTTCGCAGCGACGCAATTCGTAATATGGTGCTGCGATCACTCGATATTTAAAATGGTTTTAATTGGAGCCTTTGAAGTGACATCACTTTTCGGAGGTCCGATTGGTGAGCCACTTCCTTCGTCATCATATCAGCTGATAACTTACGCCGATTAATCTTCCCCGATAATCATCGATCAAGAGGCGGACCGGAACTAATGTCTTTTCACCTTTATGTCTCAATCTCAGACATACTGTCGCCTCGCGTCCAGGTTTGCATTGTCGGGAGCGCTGTGTTTCGCCGCTTCTGTTGCTTGGCTGTTTCGCCCCGGGAACCCTTTGTTCAACCTTCTGATGGATCGTGAATTGAATGAGAGGATTTTGCTCTAAATTGGGAGAATCAATTTATTCTTCACAATATGCAATTAGCATTATATGGTTAACACTGGTTTTCATTGGAATTATTGAGCAACTCAGTCTTTATTTTAAATTTTTAAAACAAGTAAGATTATATACAGTCATACCTGGTACTCGTCTGCTTAGGTACTCGTCACACATGCTAAAACATGTACGACAAGACGGCACATCCCACAATCCTGTCTCTGTGGATGAAAAGGAAGACCGAAATAGGTTGAATTGCAAGATTTTGTTCGAAAGTATCACCTTGATAAAGCTGTAACCTGAAATAGCTGTAACCCCACAAAGCTGTAACCTAAAAGCTGCAAGCCGAAATGTAGACCTGTTTAATGATCAAACAATATATCACTTCAGTCACATTTTGAAACGTAGGCAGAAGCAAGTTTCTCTCGATAGGTTTGTAGTAAAACTCTTTAACCCGCGACCACTTGCACCCAATTTCGAACACGAGAACTCGCGCCGGGGATCTCATACCCTAGTTCATTTCTGCTATTTAAATATCAATTAATGTTGTTTATATGCAAACCTTACTTAACTAAAGAACATAAAATAATAAATTAAAGATTTTTAGTGAATTTTATTACTTACATTTTTTATAGCCAATTTTTTCAAACTACATACTGATGTTCAACACAGAGACATTTTCCCTATTTTTGGCACATAAACTTTGTTTTTCTGTCGTTCTTACTTGGGCAAATTTAACATCGTTTATATTTTGCCTTGAGTTTGTTTTTTTTTTTCAGGCGGTTCACTATTAGTGATTTCCAGTTCCATTGAAGTGTTTGAATAAGTTGTTGTTTGAGGCACCATCATATTTAGCATGTTGCTATCGAAGAGGGCATTCCATGCATCTACGGGAGAAGAGACATCTCTTGAATAATTTGTATTACCTGGAAGCTTGCTAATTGCGTTCTTTGAAGGATTCCTTGCATTTTGCCAGTATTTTTTCTTCAGCCATTTTATAATTTTATCTTTGCCAATATAAAAATCGGCTGCTGACAGTAAACGTTTATCTTCGGTTTCTGTCTCAATTTCAGTAGAAGAATAGTGATTGCTACATACAGTATTCTCCATCCTCAGAGGCTTCATTATCTTCGGATAAAGGTTCAGCATCACTAGAAACAATCTCTAAAAGGTGTCGCAATTGTTTCATTTCCTCGTCGTAATTCAAAAAGCGTGCCATGAAGCACTAAACTGACAGAAAAAAAGGAAAGATCTCACTGACGCGAGGACTCGCACGGGTATGACATATCCCCCCGTAATATTTTTCTCAAAACCTATTTTTAGAACAGAACTAATTTTTACCCCGCTGAAAGAATGTGATATCGAATACAGTACACGAAATTTTGGCCTAATCCGATAAGAAGATAACAAATACATTGAATGAAAATGGACTGGGCATGTCATACCCGGTGCGAGTTCTCGCGCGTTAAATTTGAGTCTACAACAGGGATAGGTGGTGTTAAGAGACAGAGAGAATTCCTTTGCAAGCGTCTGATGTTTTATCGGAAGGAGTTCCCCTTCCGAGAAATAACCTCTCCCTTCCTATATGTCACCGCCATCTCATTAGACTATCCACGACTTTCCGCACAGGTTGAGTGAAGCTGAAATTTAGTTTACCTAATTTTTATTTTAAATGATGTCTGCCTAGTTTAAACATTTTGTACAGAAAAACCAACCTATCCATATTCTTAAGCAAGACATAAATTATTTATTCCGTTAAAAATTATACTGAATTAGTTACGTGAAACAAAGAACTTTTAATTTCAGAATTGCTCAAAAGTTTTAATATTGCTTTAATTACTTCATTACCTGTTGGTTTCGAAGAATAGACCTTTTTGTATATAATCCTTCCATCAGCGGACTGAAATAGTTCTACCAAACACTGATCATTCCTTTCCGACTTCCCTTTGATCCCGAAAACTTCTATTTAAAGGAATAATGAAATTTTAATATAAATCACTTCTACCAGCAAAGGTCTTAAAATGCAAATTATTTTGGAAACATTTCTATTATTTCCTTTATTTGTAAGATCTTCCCTTATGTTTCTATAATCTGAATAGAATTTATATTTATAGAAATGCATATATGCAAGTTCAATCGAAATTTTGCAGATCATAGCCTGGGGAATAACAATTTTAATAGAGAACTGAAAATGAAAAAAAATGCTTTGAAAGCATTACAGTTATTCACTTTTATTCATCAGGAGTTCTCTTAAAATTAGAGAATTATTTCTATAAATACATATTTATAAGTAGTATCAAATAATACAGTTTTAGAATGCAGAAGAACCTATTCCTAGATTATCTTGCTTTGTTTCATAAATAGATTTTAATAGTGTAACAGATTGAAATATTTTTGAATACTGCTACTTGATTGCCTTCGGATAATATTAACTAGAGGAAGAACAAGAAGGAAATCATTTGTAGAATAAAAAGAATGCAGAAAGTAACGATAAGGGATGTTTATATGTCCTGTAATAAATATATATATTACATAAAATAATTTGATTTTCCCCGTATAATTGGGAAATCCCACTATTCAATTGACACAGGTTCTAGACATTTTCTAGTCTTCCCAAAGTAGTTTTTCATGGCTGAACTGCTAGTGTTCTCAGAATCTTCGCTAGAAACCGATATCAGCATTTTATTCTTCTTCACGTAGCTTCACTCGCCTCTTTCTTCTTCATCCACGAATATTCCCAACGCCAAAAATACCATAGTTGGCTAACATTCGTAAATTATATACAGTCATACCTGGTACTCGTCTGCTTAGGTACTCGTCACACATGCTAAAACATATACGACAAGACGGCACATCCCACAATCCTGTCTCTGTGGATGAAAAGGAAGACCGAAATAGGTTGAATTGCAAGTAATTAACTTACAATCTAACGTTCTAAATATGTAAGCTTGCCAATTTCGCGACACAGTAATACATATATACCATCTACTGGGTGTTCACTGTTGATTTTTATCTATAGAAATGTAGGGTTCTTGACTTCGTCATTCATCAACGAGCCTTCTAATATATCATAACTCCATTGCTAGAAGCATTAAGTGTCTAAGTGATCTAAAGTCATAGGTCGACTTGAGTCGCACAGAGATACAGGAGAGTTCACAAAAGTAAAACGAAACAGATAGCACGAAGTAATCGTTTCCTGTCAGAAGACGAAACTCGGATATTGCCACACACCTTGGAAAATCTGGAACGCGGGGATTGGAGGTCAGCCCCAATTCTTCTATTGTACTCAATAGTAGAGGTCAACTCTTATTTTTTTTGGCTGTATTTAATTTTTGGCTCTATGGAAAGACAAAGGGGATATGGAAAGTATGGGGGGAACTCGTGAACGATATTAGAGCCCTTCTTTGCTAGGAAATCTACTCTTCCATTGCCACATAAACCACAGTGGCCCCATTTCACCCAGTGCAATGCTACGGATGACCTCGAATTCTTTACTAGGTTTCTACAGTCGGAAATTCTTTGGTAGTTGTTTTGAAGGTGGATTTCGAATCTCATCTTATGATGGCCTTTTTTTAATACTACACCATCCAAACATGTAGTGTTACACTGTTGTTTCATCTTTAGTTCTCCAAAAGCTGTACAAGCAACACCCGATGATACATTTTTGTATTTCAATATATACATGATGTTGAAGTAAGTTAGCGATTTTTGCTAGTGATTTCTGTCTCTATTTGGATATTTCCAAATGTGTAAATGTAGTCTCGAGATTTTTAGCGTATTAAATCAGTTAATTTTATTATTTTCTTTAACAAAATAACTTGTTTACCACACTTCCAACGAAATTTAATTTTGAGAAAAATATCAGTACAATAAGATAGCACTGTTTTATTTTTATAACGACCACCTTTCTCCCTATAAAATGTTTTATTGGAGTAATCTGTCATTAGAAAGAGTAAATATTTCAGTCGTGAAATATTATCAGACTTGTGCTACATTTCAAACCAAAAAAGAGAACCCATCAGAAAAAAAAACTAACTGCTTCGAAAATATAAAAATTTGAATTGCTTATTTACTTTAAATAAACTTCACATAATTTCTCACGTAAGATTAATTGCTATGTTTTTTTCCCTTTATATTTGCCATCTTAAAATAATTAAACGACAACAATACATTATGTCGGGAATAATGTTTGCCCGAAAGAAAAATCTCGCAAGTTAGATTACTCTTTTATGTACGAGCAATCTTTTACTTTTTTTGGCTCAACTTGTTTCATTAATTTGTTTATGTCTATTAAATTAGGGTTTGTTAAACTTTTAGATTTCCTTTTTTTCCATCCAATCTGTTTAGTGCCATATAATACTGAACTTAAAAAGATTTCAATTTAACACCTATTTTTTTCAAGTATCATTGTTTTTAGATAGAGGTCTGGGTAAGGAAAGTTTTTTATGGTAACTGTTTACTTGTAGAAAATTTCCCCAAGATTATATACGTACACATATATAATCCATGTATAATAAATATGTTTAAGCATACACATGTTTGAATATATATGTTTATATATACATTTGTGTGAGATATATTAGTTATTTATGGGATGGAAACAAAATATTCTGCATGCAAAAAGGTGAAACGAACCTACTTAAGATAAAATTATTATTTTTGGATGGTAGTTAAGAAATACACAGGATATATTTCGAATAATATATGCCCATATCATATTTCAAAATACTGCAAGACAAAGCATTCGATTGCAATGAAACTATAATAATAAAGCACATGAAATTTCGAGAGAATTAAAGATCGTACATCATAACGCTATAAATTGGCATGCGATATAAAATTGAAGTGTAATTTCATTTTAGTTCGTAATAATAATGCAGCCGAACTCTCATCTTTAAGAAAACTATCATAATATTATTCATGTGCCCAAATTCAGGTGCTCGTAATGTGTAGATTTAAAACTTTTATGAAATTTGAATAAAATTTACAAATATCCTCATTATAACGTAGATTGAATGCAGATGACTTGTTTTTTTTAACTTGAATTGTTTACTTTGTGAAGAGAAAGGTGAGATTATTTCGTGTTCGTTTCATTTAAAATATTCTAGGTATAGCATTTGAGTTCGTGTCTAAATTTTTGATGCGAGATAAAATTTCACACATCAAGTACCTATTCCATATTTATCTTTTTTTATCACTTTTTCTGGCACGCAAGTCCATGAATACGGAGTTTTGCATATTGCATTTATTTTATAAAGCAGTGGGGAGTTTTAAACTAATCTCGATATTACTTCAGAGAAATGAGTTACTTATTCCCGACTTACATATGACTTTATGGAATGAAGCAAGCGTAAAAGGTCATGACCTAATAATCTTACATTTTTAGAGCGTATAGTCCGACGTAAAGGTCCCTTTTTTGCTTGTTGATAAGAAATATGGAATTTTTAGTGTAATAAATATCAAAGTTGTTTCTTTAACCTAATACTGTGATACCATTTGTGTTTGTAAAAATGTTTTAACTTTTATTACATTTTACGTTTAATAAAATTTCATAAATTTATATATGCTGACCTCGAAAATTTGGGAATGTGAGTTCCCAACCTTTCCATCTTATTTTTTTACTCCTAAGTAACTGGAATCTGTTTTGAAATTTGCTATTTTCAAAATAATTTACCATTGTTTCCCCCAACTTATCAGTGATTCCACGATATGCTCAATGGCAGAAAAAATTCTTTTAGTGTTTAAAAATGCAGTTGCCGAAATTAGTTTTCTTCAAGCCCTCATAAAATGCGTTGTTAATATGTTTGATTTTTCTTAATATGCATTTATCTAGACTGCCGTTTATCGAAATTGATGACAACGATTTGTGGATGACAGAAAATGTAATAATTGTTATAATTGTTGTAAATATAATAACTGCAATTAATGACTTTAGGAAAAAAGAGAAAAAAAAAGCAAGTGATCACAGGGATGGAAGCTGAATTGACTTCTTGTGTAATCGAGAATTTAAAACGTCTTGGTTAATACTTGCAGGTTGTCAACAAATTTGTCTGAGGGTGTTAAAAATTTAGAATTTTTAAAGTTAAATTGTCTTAGCTTGGGGGAGTAAGCGTAGTTTGCTCTCCCTCAATGCCCAAGGGTTCCAACTGGGAGGATTTCCGTCGGAACAACCTGATATCAAAAGTTTCCGTATAAGCTTAGGCTGTGGACGGAATAATAATTTGGATTACCGAAATTGAAACACCAACAACATATGCGTTTGATCCATGAAATTTATTTGACACCTGACATGTGGTACTATGTTCAATGACTAAAACTACAGATCTGTAAGTCAAAAGAAACAGGCTAATATCGGTATAGCAGTAATGCGCGCGCATGGCATTACGCGATAAAGAATGTCTTTCAACACCTATTCAACACTCGTCCGCAATTCTTCATTTGTGGTAGTGTGTGATGACAAACGTGGCAGTATTAGAACAACCAGTCCTACGTGTGTTCTTTGGGGGCAAATCAAGTGACCAAACAGGTCAAGGAAAAAGTGATACTTGTTTCTGTACGGTAACAGCGGTTTGTGGTACTTGTATATTTACGGTACAAGAGGCAAAAATTTCAGTTTCTTCCAAGAAAATTCCTAGAGAATTTTTGTTGACTCACAGGCAGAAAACTGAAGATTTCTACCGTGAAGATTGTTTAAGAGGGGTAATCTCGAAATTTGAGGTCGGCATAACACATTTAGGATACTTAACCTAGCTCTGGCAATTGCCACAATGCTGGGTGTGGAGAATTTTCTTAATATTCTACAGATCCTACACCTAACATCCACTGCTGGATGATTCAGCATCAAACAAACGAAACTGTGCCGTTAGCGCCCTTTAGGGCCTGTTCACATAGGAGTCCGTAACGTTGCGTTAAGGAAAAGATGACGTTGAGACGAAAATAAACCAATCATAGGCGTTAAAAATTTCATTGCTAATCGTTTGGAGGCATATGATTGGTTTATTTTCGTCTCAACGTCATCTTTTCCTTAACGCAACGCAACTGACTCCTATGTGAACAGGCCCTTACACGTGCTTTCTTTCGGGAGTGCTTGGAGCATATGGGATTGCGTGCGGGAAAACTTGCAGTACGCTCCAAAGCAGCTTTCCTTTCCTCTCCGACGCCTTCACACGTGCACTCAATCGCACGGGATTGTGGTTTCACGCGGAAAAGAGCGTACGTGTAAAGGGAGCTATTGCCGTCGAGGCCTGTCACCCGCAGAGGTGGAACATTGCTTTGAGTAATTAGTATACTATCATTGCACAATTTTGTGTTAGATGTCTCTGTGTGTTAGTTCAAAAAGAACGCAAGATCGACACGAGTAAAGAAGGTTATTTTTTACATAATATGATAATTTTTTTGGCATCAGCTAAAAGTTTTAAAATAAGAACATTACACTTGACATGTTGTCCCCTCCCGAATTTTCACTGATCTCATGTGTAACGATAAAGGATTTTTTTTTTTACCGACATTGGATGAAAAATACTTTATCATAAGCTGACTTGAGAAATAAAAGAAATAAACTGTTCGCTCGTTACGCTAACCACTTCACGATGTGTGCAGCACTAATATTTTATGGAACTCTCTATTGCATAACTCTAATAAACTAGAAGGTAACCGTCATTTTGACGTCATAATACTAATAATGACGCCATAATGGAAAAAGCACATGAAAGTTAAAAAATATCCTGAATTATCTAACAATATTGCATTTAATCCATACCTTGTAAAAGCAAACCCTTTCATTATTTTTTATTTATTTAGTTTTTCATGCGATTGGAGTAGTAGACTGCCATCCAGTTATTTACAGCTCTCTACGCGATATTAATACTTGAGCTACTTGATTCATTCACATTCAAGTTTGTTTACTTTCAGAATTCATCGCAAATGTAAACAGATTTTTAAAAACTGTTAAATATACAGCTAAAAACATCCAATTTTTTTTAGTTCTGAATGTTTTATAGAAAAATAGGCTGAACAAACGTGATTTGATGGAGAAGATATTAGTTTTTAGGTAAGAAAAAATTCTGATCCGCATCTGAAATTGAAATTAAGCCTAACCGGCTGTTTGTTTACTGAGGGCTTCAGTTGAAAGATGAGTACAGCCCGGAAGTGTTATACAGTGACAACGGCAATTATATATATAATGCTCGTGACACACTTAAGGCTGCTATGTACTAACCCCATTGGATTCGCTCACCTCAGTGTAAACAACCTATGGAGAAAATGTGTCCACGGATTGCCGACTTAGATTCAAATATTTTTTTTTTAAAACTGTACTCCGTCATAGAGAAAGAAATTTTACATTTGTGTACATTTTTCGTTTTTCTAAACAAAATTCAATTAATATTATAAAATTTAAATTATTCGGGGAAAAAATCTGGTATAGTGTGTTTTAAACGCTCATAAATTCCTTCGGTGGACGACATTTATAAAATGAATCCTGTAGCGCTTTGCAGAAAAGTTCAGGCTATCTGACAATACCAATTTTATTTGATTATCAGCATTTATGTACCAGTAAATAGTTGAAAAAAACATATTTAAATAAAAAATCTGGGGGCCGAGCTTAACCCCCCTATAGAGAGAGAGCCATTACAATCCCTCAAAATGTCAGTCCTATGGGGGATGGAATTCTCGAACTGTCAACTGGACTCCTCCCACCACAAGAGACTGCAAGAAGAGGAAAAAGGAAATACTTTTTTTTCTTAGTACATAGCAGCCTTAACAACACTCTTATAATACTGGCGACCACTATTAATATGGTAAATATTGGCCACCACTATTTTTCCCACGAATTCTTATTCTGTAATTGGATACAAAATTGTTTTATAAATCCTCTCATTTTGTCATTGTACTGTTCAATAAGATGAGGTCGAGGGACAAACACATTTTTTCCTTTGTGTTCTTGAATAACGGGAAACATTTTTTTACAGGAGGAATTTTTCCAAACGTTGAACCAAGAGTCACAACACAGTTGTGGTTCCATCGGACAACAAATATCTTGTTTTCTCCTTCGAACTGAAAATTTTAATAACCCCTCTCTTTCTTTCGAACACATTTCACCGAATGAAATGGACACTTTTGGATGCGGTTTCCCGAATCGTATCCAAACCAAACTGTTGAAACTCTCTATTTAGCAAGTTTAGGTAGGTCTCACCTTATATAATTTATGTTTGCTATCGATTCGACTGTTATCAGCCAAATGCAAATTCTCTATCATGTTCCTGTACTGAAAACGTGACATCGATTCTCGCAAAATAGGAACAGAAATGTCCTTATCAAGAGACCAGTAAATTTCTTCCTCAGGTAAAGAATATTATCCCGTCGGTAACAATATTCCAAGGAACCGTCTCATGTAGGCTTCAGATGCTAAAAAATGGGGGCGAGTCTTTTGTTGGGCACATGAGTTTGTCTATTCGACGAGAAGGGAACAAACCTCTGAGCCAAAGAGAAGATCAAAAATCTCTGCACTAGTTTTATCCTGTATTATATTTTTCATAGATCCTATTTGATCTTTTTCTTCATTTTTCGGCTGAAACATATCCAATAGTCCATTCTTTATCTATTTCAAATCTTCAGTTTTTGTTTTTTTTTAAATTTTTTCGAAAGACTTGTACTGCTTTTAGGAGGCAAAAACTTCTTTTTTACTCACTCTTCAATTTCGACAGCAATATCGTATGGTAAATCATCGTTGTCATTATTCAAAATATTATCATTCCCTTCTTCATCACTAGCTTCTGCTGTTTCTGGTAGAATAAAAACAATATCAGTTTTATTCTCGTCATCCTTATCTGAATCTGTATCGAAAATTCTTTGAAGAGATTCTTTAAACGTAAAGTATCTAGTTTTAGGTATTTCTATAAGCATATAATGGGGAAAGTTCCACGGAGTCGAACGACACATGTGAATAAGGGAACTACCCTATTCCCGCTGACGTTGTACCAACGCACCACCTGTTTTCTCTTCCTCCCCCACCCAAACAAAACCAACCGATTGATGGAATGTTCTGATAAACTTCGACCTTGTCTAAAAATAGATCACCTCTAAAGCTCACGTTTGTCACCCTATATTTCTTTTGTGAAAAAGACCAGGAGAAAGTTCTCGTTCAAAAATGCTTAACTAACTGTCTAATTTTGGAACTCGGTATTAAATTAACAGAACAGTTGAAGGCAAATATTTTTCTATTCGATTATTAACCCTACTCAAAAACTACTGTTAATATAAAAATCATTTGATAGCTAAATTTTTATACGCATTTATTTTGACCGTTACGTCAACGCAACACCAGATGTTAATTTGTTAAGGGATTCTCATACAGTACACTAAGATATAAATTTGTAATAAGGTATCCGCCCACGTTCGGAGCCCTTTTTTTTGAAAAAGTGTACTTTATGCTATTTTTCGCTTTTATGCTATTTTTCGAAGGGATATACGACCAAAACTCAAAAATGGTGAAAAAATAGACATTAACTATGCAAATTTTTACAAAATTGAGGAAATTGGGTCGAAATTTAGCAATTTTTTACAAAAACGGCTCTAGCACTAACAAAAAAAATTATGCATATAACATTAACTTCATTTTGGTCTTATGAACATAAGTACCTTCTAAGTGTAATGACCTACAAGCTAATCGATATCTCAAAATCTAAAAAAAGTACAGGTCATTATATGCAATTACATGTAAAATTTTAGTAATTTTCCATGAGATTTTTTATAAATGTAGCTATAAATCAACAAATAATATACCTAGAACCAAATATGTAGTCCATTACATTCTTAGTACTATGAAAAACATACGTGAAAAATTTCATTGACATATCATGGTGAGATTTTGAGTTATCGCAAGAGTCGTTTACATTTTTGATGAAAAACAAGTTCTTCAGGAAACACGATTAAAGTTTTCAACTTGCATTGAAATTCATAGCTGCTGCTGATCTTTATATCACTCTAATCCCATTTCTAATGATCGTATCGAAAAAATAAAAGAAGATTTAGAAACATAAATTTACAATCTTTAAAATAAAGGAATAAAATCAATTTCGGAATTTTCGTCAAAATCGATGTTTTAAACGTAGTCGGATACCTTAATAAAATAATTGACCCCATAAGCACCTTCATGCTAAAAATATACTAAGCCCTCTTTTTTTCTTAAATTTAAATCTTAGTACGAAGCACACTTTGAGTGCCGTGTTGCTTAAAATATCACGTGAAAAGTTTAACCATTCACAAACCGCCATGCATAATTAGAGTTGATGCATAGATAGAGTAGATTAGAAGTTACATATTTCAATTGAAACTTAATGGTTACATATTCATGATGAAGTTATTCTGCTTCACCTGAAATGCAATTTCTTCCCACCTCCCAAAATTCAGTTAGAAATGGGAAGAAGAGAGGCAGGATTTAAAATAAATTTCACAGCAAACTTTCTTAGCATCCCAATTACGAATGCATCCATGAAATTACAAACTGAAATTCGATTAATGAAGCACACTCCGATGTCATCCGTTTGAGATCGAGCGACGCTATTGTCCTCCCAAGTATCAAAAATGTTAAGTTAGCAAATTTATGGTGAACGGTCCAAAGGTTCTTCTTCCTAATCAACCGTGAAATATCTGTCACGGATTTTAGCGGTTTCATTGAAGCCCGCTGAGGGACGCTGCCGAATATCCGCGCATATTTAGGATCACTGAGAAATTAAGATTTGAATATTTATATGAGCTTTAAAGTATTTCGAAATAAGTTTCGTTGGTGGTATTTGAATGTTTGCGTATGGAAAACTGCTCCCGTAGTTCACAGCGTTCGTTGAATAACTGACGAAAGTTTCACAGAACTAAAACCTGAGTATCTTCTGTCTCCTTATAGCAATATTTGCAATGGAAAAGATACTATAAATCAGTTTTTTTCATAATAAACAACTGATACTACCTGAGATTAAGGGCCTGTTCACATACGAGTCCTCTGCGTTGCGTTAAGGAAAAGATGACGTTGAGATGAAAATAAACCAATCATATGCCTCCAAACGATTAGCAATGAAATTTTTAACGCCTATGATTGGTTTATAACGGACTCCTATGTGAACAGGCCCTAAGGCTGCTATGTACTAAGAAAAAAAATCATATTTCCCTTTTCCTATTCTTGCAGACTCTCGTGGTGGGAAGAGTCCAGTTGACAGTTCGATAATTCCACCCCCCTTAGGATTGACATTTTGAGGGATTGTAATGTTTTTCTCTCTATAGGGGGGTTAAGCGCTGTCCCCCAATTTTTTATTTAAAACATTCTTTGTTAACTATTTACTGGTACATAAATGCTGATAATCAAATAAAACTAGTATTGTCAGATAGCCTGAACTTTTCTGCAAAGAGCTACAGGATTCATTTTATAAATTTCGTCCACCGAAGGAATTTATAAGCGTTTAAAACACACTATACCAGATTTTTCCCCGAATAATTTAAATTTTAAAATTTTAATTGCATTTTTTTAGAAAAACGAAAAATGTACACAAATGTATTTTTTTTCTCTATGACGGAGTACAATTAAAAAAAAAAAATCTTTGAATCCAAGTCGGCAATCCGTGGACAAATTTCCTCCATACGTTAACATTGAGGTGAGCGAATCCAATGGGGTTAGTACATGGACCCGCAAATAGACTTTTAAGGCTGCTATCAACACTTATCAAGAATTGAATATTTCTTCTGTGTTTACTTATAACATTTGTAGTGGCAATATTACAAGTAAGTTTTTTTATAGTAATAAAGAGCTGATACTAGGTTAATACAAAGTCGATTTCGGCGTCTACGAACACTGCTCCTTGCCAAGAAATGAATATTTCCCTTAATGTAAGGGAATGGTAATTAGTTAAATATCCGAATATGGATTAAAGGAAAGAAATCTCGACCTAACGGAAGGTTCTTGGAGCAACTGCATCCGCAACCTAAGACAGCATCATAAAAGCGAAAAATTGCTTTTTGCCGTGTTGAAACAGCGGTGATATTCCGCAATCGAAGAATCTTGCTCGGACCGAAAGGATAGTCGTGAATGCCTAGATAAGTTAACGAATTGAATTCTGGATGACATTCAATTGTTTATGATGAGTTCAATAGGTTTACTACATATGAAGCGTTTTTAGTTGCATATTCTTGAGTTGATATTTTTAATGTCTCCTTTAACAGTTGTGCGTCGGAAAATTGCTTATTTTCTGGCTTGATATTTTAGTCTTAGTCTTACCTCAGGAACTTCGAAGATTATATAGTGACTTGAAAAAGAGAGCTTTAGTGCCACTTTTGTCTAGCTAAGAATTTTTAAAGATATTTGAATCCTTGGTATACTGTTCCACTTTCGAAGGGGTAAAATACTTGCACATACCTCCGTATGTATGCGAGTTTTGTTAAAGATTCGTTGAAATAACTTCGGGAGTGAGTTTTATCCCAGATTATTCATTTAAATTTCAAGAATGTATGATCTGTAGATTCTTTCTTAACCCTTCAGCGGGCGCGCCACTTCTTGGAACGCCAGCAGGCGCGCGTGGCACAAAGTGCAACGTCTCTTTCAACCTTGATTATTCCTTTTGTAGCAAACTTTTTTTTTTCAAATTGAAAATAATAATTTTGCGTTTTATGACAAGATATAAAATGTTGATAATATTGAGATATATTTATTATTAAAGGCCAAAAAATGCAGATACAATAGCCTTATTTCAAAACTGTCCAGTTTATTAAATCTAAGGAGAACTTGTGAATTGATTCCTATTACGTTACAAAATAATGAGATTGTTCATCTTCCTGATATGCGGGATACCGTGTAATAGCTGCACATTGTTAGACTACATCAACTCCTGCTTTTGTCGTATTGTAATCCAGTATAATCGCTGGTTTACCACGCTTAAATCCATACTGGCAATCAATGGAAAGGAATACAAGTGTCAGTAAATCAGACCTGCATTAGAAAGGGTGTAGCTATAAATAGAAACTGCCATGAACATTCAAATCTTACTTGTAAAAACAAACCATTCAAAATTACGAAAATGTTCCACTTTATACACGGGCGCGCCCGCTGAATGGTTAAAGCAACATTTATTTGAAAACATATTGGAAAAAATTTGTTTTCTAAATTATGTATTGTAATTTGTTTTGAGTATATGTTCAGTTTTCTATTGAAAGTTTTGGATAGAAATTCTCTGCGAAATAATCATTGCTTTCAGAGAACAATTAATGTTATTTTTAAATTTTATTTTATTTCTCAGTAGTTATAAAAAATCATATGACACGCTCACTTGCTCAATCGGTTCCGAAACTAAAACCAAAAAGTGGAGGAAAGGGATACACTAATATACTTCTTCTTCTTCTTGGACACTACAGCCTACTGCTGGCGAAGGCCGTCCCAATAAGTTTACGCCATCTTGCCCTATCTAAGGCAATACTCCTCAAGTCTCCCCTATATATAGTTTTTATTTCATTCTCAAAGCATCAAGCCACCTACTTGGTGGCCTTCCTCGCTTTCTATCTCCCATAGGTTTGGTAAATGTGAGCTTTATTATTGGATTTGTGTCTTCAGTCCTGTATAAATGACCCAGCCATCGAATCTTGTAGCCTTTTATGGACTTGACAATGTCTGGTTGTCTGAATTTTTGGTAGATTTCATGATTAAACATTGATCTCCAAACACCATTTTCTCAAATTGCACCAAATATTTTTCTTAATATTATGCTCTCGAAGATCAATAGTTTATTTTCATTAGATTTAGGCATTGCTCAAAACTCATAGCCATTTATTATGATAGGTCGTAACAGAGTTTTATATATATTAATTTTAGTGTTACGGCCAATGAACACTAATATACATTGTTTTTAAAAATGCCTCTAAAAATAGAAATTCAAATAAACATTATAGAATGTTTTATTGCGGATGCAGATTTTATTTAACGTCCTATGAAATGTCCTAGATAGAATATTCTAGGAGTCATCGTTATTATTATTACAATTTTTGCTTGACTAAGGGACTTTGTCGATTAGACAATTGAAAAAAAAATAATAACATCCAATGTAGTCTTAATTATTTTTTTTCACTCCAGAAAAAAGTTGATATATTTAATAATTCACTAGTACTTCCTTCTGCGGCTGTTATACTGTAACTGACTCATTTTGTTTTTTGTTTTTGTGATGAAACTCTAAATGATCGACCGGTATCATCGAGTATTTGCTTCCGCGATTGAATGGCATTATCCCCTTAAATGGTCAAATTTTACTAGAAATGTTGCCAAAAAAAGCATATTTTTTTGTTGCCTAAATTTAAACACCATACTTAAAATCTTTCGTTTTCTTATTCTATTTTTATTAAATTTCACTTTTAATGCTTTTACACTATTTTTATTTAAAATTTTTGGAACACAAAAAAACCCTTAAATGTTTGCTTTTTGCAAGACAAAACCCCTCAAAGTTTGCTTTTTGAAAAAAAAACCTGCATGCAATGAAGAATGTTTAACAGATCATACAAAAAGAGTCTTTCATACTTACTTTAAAATTTGAAGATTACACTTTTGCAAATTGTTCAAAAGTCTTTTTTTGTGAGGTACAAATTGAAGCATGGTGTAATACAAGATCCTACGTCACAATTAGGGCAGAAATAATGATCTGAAGAATAATCCAGATTATTAGAAGACAGTTCCGAATCTGATTCAGAATTCAGTTCATCACCTAACAGGAAAGTATTTTCGTCGTTTATTTCATCTATCATTTTTAAAAAAATGTAGTGGTTTGAATTTACAAGCGTTGCAAGCAGTAGAAAAAAAATTCCTCAAAGCAAAAATTCCCGTGCTTCCGTTTGATAAAGAAAAACCGGGTTAAAAGAATTTAAATGAAATGGACAAGCTACGATATCTGTTAAAACTATTTGTACTAGGCTTTGTATTAGTTATTTCGTTTGCACGTGTTTTTTCAAACTAAAAACACGTGCAAAGGAAAAGAGAGAATATTGATGCCCGTACGCTGTACGGGCAAACCGGTTAAGGGTTTTTTGCATCGATTTACGTTAGAGTATGGACTTGACTGCAGTGATTTCTAAAAAAAAAGTAACTTATCATTCGAGGGCCAAACAAATATCATTGATTCTTGTTAATCCTTGTTATTTGGGGAATTTATTATGAATGTAAGAATGTGAGGAGTCTAAGTGCTTTGAGACTCAAATTTCAAAATTTTCAAAAAGTTGATTGAAACGATTTGTCTTGTGCATGGCTCACATGCAGATGTCGATGAGCGGGAAAGAATGGTATATTGTCACATCAACAGAAAATTAAAATTTATTTTAATAGAATGGATTTTAATAACCGTTGAAATATCGAGAATATTTTGTAAGGACTATAATACCAGATATTCATGCCACAACAGGAACATTCTACAATATGCCAAAACCAAATTGGTGCTACAATGAAACGTTTGTATTTCCGGGTTCTGCAACTGTTCAAGAGAACACTTAAGGCTGCTATGTACTAAGAAAAAAAAATCGTATTTCCCTTTTCCTATTCTTGCAGACTCTTGTGGTGGGAGGGGCCAGTTGACAGTTCGAGAATTCCACCCCCCTTAAGATTGACATTTTGAGGGATTCTAATGGCTCTCTCTCTATACGAGGGATAAGCGCTGCCCCCAAATTTTTTATTTAAAATATTTTTGTTAACTATTTACTGGTACATAAATGCTGATAATCAAATAAAACTGGTATTGTCAGATAGCCTGAACTTTTCTGCAAAGAGCTACAGGATACATTTTATAAATTTCGTCCACCGAAGGAATTTATGAGCGTTTAAAACACACTATACCAGATTTTTCCCCGAATAATTTAAATTTTAAAATATTAATTTCATTAAAAAAAAACGAAAAATGTACACAAATGTAAATTTTCTTTCTCTATGACGGACTACAATTAAAAATAAATTTGAATCCAAGTCGGCAACCGTGGACAAATTTTCTCCATAGATTAGCAATGAGGTGAGCTAGTCCAATGGGGTTAGTACATAGCAGCCTTAAGGTAGAGAATCTTATTGTATAACCTTGTATTTCCCTATGTCGATGGGTTAGGAGGATGGACTAGGTGACCTAAAACCTGCTAGTACGGGAATACAAATGTATTTAACGTTTTGTTAAATTAATTTCAAAATAGTTAAATATTTGAGTTTCCGTATCATTAACTACACCCGTGCCGGAATTAATGGTATTTCCTTACTTTGTAACGGAGATTTCGGAAACAGAATAGTTAAAACTTTTCTCGGAAAACGATGCCTTAACAAAATTTTAAAAGCATAATCTGTTCGGGAACATGGTGGAAACTCAAATATCACAACTTAATTGAAGGGTAAACTGCAACGCTTCAAGACTAATAAGATAACTTTGGCATTTCCAAAGTAGTGGAGGGAATTCTTATATTAAAGTTTTAGGTTCCGAACTTGATTCCAAAATAAACTTGGCCAGATTTGACTGACATATTTGATTAATAAATTTATAGGCATTTTCTATTCATAAATTTGTAACTATTAATGACTTAACTATTTAACGGAAATATATAATGCGAATGCACACACATTCTGTCAAATATATAATATTCTACTTCTCTGATCATTTAAATAAAACACTATTGGGAATTTAAAATGAAAGATCTTATTTAGATAACTTATTATCTTATATTTTCCTAATTCGGCCATATCCTGTTCAGAAACTTCGCAATCGACATTTCAGGTCAATACAAATTCTTGGGTTTCGGTCTGGGGGCAGATAATGGTTCGAAAAAATATGTGTATAAATGGATATATTGTAATTGATACCATAGAACCATACAAAAAATAATCTGTTACTGATTTGTTTTAAATTCTCGTGGCAAATATTTCTTATAACAAAGTAGTTCTTGCTGCTACTCAGTCTTTTGGCAAACCTTTTTATGCACATTCACACTACATTCTGCTCGTGAAATCCTTGATTCATATTCTTCGTCATGTTTTCTGACTATGATCTGCCTTAGAAGCAATTAGTAAGGGTGCTTCTAATGCTGCTGCTAAGGACTTTTATCTGCCTTAGAAGCAACGACTTACTTCCCCTTCTTGGTATAAATGGACAGTTCTACACTTTACAATGATCCCAGACCACATAGGCATTGGGGAGAACGGTAGGGCAGGCAAAACGCGCATATTTACCCAGTCAGACGCAAATGCAGTAGTCAAAAGCAGACTTTCTCTCCATAATTCCCAAATTAACCACTCATAACAGGCTTTAATTTCCATAGAAAAATTCCTCAACAATAGCCAGGCTTGGGACTACACATTTCAAGGGTGCTCAAAACCTTATTGAAAACACCAGAATTGACAGCATGTGTAAAAACGACTCTGATACTCAAATAAGACCGGACCTTTCGTTTGATTGTCCATCGTAATCCTTTGACAAAATAGCTCCACCGGACAAGGGATACTTTACACTGAAAAAGCTCCAGAGGTCTTATCTCTTGTGCTTCGTGCTTTTGGACTAAAGAGTATCTAGTTTTCTTTTTTTCTATTGCACTAACAAGGGCACAACTGTTAAATGCATTCTACTGAAACAACTAAAAATTACAGTATTTTGCTCCTGTTTTCTAAATACCTATTCTTTGTAACTCACTCTCTGAAATATGCACTCTCATTATATATTTGTAAATGTACTCGTATGTATGTATGTATATGTACTCTTATGTATGTATATATGTATATGTACTCGTATGTATATATGTATATGTACTCGCATGTATATATATATATATATATATATATATATGTACTCGTATGTATGTATGTATATGTACTCGTATGTATGCATACGTAAACATACGTACTTATATGTATGTATGTTTATGTATATGTCTGTAATTTTGTGTGTGTGAAAATATTAAAACTTTTAAAACACTTTCACTAATGGAGAGTGAAAGAATAATTTATTCTATCTTGTTTGATAAACTTTTACAAGAATTGGATTACCCTCGAGAACTGATTTCCAATATGGAATATTGGAAGGCATGAGCCATACCTCTACTTCCCATATGCACACATAAGATATATTTTCTGTCATATACATATTCACGAGTAATAAATTGTACAACTATGAGAAATGTTTGTAATATAACAGATGGAGCTAAGATTAATCTACTTCCCTCAGCAATATTGGAAATATTTCCCTTATATATGTCCCTGTAGGGTAGCAATAATATTTGGTAAAATAATTTATTACTAATCTTAATACTCTTACGTGTGAATTGCAAACGTGATTTTAAAAAATCCAGATGGTTTCAAATACATCCACTACAATCATATATGTACATTAATAGTGGACGAGTAAGTCTGTTTACTAATTATAATTTTTTTTTGTATCTACAAGAGTAAGATTTGGCGTAGAAATAAGGCAGAATATCAAATTTCTATACTCATAAAGAGCAATATTTTGCATTTTTCCCTATACTATTTACTTAACATTGTTTATTAACTAAAAGGGCTTATTTATGAAATGATTTTCTATGTTAGTTTCTTAAATTTAAAAAAATTCCTATAGTCAAAGAAGTTGCTTTATGGTAATAATAAAACTTATTATTTGTCCATATATTAAAACTCGAGAAAACATGCCAGAAAACTATTCTTACGATTTTAAAATGTCCTGCAAAAATTCCAGATAATTTGCGGCAATTTCTGTCACTTCTTGTACTAAAAAATTACAAATGCGGTTGTATCGACGAAATCATTCATTTGGAAAATAACCACATTGAAAGGCAAAGAGCGAATCAGATAAATAAATCATTCTGTGTTTTCAAAAAGAGCTTTCTGGTGTGGAGGAAAATTGATAAGCAGTTCTCCAGAGGGCTCTAAAACAATTCTGACTAACGAGATATTTTTAACACTCGTACGAGAGAGCCAAATGGCAAAAAGCCAAACATATTGATTGAATTAGTAAACGAGTTTGAAATGCTCCTTTTATTTTGACGCTTCAAACTTGAAGCACTTTCCAAAGATATCCCTTAAGAATTTAAATGAGGACAATTATTTTCAGCTTTATGCCTTAAATATAAAATATATTTTATTGTGAAAGGAGCACAGAAATTAAAGTTCACCTAACTGTGGGTTTTGGAAAAATTACGGAAGTCTTTGATGAAGGCGGGGGGGGGGGGGGGAAAAAAGGAAATGAGATGAAATATTTCTTAACGTTCCATATCAATTCCAAAAATATTCCGAACTTAAAAACTTTTGGGATATATTTATCATACTGAGTTCTCATGCTCTGGATCCTTCCCCGATGAATAATCAAACAACAAACCAGTTTCATTCTCATCGCAACAATTTATAGAGAAATTATATCTCACTTCTACCCAGACTTGGGTGTATATAATTTGAAGAGGCACTCTATTTGAATTTTATACAAACACAGTTTATACATGAAACAATGTTTATTGAATTCGTTGCACATATATAATTGGCTTTTACAGCAATAAGCATACGAACTACTTGTACGGAATATATAAATACAGCTTTCAAGAACAATATATTTTCAATACTCACAACCCAGCAGAGAGTCAAACCAGCAGTACTGCCACGTAAACTTTGGGCCTGCTAAGCACTAGCGCAGGATAACACCTTTTCAACCTTAACAACTTTTTTTTTTCATTAATGACGCTGCATGGTATTTATACTAAGCGCGTATGCCGAAATTAGCATATCCCAAGCAGCTTCTTTAATTCATTCACTCAAAATTTCGATTCTTGTGAATCGAATCTTGTGCATACCTTACAACTTATTGTATAGTACAACTGGATTGAATGGTGAAAACAATCCAAACTATGTCTTATAAGACGTGAAACGTAAGAGTTTTACGGTTAGAATTACATTACTAAGACTTCGAGTACCTCCCCCTGTGAATGCCTCAAAAATTCATCATTTTAATTCTAATCTAAATTTCATGAGTTGCGGTTCCTTAGCTTAGCGGTGAGTAAACTGTAGGTCGGGAAAAAATGGTGGGGCTGCAGATAGTTTAAAGTAAATTTGGGATAGTAAATTATTTAGTTAAACAAAAATGTTTGTAATCTATATATATAAAACAGTTTCGTAACTGACTCACTGACTCACTGACATACAACGCACAGACCAAACCGCTGGACCTAAAGGGCTGAAATTTTGTATGGCGATTTTTCTTATGGTGTAGGGGTGCACTAAGAAAGATTTTTTAAAATTCTTCTTAGACTTTATTAAATTAAATTTTTAATATGTTTTTGTAACTTTTTTTAAGTTTGCATTTAAAATAATAATTTGAGTTTAAAATAATAATTTGGTTATAAAATTTATATCACGAGAAAGATCATAAAATTTTTTTTAAAATGAAATCTTTTCGAACCTTTACCTCCATTTTCCGAGTTTTTGGTGAATTTTTAAAGATTAATATTTAGAATTTAATTTATTAAATGCTGATCACGTGATTTCTTTTTCTGGTACTTTAAATAAATTTATCCTCACGTGCATAACAACGAAATAGACAAAAAATATTTTCTTTCTAATGCAGCAGACGATTGGATATTATAAAAAAAAAAAAAAATCCCTTATGATTTTTTCATATATATATATATATATATATATATATATATATATATATATATATATTTGGCATTAATTGCATACATTGACCGTTGTATTTAATTTGAATGTACTCCGTAGCGAAGAGCGGGTTTTCAGCTAGTTTTCTATAATTACATATTCTTAATATTTTTCCAGCAATTTCCCAACGGGTTTGTGTTACTCAAGTAGTAAACTTGTTCTTGTTCCCCAAGGACATCGAACTGGTCCCTATTACTATATTTGGTAATTTTAATTTTAACAAAAGCGGTCAAACGATTTTAAGTTTACTTTATTTTATTTGATTCAAAAAATTGTTTTCAGAGTGGACTATATGTCATGCATGAGATGAAAAGGGAAAATTTTAATCGTTAAATACAAATTATATACTTTTAATGACATCGGATGAGGAATTATATTCATGCAATACTATTGAATAGGCTTTCCGGAAAGCTGAAGTACTATTTACAATGTTTGAACAATCTTTTTATCTCCCATCTTCGTACAAGTATCTCTCTTTGACTGATGAGGGTTTCCCCAACCTGGAAAAGTTCGTTTTCGTCTTTGTATTAAATTTTTATAACAAATTTCATTGCATAAAAAATATTTAATCTTGTATTATCCGTTGAGTTAATTCGATCATTCTATTAACAACAGCAACAACGAATATTCCAGTAAAAATACAAAGAAACGAACCTGGAAAAGTTCGTTTTCGTCTTTTTCTTAAATTTTTATAACAAATTTCTTTGCATAAAAAAGTATTTAATCTTGTATTATCCGTTGAGTTAATACAATCTTTCTATTAACAACAGCAACAACAAATATTCCAGTAAAAATACAAAGAAACGAACCTGGAAAAGTTCGTTTTCGTCTTTGTCTTAAATTTTTATAACAAATTTCTTTGCATAAAAAAGTATTTAATCTTGTATTATCCGTTGAGTTAATACAATCTTTCTATTAACAACAGCAACAACAAATATTCCAGTAAAAATACAAAGAAACGAACCTGGAAAAGTTCGTTTTCGTCTTTGTCTTAAATTTTTATAACAAATTTCTTTGCATAAAAAAGTATTTAATCTTGTATTATCCGTTGAGTTAATACAATCTTTCTATTAACAACAGCAACAACAAATATTCCAGTAAAAATACAAAGAAACGAACCTGGAAAAGTTCGTTTTCGTCTTTGTCTTAAATTTTTATAACAAATTTCTTTGCATAAAAAAGTATTTAATCTTGTATTATCCGTTGAGTTAATACGATCATTCTATCAACAACAACAAATACTCCAGTAAAAATACAAAGAAATGTAGCCGCAGTTACCATATGTCTAGAAATTGTTATCACTTGCAGTTTCGCTTGCAGTTTTCCTACTTGGTGGATTCACGTTGTACAAATATCTTATTGTAAGATTAAATATCTTATTCCCTCTACCTCAGAGCAGCTTTTTTCACCGCAGTCCTAAATAAGCTATGTATGAAATATCTTTCATAATTTAAAGGCTATTTTGGAGCTTAAAAACGAATGAAGATTTTTCATATATTGTACAAAAGAGTAAAAATAATTACAAGATAAAAATAACTTTTTATATACCATGTTTTTAAATTTTCTGTTGAATCATATAAACTTGACAAGTCTATGTATTAAAAAATACTTTTTAAAATTTTTTTGATGAATTATCCCATCAACTTGAATGAAAATGAAGTTAATTGGAAGTTAACTTGTGTTTAACTTTTCGTTCCCGTTCCGACCGAAAGATGGCGGCACCAGTCTACAAAACAAAATTAACTGAAAATAATAAAAACATGGTAAAATCCCTCTTAAAATGGTCAAAAGTATTTAAAAAATGCATTGTCATCGTGTTCTGAGCTATTCTAAAAGTTTCAAATATCTAGCTAGTCGGGAAGTTAGTTAAAATTCGATTGCAAGATTTGCACTGGACAAACACGCACACAAACACACAAACTCACAAGAAAGCAAGTTAATAAAACATGGTAAAAAATTGCATTGTTGTTTGCTTAAGTGGCCACAATATTTAATACTTTGGATTCCCTTAATGTTTTTGTGTGATTTCTAATAAAAAAAATATATGTAATTATCATATTGAAGAATTGGTTTATTGCGAAGCTCTCTATGTGAGCATTTTGTTACTCCTGTTGCCTATTGTGAATATAAAAATGTCCATTTTTGAAATGTTTTGTCAGAAATATTTCGACATTCCCAATATTGATACACTCTAAAAACTTTTTACTCAATGAAAATATAAATTTATGCCGAAGGTATCCGACTATGTTAGAAACATTGATTTTGATGAAACTTTCTAATCTTTTATTCCTGTTTCATAACGAATGTATATTTTGTTTCTAAATCTGCTTTGCTATTTTCTGTACGATAACTAAAGGTTAGTGATTTAAAGAAGAGCAGCAGCTATCCATTTGAATATAATTGAAAACTTGAATTGTGTTTTCTGAAGAACATATTTTTCACAAGATGTAATCTTTGACCAAAAGATGGAAGGAAGGAATAAGAAAAAAGACGCACCAAGAAGGACTTATCCAAATGGGTCGAAAATTGGCAAATGTGATGTACATGAACAGAAAAAAAAATTATTTTAATTTTAGAAAATGGATGATTTATTCAAGCGAAAGAGTTTCACAAAGCGAAAAAAATCAATAACGCGTTGAACCACCTCTGGCCCTTATGCATGCAGGTATTCGGCTTGCCATTGACTGATTCAGGTGGTGGGTGTTCTCCTGCGAGATATCGTGCCGAATTCTGTCCAATAGGCGCATTAGACATTCAAAACCCCGATCTGGTTGTAGGGCCCTGCCCATAGTGCTCCAAACTTGCTGAATGGGGGAGAGATCCGGTGACTTTGCTGGCCAAGCTAGCTTGGGGCAAGCACGAAGATAAGTAGTAGAAACTCTCGCCGTGTGCGTGCGCGTATTATCTTGCCGAAATGTAAGCCCTTGATGGCGTGATATGCTGGACAACACAACGATACGTAGAATATTGTCGACAGACCGCTGGGCTGTAAGGGTGCCGTGGTTGACAAGCAAAGGTGTTCTGCTATGAAATTAAATGGCACCCCAGACCATCACTCCTGGTTGACGGCCCTTATGGCGGAAGACAGTCAGATTGGTATTCCACCGCTGACCGGGACGTCTCCAGTTACGTATTCGCTGGCCATCGGGAGGGAGGGGGGGCTCAATTAGAAGCGGGACTCATCACTGAAGACAATTCTACTCCAGTCAGTGATGATCCAGATAGAATGCGCCCGACACCCCCCTGCGAACGGGTTTGTCGGGGTACAGAGTTCAATGGTAGTCGGCGCAAGGGGCGGCGTGAGATCAACTCCCTTTCTCTGAGCCGCCTATGAATGATCCTTGAAGTCACTGAAGCACTAGTTGCACGTACGATCGATGATAATGAAGAATCTGGGGCCGCTAGTGCCGCTCTGACAATTACTCGGTTATCACGTTCTGTCGTTTCTTTAGGCCGACCACTTCCTTCTTGACGCTGTGTTCGGCCATAGTTCACCCATTCCTGCCAACTTTGTCTAATAGTGGCATCTCTCTTGTCCAAATGTTGAACGATTCGCCGATTAGAACAACCGGCTTTTTTGAGCCTAACTACACGTCCTCTCTCAAATGCTGACATCTGCGCATATTGTTCGCGGATCTGTATGCGAAGCATAGTTATTGTCTACCTGAGTACACGGATTGAAATTCACAAAGAATTTATTACCTGGAATCGAAATTTCTCCTGTATAATTATTCTGCCAGTTGCGCAGTTATGATGCACTGTAGCGTCACATGTTCATTCATTGGCCACCAAAGTTTAAAATTTTGCTTTTCCCGTTGAAACCTGTATGCATATCAATTTTGTGTCCAATTTGCATTGCCCCTTTTTGGTGCGTATTTTTTTGTCTAAGTGTGCTTGTATACAACTATTCTGATCACTCAAAAAATAATCATGATATGTCTACGAAATTTTTCAGGTATGTTTTTCTTAATCCTAAGAATGTAATGAATGACAGATCTCGTTCTAGGTATATCATTTGGTTATTTATATCTGGATTTATAAAAAATGTCATGAGAAATGACTAAAATTTTCATTTAATTGCATGTAATTACCTGTATCATTCTGTTATTTAGATTTCAAGATATCGATTCATTTTTAGTTGATTATACTCAGGAGGACTTTTTGTCGTTTTTTACATAAACGACAAAAAGGAATTATTATATGCATAATTTGTTTTAATAGCTAGAGCCGTTTATGTAAAACTGCTTAACGACATAAAATCTTCAATTTTGTAAAAAGTTGAATAGTTTTGGACTATTTTTTTTCCTCATTTTCCTATTTTGGTGTTATATTCCTTCGTTAAACAGGACAAAAACGTTTGTAAGTAAAGCCTTTTTGAAAAAGAGGGCTCCAAATTTAGTGAAATACCTTACAGCGTTCATTTTTATAATCATAGATTGTTAAGATAATAACAATAAATTAAGTGACTGGAAGAGTTTTTCTACATAAATCTTGATTAGGGTAAATGAATATGCTGTAAGGTTATATATATATATATATATATATATATATATATATATATATATATATATATATATATATATATATATATATATATATATATATATATATATATTCATTATAAGTCTATAAATATATGCTTTTTTAGGAATGTTTTTGTTAAACCTAGCTTAATGAACATCATTAAAATTTTGTGTTTTTTATTCCTTACCAAAAAACCTATTAATTATCCTAAAAAGAAGTTTACTTCGCAATAAAAGTACGAGAAATCAGTTTTTGTCATCAGATTGTGAGGATAAGCAAGTAGTTTTTAAACTCTTAGTTACATTTTCGTAATTATAGTTTTAACTTTGCTCAAAACAGAATTCTGAATCAATTGCAATAAGATTAAAAAACAATATTGCCTTTAAATATTTCTAAAATTCATTCCATTTTTCCAATAAAAATGCTTTTTAAGCACTTGCAAACTATCAAATATGAGAAAAGCTTTTTCTTGGCAGAACACAACAGCAGGGCAAAGATATATATATATATATATATATATATATATATATATATATATATATATATATATATATATATATATATATATATATATATATATATATATATATATATATATATATATGAGGAACTTTTATAACTCCATTGTAATATATTCCTTGGGCCATTGTATGTATGTATTCCTTGCGCTACCGTCTTCCGATGTGTATTCAGTGAAAGTTTTTATACTAAAGTGTTTGTCTTTTCAATACGCCAAACAGACTGCCACCTACATTTTATCCTAATATAATTTGAATTAATTGGTGATTAAATGCTAAACTTTCCTCTTTGAGATAGATATGCATACCGTCCCATTACCAAGCAATGACACTATAATTTCAAAAGATTCTAGTAATTCTTCCATTAACGCTCTCGAGAAAGCAAATTTTTCTTAGTATTTAAAGCCAATTAATAAAAAGTATTCAAATGCAAATTAACAAATGATTTCCCCACATTAAAATAGACGCAAAATACAATGAACGAGGAATCTATTAATAACTGCGGTGAGATTGAATCTTAATTTTCCTTAATATTCTAAGGAAGTGATGCTTTGCTACGGATAAAGCTCAGTTTTGTCGAGATAAGATGCATTAAAAGTAAATAGGATTGATTATCCGCCTATTTTTTACAATCTATATATATAAAACAGTTCCGTAACTGACTCATTCCTTCACTGACTGACTGACTGACATACAACGCCAAACCGCTGGACCTAAGGGGCTGAAATTTTGCAAGGCGATTCTTCTAATAGTGTAGGGTTGCACTAAGAAAGATTTTTCAAAAATCCTTCTTAGATTTTTTTAAAATTAAATTTTTAAGCTGTTTTTTAAACTTTTTTTACGTTTGCATTTAAAATAATACATTGAGGGTTATAAAATTTATATCACGAGAAACATCATAAAAATTCCTTTAAAATGAAATCTTTTTCGTATCTTTAAAACTATTTTCTGATTTTTGGTGAATTTTTAAAGATTCATTTTTAGAATTAAATTTAGTAAATGTTGATCACGTGATTTCTTTTTCTGGTACTTTAAATAAATTTATCGTCACGTGCATAACAACTAAATAGACAAAAATGATATTCTTTTTCTTTCTAATGCAGCAGACGATTGGATATTATCCAAAAAAAATAAATATCCCTTACGATTTTTTTATAAATATATATGTATATATATATATATATTTTGGCATTAATTGCATACATAGACTGTTGCATTTAATTTGAATGTACTCCGTAGCGAAGCGCGGGTTTTCAGCTAGTAGTGTCATAAACTGATAACAATTTTGATACTTTCTACACCGTAATAAACAAATTAGACAATTGTAGTATCTGAAGATAAAAACACAAAATCGCGGATAGTCTTATGTATAATACTAGCTGAAAACACGCACTTCGCTAAGGAGTACATTCAAATTAAATACAACGGTCAATGTATGCAATTAATGCAAAATAAATAAATATATATATATATATTTATTTAAATAAATACGACGATCAATATAAACAATTGATGTAGAAAAATATATATATATATTTATAAAAAAATCGTAAAGAATATTTTTATAGACAAAATAATGTCCAATCGTCTGCCGCATTAGCAAGAAAAAAAATATTTTTTTGTCTATTTAGTTGTAATACACGTGACGGTAAATTTATTTAAAGTACCAGAAAAGAAATCACTTGATCAGCATTTAATAAATTAAATTCTAAAAATGAATCTAAAAATTCTCCAAAAATCAGAAAATAGTTTTAAAGGTTCGAAAAAGATTTCATTTTAAAGGAATTTTTATGATGTTTCTCGTGATATAAATTGTATAACCCTCAATGTATTATTTTAAATGCAAACGTAAAAAAAGTTTAAAAAACAGCTTAAAAATTTAATTTTAAATAAATCTAAGAAGAATTTTTGAAAAATCTTTCTTAGTGCACCCCTACACTATTACAAGAATCGCCATGCAAAATTTCAGCCCTTTAGGTCCAGCGGTTTGGTCTGTGCGTTGTATGTCAGTCAGTCAGTCAGTCAGTGAGTGAGTCAGTTACGGAACTGTTTTATATATATAGACTAGCTGAAAACCCGCACTTCGCTACGGAGTTCATTCAAAGTAAAAACATCGGTCAATGTATGCAATTAATGCCAATATATATATAATAAATACGACGATCAATGTATATAATTGATGTAAAATATATATATATATATATATATATATATATATATATATATATATATATATATATATATTTATAAAAAAAATCGTAAGGGATATTTTTATAGACAAAATAATGTAGAAGAAGATATTCAAATTCAATCTAATATAAAGAATACTAAAGAATATAGTACAGTTAATATAGTACAGTTTCTAGAACATTTCTTTTACTGTATTTTAATATTTTTTGGATAATGCCCAATCGTCTGCCGCATTAGCAAGAAAAAAAAATTTTTTGTCTATTTAGTTTTTGTGCACGTGACGATAAATTTATTTAAAGTACCAGAAAAAGAAGTCACGTGATCAGCATTTAATAAATTAAACTCTAAAAATCAATTTTTAAAAATTCACCAAAAATCAGGAAATGGAGGTAAAGATTCGAAAAAGATTTCATTTTAAAGGAATGTTTATGATATTTCTTGTGATATAAATTTTATAACCCTCAAATTATATTTTTAAATGCAAACTTAAAAAAAGTAAAAAAAACAGCTTAAAAATTTAATTTAAAAAAATCTAAGAAGAATTTTTCAAAAACTCTCTTAGTGCACCCCTAGACTATAAGAAGAATCGCCATGCAAAATTTCAGCCCTTTAGGTCCAGCGGTTTGGTCTGTGCGTTGTATGTCAGTCAATCAGTCAGTCAGTGAATGAATGAGTCAGTTACGGAACTGTTTTATATATATAGACTAGCTGAAACCCCGCATTTCGCTACGGAGTACATTCAAATTAATTACAACGGTCAATGTATGCAATTAATGCCAAAATATATATAATTATATAATAAATTCGACGATCAATGTGTACAGTTGATGTAAAAAAACAAAAAAATGTATTTATAAAAAAATCGTAAGGGATATTTTGATAGATAAAATAATGTAGAAGAAAATATTCAAATTAAATCTAACAGGGCATGCTAAATTATATAGTATAGTTAATATAGTACAGTTTGAGGAAAATAATATCTTTTACTGTATTATAATATTTTTTGGATAATGTCCTATCGTCTGATCAATATATAGAATTGATGTAGAAAAAAAAAATATATATTTATAAAAAAATTGTAAGGGATATTTTTATACACAAAATAATGTCCAATCGTCTGCCGCATTAGCAAGAAATGTTTTTTGTCTATTTAGTTATTATGCATGTGACGATACATTTATTTAAAGCACAGAAAAAGAAATCACGTGATCAGCATTTAATAAATTAAATTCTGAAAATGAATCTTTAAAATTTCACCAAAACTCAGTAAAAGGTGGTAAAGATTTGAAAGAGATCTCATTTTAAAGGAATTTTTATGGTATTTCTTGTGATATAAATTTTATAACCCTCCAATTATTATTTGAAATTCAAACTTAACAAATGTTACTAAAACTGTATAAAAATTTAATTTTAAAAAATGTAAGAAGAATTTTTCAAAATCGTTCTTAGTGCACCCCTACACTATAAGAAGAATCGCCAGGCCAAATTTCAGCCCATTAGGTCCAGCGGTTTGGACTGTGCATTGTATGTCAGCGAATCAGTCAGTCAGTCAGTTACGAAACTGTTTTATTTATATATATACTAGCTGAAAACCCGCGCTTCGCTACGGAGTACATGCAAATTAAATACAAAGGTCAACGTATGCAATTTATGCCAAAAAATATATATATACATTTATAACTAGCCGGGCTTCGCCTAGCTACTCTCAAGCCATCCGTGTAACATATTTATGTACTTAGGGCCCCACAAAAGAAAAAAAAATGCCCTCAAATGCATTAAATCAAAGTGAATAAATCAAATCAATTCCTTTCAATTTTCATTCCCGTCGCTGCCGACAGATGGCAGCACCACTGCAAAAGATGATTTGGTTTCTCAGCAGTGAGTGATTTTATAATGAAAATATCTCTAAAACTATTGAATTAACAGAATAAGTGTACGCAGAAAAAATTATCAGTTTCCAAAGCTCTTTCCAAATATGTAACATTTATGTACTTTCATGAGAAAAAAAATACACCGATTTTCCTGTATACTAGCCGCTGCGCGACCAGTATGGTCGCTTTTAGTTTCATATTTTCTTTTGCAAAACAACTGAACTGAAAGTAACCTATGTAAGGAATGTTACCATTACCTGTCATCATAAATATACGTTTTTAAGGGGTAGTGGGAGCTCAGCCAAAAAAATTATAATCATTGCTAAATTCACTATAAGGCTGATTCTAAAACATCGTGATTGAAAAATGTGAATTTCCATTACTTCAGAACAGAGTTAAAGATAAGACTGAGAAACCCAACAATGATTTTAAAAATTGCATCCCTCTCTGTATGTACAATTTTCAAAATAAAGCTATCTACACTTTATCATTACATCAAATAAGAAATTGTTGGGGAAATTTTTTTCACTTAAAAAATTGAGTAAATTCAGCAAGCACTAAAATATAGCGTGGATTACATCACTCTCTGTATGTACTATTTGTTCACAATGTAGATTTCTACACTTAATCATATATAATAATAAATTGTTGGGAGAATATCTTCACTTTTAAAATGGATCAAAAATTCAGCAAGTACTAAAATATAATGTGGATTACAACTATGATATTCATAAAACTTCTTGTTATAAATAGTTGAGTATTTCAAAAGTAGAAGATACTACAGTGACAGAATCAAAAGAACGGACTCTAAATAAACCTACATACAACTGTCCATGACTAAACACTGGGTTTGATAGTCTAAACATATTTTGTCAAAAGATCAGCGGTTGTAACATATGCCGGCACTATACACACGCGATTTTAAATTGCGGAAGGCCACTAATGTTTACATCTGGTAGTTGCAGCCGTTGCCACTCGGAGTGTAGAAATATCGTCGATTTTTGTGCCGCATACCTACGCGTTTTATATATATAGATTTGTCGGCCATTTTTTTTCGAGGATCGGTGCACGCCCGGATGAGTTACGGTCACGTGATCCGACTTCTCCCTGTCCCTTTATTAGTATAGATAAATGCGATGATCAATGTATACAATTGATGTAAAATATCTATCTATCTATATATATATATTTATAAAAAAATCGTAAGGGATATGCATATTTTTTGGATAATATCCAATCGTCTGCTGCATTAGAAAGAGAAAAAAATATTTTTTTTGTCTATTTAGTTGTTACGCACATGACGATAAATTTATTGAAAGTACCAGAAAAAGAAATCACGTGATCAGCATTTAATAAATTAAATTCTAAAAATTAATCTTTAAAAATTCACCAAAAATCAGGAAATGGAGGTAAAAATTCGAAAAAGAATTCATTTTGAAGGAATTTTTATGATCTTACTCGTGATATACATTTTATAACCCTCAATGTATTATTTTAAATGCAAACGTTAAAAAAGTTTAAAAAACAGCTTAAAAATTTAATTTTAAAAAATCTAAGAAGAATTTTTGAAAAATCTTTCTTAGTGCACCCCTACACTATTAGAAGAATCGCCATGCAAAATTTCAGCCCTTTAGGTCCAGCGGTTTGGTCTGTGCGTTGTATGTCAGTCAGTCAGTCAGTCAGTCAGTGAATGAATGAGTCAGTTACGGAACTGTTTTATATATATAGATTAACAGAGTTAATCATTGTAGCGTTAGGATATAAGCGTCCTACGCTGACCATTTAAAATGAAATAAATCATTTACGGAAATAAAAAAATCAGAATCAAACTATGTATGTCTTAAACGTTCCCAACTTGAATATCTCTTTTAACTCATGATCCTAAATTATAAGAAATCTGGAATCACACATTATCTTTAATAATAATGCAAGTTTATCAGACTTAATGGATTAATTTTTTTTGGAGTTTTTCCTTTTTCGTTGCATTTTTAATAAGTAAATAACATCGAACACGCGAACTTATATTAATATTTTGTATTCCACTTCTTTAAATTTTTCCTCCCCCAAAAAATCTAAGAATTGTATATCATTAAAACTGACCTTTTTCATACATTAAACCTTTTTTATACAATGTTATGCACTTCAGCAAGTCTACACAGCTGGTTCTAATTAACATGAACTGTGGTAAACTTGGATAAAACGTGTCTATTATATACTAAAGGTTCACTTTTGTTATGTATTCAATTCACAATACGCAAAAATTAATCGGAAAACTTAAACGGAAGACTTTTTCTTCTTCTTTATTTAAGTTTTTTCTGTTTCCTTTGAGACGTGGAAACATAGGTCAAAACATCAGAAGAGCAACTGCAAACACAATGCTCCAGTCTTATTGATTGCTTTTACATCCGAAGATTTATTTTGCTAACACTCTGTTGTGAACTGTCCGTTGACTAAAACATGGATCATAGATTGCTTTTGTGTTCTAAATTCAAAAGAATTTGGCTTTCTGAACTACGAAAAAAGTTGTGCGTTTCTCAACGTATGCGTCATTTTGAATCCGCCGATATTTTTAAATTAAGAGAGTGAAATATTATACCTGACTGGCAGTTAATCGATGACACTCACAAAATTCGGTCTTAGAAATATAATGATTAGATAAAATAATGGAATACTTTCATCAAGATAATTATCTTGGGTTCACAGGAAACTATGCAATAGAAGTACGAAACTCGGGTTTAAAAATAGAGCTGACAGTGAAAATTCATTTCAAAATTGTGTTTCAGTTTTAGGGGGCAAAAATCTTATGGGCAAAATTATGATATTCGGAAATGTGATGTTTATCTATATATACACTGCTGGCCACCCAAATTGCAACACCAAGAAAGACAAGAGATATCACAACAAAATTTATTTTGTAGATAACATGTTGACCAAGTATCAAATGATTAAATTTATAGACTTCTGTGAAGTGTGGTTCCTGCCAAAATCAGTAGCCAGAGAAGCCGCCATTGTTGGAGATCACAGCTGCCACGCGCCTCGGCATTGATTCAAAGAGACTTTGGATGAGTTCTTGGGGTACAGCAGACCAAGCAGCTTCCACACGTTGCCAAAGTTGATCTGCTGTGGCAGCTGGGGATGGAAGCTGGGTCAATCGTTGAGCAACCATGGACCACATGTTTTCTATCGGCGAAAGATCCGGAGAGCGAGGCGGCCAGTGAAGCAATTCAATCTGGCGATTGACGAAGAACCGTTGGACAATGCGTGCCACGTGTGGTCGCGCATTATCCTGTTGAAATATGGCTGTGGGCAAGCCCTGAATGTAAGGAAGGACAACTGGCTCCAACACCTCGGAGATGTAGCGGTCGCTGTTTAAAGTACCGGCAATGCGTACTAGAGGTGTGCGAGAGTGATATCCAATACCGCCTGTACCGTAACTTGGCCAATAAATCACACTTTCACTTTATGAAAGACATCAGGTAGCGTTTTCTTAACTTTATTTACGGCACAGAACACACACACACACACTATATACAACAGAATTATATACAAGAAGTAAAACACATCACCACACTCGAACTTATCTCTCAAGCGTCCCCCCTCTCACACCGGGGGTAATGACCTTCTCCCCACCAATTCTTTTCTTCTTGACGCATGCGCTTAGAAACAGCTTGGGGGAACTCTCACGCAGACTTTTTGGGGGTGAGATATAGTACGGTACAACTCCTCTCCTCCCCGAGGACTTTTCGAGCAGGTTGTTCTGCGAGAAAAGGTAGGGAAAAACAAAACACAGCGAAAGAAAACAGTGCAGTGCAAGGCTGAAAGTTACAGTGGCAATACATAAACTTAAAATACCTTAAATGCTATAAGTAATAGAAATCGTACATAACACAAAATTCAACATATACTAATAACAGGAAGAAATTATTATGGAATTAGTACAATAGTTTAATATTGTTTACAACAGAAACCTTCCTTTTCTACTATTTCTTTTCTTAGGCAAATAAAAACAAGCAAAACGAACAGTCTTTACAAAAATAAACTTCATAAAATAAGCAAAATTAAACAGTGAGAAAGGAATTTTTTTTTCGTTTAATCTGGCCATGGAACACGGCTAAGGCCATCAGCATTTTTGTGTAAAGTTCCTCGACGATGCACTACTTCATAATTGTATGGTTGAAGTCCTAATGCCCAACGCATTAATCTGGGGTTTGAGCTGGCATTGGTACTGAGCCACACTAATGGATTGTGGTCGGTTTGTATTTTGAATTTTTGTCCATCAAGATAACAATGCAGTTTCTTTACAGCCCAAACGATAGCGGCACATTCCTTCTCAGTGGTAGAATAACGTCTTTCCGTTTCAGAGAATTTCTTACTGAGAAACAGCACTGGATGTTCTTCTCCTTGGTCGTCCACCTGAGAAAGAACGATTCCCATTCCTAAATCGGAAGCATCGGTTTGAAGTAAAAATTCTCGACTAAAATCAGGTGCATATAAGACTGGTTGACAACTAAGAATCCTTTTTAATTCGTGAAAAGCAGACTCACACTCTGGCGACCAATTTATACACCCTCTTTTATTTTTTCCTTTCAAAGCTTCAGTTAAAGGTGCAGCAATTACCGAAAACATGGGAATATATCGGCGATAATAGCCGGCTAACCCAAGGAAAGCTCGTATTTCAGTTTTAGTAGATGGAGCTGGGAACTGTTTGATAGCCTGGACTTTTAACTCGGCAGGTCTTCTTTGGTTCTGTCCAATATAGTGTCCCAAATATTTGACATATTCTTGTGCAAACATACACTTTGAAGGTTTAATTGTTAGGTTTGATTTTGAAATTCTGTTTAGGACTTTATCTAAATGTTTAACGTGATCTTCCCAATCACTAGAAAAAATTGCTACATCATCTAAATATGGCACGGCGAATTCTTCACACCCTTGCAATAATTCAGCCATCATTTTGCTAAAAAAGTACGGGGCATTCTTTAGCCCGAATTGCATTCGTAAAGGACGATAACTTCCAAAACTGGTAACAAATGCCGCCAATTTTTGCGATCTTTGACTGAGAGGTATCTGCCAGTACTCCTTGGCAAGGTCTAGGACAGTAATGAATTTCGCCGAAGAAACAAGTTCTACTCTTTCTTCGATGTTTGGGAGAGGAAAATATTCAGTCTTTGTGACTTCATTTAGCCTGCGATAGTCAATGCATGGTCTTGGATCTCTGCCTGGAACCTCTACAAGGATCATGGGAGATGTGTAATCAGATACTCCAACCTCAATGACTTTATATTGCAACATCTTTTCAATTTCGCATCTCAAAATTTCAGTCTGTCTGGGAGACATTCGATATGGTTTTGCTCTTACCGATTTATCATCTATTAATTCTATGTCATGTTCAACCAGATGTGTCATACCAGGCTTATTAGAAAAGGCTTTAGAATATTTTAATAAAAGATCCTGCAACTGCTGAATTTGACAGGATTCCAATCTTTTCTCCAACTGACTCTCTTGGACAATTTCAGCAAAATTAAAAATATTGGGATTTGACTCCATGCTTGGGAAATCAATGTAAAGCTCTGGTTGTTCAACAGCTTCGCTACAATCTAGAAAATTAATCAATTCTGGTCTCGAATGGTAGGGTTTCAAAAGGTTTACATGATAAATTTGGGACGTTTCTTTCTTATTCGGCGTGCTGACGATGTAGTTAGTATCCGAAATCTTACTCAGAATTGTTCCTGGTCCGGTCCACTGGACTGCCAGCTTATTTGTTTTATTTGTAGCCAAAATGAGAACTAAATCTCCTTCTTTAAACTCTCTTTTCACAGCGTTCTTATCATACCACGTCTTCCGTTTACTTTGAACCTCTTCCATTTTTTCAACCGCAAGCTCTTGACATCTCTTAAGTCTATTTAGCAATTCAAAAACGTATTCGACAACTGTATTCTCAACTTCAGGCGGATGTAACCAACTCTCATACAATAATGTCAGGGGAGTTCTCAAATTCTTTCCATGCACTAACTCCGCTGGTGTAAACCCTGTGCTTTCATGAGTTACAGTTCGTAATGCAAAGAGAGCTGAGTGGATATGTTGTTCCCAATCTCGTGCGGCTTCTAAGCAAAGAACTCGTAAAATACGCTTTATCGTACGATGGAAACGTTCTATGGGATTACTCTGAGGATGATAAACAGAGCTATGAGCAATCTTTATTCCAAATCGTGTCAAAAATTCCGTTGTAAGAGCACTCATGAAGGATGTTCCTTGGTCACATTGAATTTCCTTTGGAAACCCCATTCGGCTGAAAATTTGCAGTAAAGCATCTACAACAGATACTGAACTAATATCTGTGACAGCGACCGCATCCGGATATTTCGATGATAAACACATTGCAGTGATTATATATTTCTTCCCAGTAGGTGTAACAGGTAATGGTCCACACGCATCTACATTTATTTTAGAAAAAACTTCTTGAATAACAGGAACAATTTTCATTGGAGCTTTCTTTTTGTCATTTGGTTTTCCTGCTCTCTGACAAGCATCACAACTGCGTACAAAATTTTCCACCTCTTGGAAACACTTTGGCCAGAAAAAATGTCTTGCCAAAATATCCTTAGTCTTTGTCACGCCGAGATGTGCGGAAGTACCTTCGTGGCATAGAGCTTTTAAACGCTCTCGATATTCTACAGGAATAATTAGTAATAGCCTTTGTTTTCCGGTTTTATCAAATTTTCTTTTCAACAGCAAGTTACCTTTCACGATATAAATTTCTTTGGACGTATCTGCAGATGAGGTTTCACCTGCCTTTTCAAACAATGGCTGCAAATCCTTGCATTGCTTCTGTGCAATAGCAAAAGTCTCCTTATCTACTTTCAAAAGTGAGAGGGAGGGATCATCCTCTTTTATACACGGAAGAAATCATTGATTCTTGTCCAACTCACTATCTTCCTGATGGACTGTTGCACTTTCTAATTCAGTTGTCGCTTCTTCTTTTTCTTCAAACTCTCTTTGAAGCTGTTTTTGCCTTCTTGTCTGCATTGCATTCAACTGGCATGGGAGAACATTTTGTTCCTTCATGTCATTTAGCAAAGAAGCAGTTCTGTTTCCTAACAAATATCTGCCTTGATCTAATTCATCCCTAATTACTGCTGCCTTCGTGATAACAATTCCAAAGTCACCAACCAGTTTCACTTCAGCTAAGGGTAAACAGGTGGGAGCAAGATCTAAAGGTTGTTGTACCCATACATGTTCTCCAGTAAACCTATTTGGAGTGATGTATTTTTGGCATACAATGTCTATACTTGCTCCAGAATCCCGTAAAATAGGCATGTCAAATCCATTTACTTGCCCCATCGTGGTATAGGGTAGCAAAAACTCGTCTTCGCCTCCTCCGATTCGATTTACGCTTGCAGCTGATTCCGGGATTTTCTTCAGTTTAGGGCACTGAGGTCTGATGTGCTGATAAGAGCCACATTCATAACATTGTGGTCGTCTTCTTTTTTCAAAAATTTCATCTCTTTTTGGCCATCTGGGTTGCTCTATCCTCTGTTGGCCTTCAGCTCTAGCCTGAGTGTTATTCTCTAACTTGTCTCTAGAGTCAGAAGCAAATTTCTGTTTGGACTTCGGAGCAAATGTTTCTTCAGTTTTGTTAAGATTATTTTTCTTTCTAACATTCCCTCTGACATTTTCATAAGCATCAAGTTTTGCTGCCAAATCACTCGGAGAAATCATTTCCATCCATTCGTCAATAAAGTGATCACGAATTTCGACGGGAACACGGCGTTTTAATTGATCAGTTACCATTAATTTAAGTAACTGTTCAAAAGTTGAAATTCCTAAACCCTTCACCCACTCTCTGCAATAATTTTCCAGTTCATACACATAGTCTCCCCATGTTGACTCGGCACCTGTCTGATGCTTAACAAATTTCTGGCGAAATTTTTCAGGACTAAGTTTGAACCTCTTCAGGAGCAAATTCTTGACATGCTCGTACTTTTTAGCGTCTTCTGCAGGTTCACGAGCTATCAACTCTGTTACATCATAGGGAAGCAATCCTAGAAGATGGGACACCCAATCTACAGACTCAATCTGTGCCCATTCAGCTTGTCTCTCAAAAAGTTGGAGGTACAAGCTAATATCGCTTTCTTTTTCATCAAACCTTTGAATCAATTGCCGGAGGTCAACTCTCGAACGGGAGGATTCACTACTAACTGGTCTTGCAACAGTTCCAAGTCTTAATTTTTCCAATTCAAATTCATGTTCTTTTCTCCTTTTCTGCTCCTCAAATTCTCGTTCTTCTCTCTTTTTCTTCTCCTCAAATTCTCGTTCTTCTCTCTTTTTCTTCTCCTCAAATTCTCGCTCTTCTCTCCTTTTCTTCTCTTCTTCTCGTTCTTTCCTGCTGTCTATGATTACCGTAAGTTGTTCCATGACAAAATCTTCTTCATAATTTTTGCTCTCTATAATCAGGTTCTTGATGTCGGCTATTTTAAATTCAGCCCTTACTTCTAAACCTAATTCTTCAGCTAAAAGTTTTAGATCTTCTTTCTTTCCTCGACCAAGAAAAGCCATATTTGTAGGCAAATAGCTTCGTAGACTCAAAAAATTTAGGACTATTCAAACAGAAATCGAAATTACTGGCTCAAATAAGAAATGGCTAACTATAACTTTTGTCACTATCCCAAGTAGAACAACAGTAAATAGATTTACTTAAACTTAAAATAATTAAGTAAAGCTTTTTTTTTTATTAAAACGATATAAAATCTCAATTTAAGTAACTGACTTTACTTCTGTTTCAGAAACGTAACTAAAATGATTACTTTGGATTTCCTTGAAATCAATTATTCATACGTAACATAATATATTTTACACATGCAACACTCAATGCCAATTTCAAAATAATTAACACAATTAAAATATCTAAAATATTTCTATCTGAGCAATGATGCTCCACCTGTTAGCATGATATACATACAATTACGACAAATCTTAGATTTTAAAAAACTGTGCACTTCAGAACGTAAATATATATATATATATATATATACACAAGAAATAATAATAGTTGGCATTGATGCCCCACGACACTT
This sequence comes from Dolomedes plantarius, assembly GCA_907164885.2. NCBI lineage: Eukaryota > Metazoa > Arthropoda > Arachnida > Araneae > Dolomedidae > Dolomedes > Dolomedes plantarius. The sequence goes on from OU015493.1 coordinate 212,319,843, forward strand.
TAAAAAAAATCATACAAAATGAGCTTTGTGATGACTAACTTAGTTTCTTAATTTTTGCAATGATGCAATAACTCAATAGCATTGATATCCAATAAAACAAAACAAAAAAAAATATATATATATATTCTTTCAATAGAACAATGATGTTCGCATTAATACACCATGGCAATGATGCCAAGAATATAAACAAAAGTTTCAAATGAGCAATGATGCTTAAACATTTAATTAATTCAATGGCAATGATGCCCAAGGAAAAATACACTTAATATACATTTCTTTTCATCAGAACAATAAAAGCATTTTCACTTTTGCCACTGCAACAAACAGGAAACAAAAAATTGCTTGGCACTCACCGATCTTGCTTCTAAATCCAAACTCGCCATTTCGAACGAAGGCAGGTATTCAGCTCACATCTGCATCGTCGGTGGATTTTATCCCACCGCTGCCACCATTTAAAGCTGTACCGTAACTTGGCCAATAAATCACACTTTCACTTTATGAAAGACATCAGGTAGCGTTTTCTTAACTTTATTTACGGCACAGAACACACACACACTATATACAACAGAATTATATACAAGAAGTAAAACACATCACCACACTCGAACTTATCTCTCAAGCGTCCCCCCTCTCACACCGGGGGTAATGACCTTCTCCCCACCAATTCTTTTCTTCTTGACGCATGCGCTTAGAAACAGCTCGGGGGAACTCGCACGCAGACTTTTTGGGGGTGAGATATAGTACGGTACACGCCCCATATCATAATACCCGGTGCAGGACCAGTGTGGCGGTGCATAACGCAGCTGTTCAGCATCCTCTCTTCACGGTGTCTCCAGACTCGAATGCGACCATCGTGGTGTTGCAGACAGAAGCGTGACTCGTCAGTAAAGACAATTTCATTCCATTCTGCCGTCCACATCCTTCTGTCATCGCACCATTGGCGGCGGAGACGTCTGTGGTTCTGCGTCAAGGGTAGACAAAGCAATGGACGTCTTGCGGACAGACCACTCTGCTGTAAACGGCGTCGAATGGTACGCGCAGACACTGGATGATGCGTTACAGACTGCATGTGCTGTGCTATGGTTCGTGATGTGACTGAGCGATCCGTCACTTCCATGCGCACAATTTGCCTGTCATCACGTGAAGTGGTGCGCTGAGGTGGATGCTATCGAACACGACGGTCCGTCGTTCCCTTCTGCATCCAACGATCACATATCCGCATTACAGTTGTTTGGTTTAGTCCAACACGACTACTGATTTCCCTGAAAGATAATCCACAATCTCGGAAGGCCACTATCCTTCCTCTGTCGAACTCGGATACTTGATCAAAAGATGATCGCTGTTTTCGACGAGGCATAATTGATCGTTTTTCTTTTGAAAAAACCACACGAAAAACACAATTGCTGAACTTGAAATCGTCGAAATCTCCAAGCCTTAAATAGCGCTTTGAAGTGGCGCCACAGGCGCGCGTGATGTGCGTCTGCGCTGAAATTCTAATCATTTGCATATATCTCCTTGGCTAATGCATGTTGTAAATTTCATGTTATTTCCATGTTTCCTTCAGGGTGTTACATTTACAGTGGCCAGCAGTGTATAAAACAGTTCCGTAACTGACTCATTCATTCACTGACTGACTGACTGACTGACATACAACGCACGGACCAAACCGCTGGACCTAAAGGGCTGAAATTTTGCATGGCGATTCTTTTGATAGTGTAGGAGTGCACTAAGACAGATTTTTCAAAAATTCTTAGATTTTTTAAAATTAAATTTTTAAGCTGTTTTTTAAACTTTTATTAAGTTTGCATTTAAAATAATACATTGAGGGTTATAAAATTTATATCACGAGAAAGGTCATAAAAATTCCTTCAAAATGAAATTTTTTTCGAATTTTTACCTCCATTTCCTGATTTTTGGTGAATTTTTAAAGATTAATTTTTAGAATTTAATTTATTAAATGCTGATCACGTGATTTTTTTTTCTGGTACTTTCAAAAAATTTATCGTCACGTGGAAAAAAAAAATAGACAAAAAAATATTTTTTTCTTGGTAATGCGGCAGACGATTGGACTTTATTTTGTCTATAAAAATATCCCTTACGATTTTTTTATAAATATGTTTTTTTACATCAATTGTATACATTGATCGTCGTATTTATTATAAATATATATATACTTTTTTTTTTTTTGAATTAATTGCATACATTGACCGTTGAATTTAATTTCAATGTACTCCGTAGCGAAGCGCGGGTTTTCAGCTAGTATATAATACTTCGACAATTTCATTATAACAGTTTTTAGCTGTTTAATAAAAAGGTATTAGTAATACAATAAATAGCCTGTGACTGCCTCTGGATGAAAACGTGCAAAATGCTAGGAAACAATGCATTTTCTATATACGCTGGATGTGACAACAAACTAGGTATGAGAAATTCTATTACAAATTTTTGTTTCAGAATTAATAAAGAGGTAGGATTGCAGTTTAGGGTTCCCCTTGCTTTTTTGGCGCCAATAGTGGCCCGGAAATCGGTCGCCAAGTGTGCGAGATTTCTCATTCGTGCGCCAATGTTGTTACTTCTGTAAATTTCTGACGTGTTTGTCATGTGATTATATCGTGGAGTGGTGCGCAAGCGTGCTGTGCGCACCACTCCATTCTAAAATGAACAATGTAATACCATATAACTCTCATCAAAGAATCGGGCATCGTATTTGATAATAGCAGATGCATGTAAGAACATTTTAGAAATTGGTTTTGAATTTCAAAAGGTCTAAAACTTACAAATCTTTCAAATTTATCCCTTATTAGTTCATGAGAAAAGTGTGTATGCAATAAATCTCTTCCATGAGATACGAACATTAAAAAATTTCTCTGCCGAGACATCTTAACCTCAGACATGTTTTCTTTCCCATTTTGGGAACTGTCAAGGCAAAGGAAAAGTAATGATTTCATTTACTCAAATGTCAGAAACTCTTGAAAACATAATTCAAATCCCGGACATATGAAAATCGTATGTACAACACTTGCACCAAGCAATTATTGCTACAAATATATTTGTTTTAAAGTACTACACACAATAATACATATTTGGTAAGATAAGTTTTCGTGCTAAAGTATATATACTTTATGCAAAATATTGATGTAAACATTGAATAAGAGTTCAAAATATTATAGATCGAGTGTCTTATTTTATAAACCATAACATAAAGAGGTTTTTTTTAATCTTTTTTTTTAACATGTTTCATAACAATGAGTTAATAAATCACATTCATTAAATTTCTTTTGTTACTCTTTTTTTACATTTCGATTGTTGAATCACCCCCCAAAAAATTCAATTTCAAGAAAGAAACAGAGTTAATTGATCTTCGCAAAGTTTGAATAATTATATTTCCAGAAACATTATGTGCTTTGAATAACTTGCCAAAATTCTTTGTTTGGGAAATATGGTATATGGAAAATATAAACCAAAGTTCAAAACAGTTTAGGATTAGATTTATCAATGCTTTGAAATTTATGTATTTGATGTATTACAAGGGAATTTTAAACAATGAGGATAAATGTTTTATATTTCAATATGGAAAGAAAGTCTTTTTATTCTTCATGTATCGAAATAAGAAAACATTTTTTTCTAAATGTAAAAGCAAAGCTAAAAATGTTAAATACTATTATAACCTTTAAAGGAGACTTTATTTATTGAAATGTAAATTTTTATCTGGAATAATTGAGAATTTTTTTGTGCTGGAATTCAGGTAAACAATCATCCTTTTCATGCAAGAACCTATAAAAGAAATCTTATTTATTTAATGCAATATTGAAACAAATCTAAAGAATTCCATAGTTTGTTGAATCGGTAAATGTTGTTATCGATATAAAGATTGTAGCTATGTTTCCTTCCAGTGAATTACGATTAGAAAATGGAATTTTCTATCCAACAAACACATATTTTCAAAATGAAAAATGATTGCGCTCATTGATAATAATTCACGCACACGCAAACTTAGAATTTCATACTTGCGAGCGGTTCGTAAAACTAATTAATGATAATCACCATTGATTAAAAATCTTTATACTTCCAGAACCTACGATTTTACCGTACAGGATGTGGCAATGGACTAGTTTTAATTTAAGAAATAGCATTCAGCAGGGGCGAGAAAAATTTTGCTTTGAGATAAAAGAAATGTTGGCTTCTTCCTTAACTTATGAATAATTTATTAGAGATTGTATCTCAAGACAGTATGCATATTTTATAAACAAAAAATAAAAATTACTTGTTACCTCCTCTCTAAAAGTCGTCGCTGTGTTCTATATTTTTTCTTTCTCTTTTTTTTTCCTTTTTTTTTTTGCTGGAGTCTACTTCAAGTATTGCATGTTTTAAAAGTAATTAAAATTATACGGCTAATTTTTCCTACGATAGTATTAAATTTTCATATATTCAAGACGCATAAAATAATTATCCTGTCTCATTAAAAATGATTATTTCTAAGTCTTAAGAAATTCTACTCTGAAGATGCTTTTCGCACCGAACTTTCCCATATCAGCTTGAATGTGTATGAACTTGATCAACTGCCAGGGGGTGTATTCCCTTCTTTTGCTTGAGTGTACAATTAAGAAGATATGATTAAGAATGAATTAAAATTATTAAACAAATTCAAATCCCTCCTAGTAACCTCATTCACACCACTAACCCTTTCGGGACGAGCGTGTCACATATGCAACGGCAGCGAAAGTTATCTCACAGCCGGGTGTGTCATATATGAATCGCCTTTTAAAGTGACTCTGTAGACGGGTGTACCATATATGACTTTTTGGATAGAACAAAAATTATTATTTTTTCTCGCCACTAGATGTAGCCCTATGTCTGTTATAGTGATATTTATCGACAGTGACGTATGTTGACCTTCATTCCTGTGCAGTATTTTTCATTTTTGGTATTTTGTTTCGGAATGACACCGAGATTCGTGAAAGCTGAGTAATGTAAATAAAGTGACGGCCTTTTAACTATCAGCTGATATAAACAACTGCGTATTTACGATGCTTCGGAATACTTTTTGAGTTTCTGTTTTTCGGGCGGTACGGGGATAGATGGTTTACATTATAGAGGTTTTATGTATTCCCCTGGTATTTCGGCTAGCGTTGAGAGGCATATTTTGTATCGTTTAGCGAAAACTTTTTTACTCCATAATGGTAAAACAAAAACGATATTTATCAAAAGAGGAATATACATGGATGCTACATTTGTAAACAGTCATAAAAACCAGAAAACAGCAGCAGACATTCTATTCGTGTGAGATATGCAACGTAGGTCATTGCGTACACCCATGTTTCAAAGAATATCACACACTGTCTCCTTTTTGAAACATTGCTCTATTTTCGTTGTTTTCATGCTGTTTTTTTATGAAAGAGATTTTAAATAATTTTTATTTTTATTAATGCTTTGTGTGAAATAAAATCTGATTATTTGGATATTTTTTTCATTTATATTTAGTTGAGGTAATTCAAAAATTTTATTATTCTCGAATTTATTTTATAAAATTTGTAAGGAAAATATAATGATAAAGTATTAAAATTAATTCTGATAGGTGCCTGAGTGCTCCTCTCATAATGTACCAAACATTGGAACAATTGGACCACAAATTTAATTTATGCGAATTTTTTTCCAAAGTTAGGCTTACCAGCACGAATTGCCCGTCCCCAAAGGACAGATCATCTTGTTAGCGCGCCGTCCCGAGAGAACAGTTCGGTGACTGAGGTGCCCGTCCCGAAAGGTCTAAAGGAATCGTTTCTTCAGATAATGCAATCTCACCCACACATTAACAGACATGTAGACTCGCGAGACGTAACTTTTCTTTGTTCTAATGCTTACTTCTTCCTAGAACGTAGCTTTTTCCATAAACTTCATTTCGATCTGACTTTAGGTGATCTTAGTACGCCTGGAAGGGCAGTACATGTTCGCTGCTTCAGCAAAATCAGTACGGCTGGTGATCTCCATCTTCTACATATTAGAGTAGTCGATTCGATGATTGGGATAGTCAGTTGGGCTCTCACTTATTACCTTTTCCTCATGTTTTTCTCAAGACTTGTGTTAGTTTAATTTTGTAGACGCGTTGCAACGAAATATTCAGGTAATAGTAGGGTGGAAATGTATTTCGTTCTAAAAGTTAAAAACTATAAATGATAGTAATGTACGTAACAGTATGTATGAGCAAACTATATGCAGGCTGCGGCAGAATGGACTCCCATATTTCAAAGAGTAAAACAATTCACAGTTAAAAATTTATATAGGAGAGACAGGGGCTAGTTGGCATAGATTTTGGTTTTTGATTTTTCTATTTTTTGTGCAATACTTGGAGAGATTCCGGTGAATGTGACGGATAGCTTAACTTTTTGACTACAAAATCATGTTGGACCCGTTAATTAAATCCGTGTTTAGGTAACTCCAAAAACACTTTTCCTAAAATCTTGCAACTATGCCAATTAACCCCGGGTGCGGGGTTAGTTGGCATACCCCTAGGGGTGAGTTGGCATAACGAGATATGGTTAGGGATACTTAGGCAAGACACAGCAATTTTCGAGAAAAAACATTTTATTTCATCAAAATTTGGAGTAACGTGACTTTTTCTTATTGCCTCTGTCAGCCGCGACTCTAGGATAGGAGTGTCTGTTAAAATAGCATTAAACCGTTTTCGGCCACGGTTGTATTGCTGTCGTGGCCCGGCTTTGGGGAAAGATCGAATTTCCTCTGGGGTGATGTGTCGGGAAGATGATGGAGTGGTCACCAATACCGGTGTGCCTGGAAGGTCATTTGCCATTCGAACGGGTTCAATGGGGTCCCTTAGCTCTGATTCATCGGCAGATTGTGTAGCCTCTGGAGTAGGGCGGTGGTGGAAGATGGCCAAAATCTGAGTCCTCAAATATGCCTGGGTTGAAAGGACAGATCCCGCTCACTTGAAATCCAGATGTAATGTTGGACGGAGTCATAGCTGATTGAAAGGCTGCTTTCCCAATTGCTGGGATATCGTAGATAATTGATGTTTTGCCTGGATGACTGGTCATCCAAGCGTCACAAGCCGTGTTGACGTATTTTTTAAGGGGTCCAAATACAGTTAGTTCTGTCAAATGGTTGAAATTTATCGCTGCAGTATGGAGGAAACGATAGGCCAGTAACCCCATTTTCTTTGAAGAAATCGAGGGCCTCAACTGATGTCAAATGCGAGTCATGGTTATCGAGGTGAAGTAGCACAGGTCGCGCTTGTGACCCTCTGGTAAATTGGATAAAATGTTGGGCAATTTCATAAAATTGCTTTTGACCATCCAACCTGACTTGTTGGCATCGCCGCTGGAACCCACTGATCCGGATCGCACGAAATGTTCATTGAACTTGGCTCGAGGAAAAATGAAGGAATAACACTTCCTCCGGTCGAGATGCAAATAGCCAAAGTAACAAGAATACCTCGTTCAGCAGAGGTGATCTGTCCAATTTGCTTACAACATTTCCGTGCTATCACCTTGTCTGGCTTTTGAACGGTTGTAATCCCAGTCTCAAACATGTTGTTTATGTCCTATGGCTCGAATCCATGCCTGTTCAGTACTATTTGGAATAAAGTGAAAAAGTCAGACGTTATTCTTGTTGAAACTGGTGGCTCGAGCTAGACTAGTGGCCTCGGGTGTTTGAAGAGATAAGGATATGTTTCTGTTCATAAAATAAGAAAGCCAATCAGCTCCGGCCATCATGTTGAGCCAAGCTTTTGTCATCAACATTGTTAGCGTGAACGGCCTCGGTCGCCCTCTCAATTGGTCGATTTGCTCGATCTGTTTTTCTCTTGTACTTCCTCATAGTTAAACACAATAAGTGGTTATTAGTCTCTCAGAACCTTATTTATAAACTTTTTCAGTGAAATCGGCGTCGATATAGTGAAACATTTCGAATTTATAAAAACTAATTTTAAATCAGTATAGCTTTTTTCTACTTAATAGTTTATCTTTTGTTTAAAATAGCTTCAATCTTTCGATCATCCTCAGTATAACGTGACTAAAATTATTTTCAACACATATCTTATTTTGTTTTTCATTAAATTTTCTTTTATATATCTCATTCTAAGTGTATCTTCATTTTAAATTAAATAAATTAACTTCTTAAAAGAGAAAAAATAGAAAGTCTTGGAAAAATAAAATAAAAATGAAAATGAAAATGTATAATAAAATTAAGATACAATTATAATGAGATATATAAAAGAAAATTTAGTTAAAAACCAAATAAGATATCATGTGATGAAAATACGTTTAGTTACGTTTTACTGAGGATGGTCGAAAGATTGAAACTAGTTTAAACGAAAAATAAACTATTGTAAGTGAAATAAAACTATATTGATTTAAAACTTCTTAAGTCGTATTTAAACATTATTTTAAAATCTTTATTTATTCATTTTTTCCAGAAATTATTTGTTATTTAATGAACATTAATGAAGGGGTTAGTTGGCATAGGTGCGGGGCGAGTTATCATAGATATGCCAACTGACCCCATACCTAACTATGCCAACTAGCCCCACAGTGATATCCAAAACAAGATGGAAACCACACAATCCCAAACATAAGAAACAAAAGATTATGATACATGCATGCAACCACAGTTAACCACTCTTTCGAAAACCGCCATCAGCAGCGCCTCAATTCGACCTACAGGTTCACCAGACCAAAAAAAGTTACGATAAAATAATTTACTCACCAGTCAGAAAAACAGCGAAACAGGGATCCTTCCTTTATGACACTTCCAAGCAGACCGAAGTTACGGTGGATGGTGCACCTTTATATGCACTCCCCACTAGCAAGATGACAGTGTTCTAGCTCCACGGTGGCAGGAAATACAAGCAGTGTGCCAACTAGCCCCTTATGCCAACTAACCTCGGTCTCCCCTACTCCTTAAATACTTCCTTTTCAAACCTCTTTATCCGTAACGACTTCACATGTTATATTTAGACTATGTTACACTTTCTCTAATAAAGACTGTGCGTTATATAGGCTATTGAACTATCGAAATATCAATTATGGACGTATAATAATGTGGACGTATAATAATACTACAGTGGACGTATAATAATGCTTTTACAGTACAGGGAGTTTCACTTTATTTTCTGCATAATCCACCTAATACCTCAGATTTAAACCAATAAAACTATCTGTAGTATTGTGCATTCCATAAAAATTGGAAGCCTGTAAAAAAGTTGAAAATCTTGTTCTACTGAAAACTCGCTCAACTTCAAATGGATGACGGAGTAAACTTCATTCTCTCTTAAAATAATATAATTTCCTCCGTATCCTATTTTTTAATAGAAAACGTCATGTTGGTCAAATAATGTCATAAATGTCATGTCAAAAAATTTCCTGTCTGTTCAGTGTTATAATGTTCAGTGTACTGAGGAAGTGTCAAGACTTAACGTTCTGACTGCCTAACGTCTCCACATCCTGCTTGAGTCTAAGCTTTGTCTCCACACTCCCTATCTCTCCTTTTAAACAGAAAATGTCACGTCAAAAATATATTCTGTTCAGTGTTATAAGGTTCGGTGTGTTACGGAAGTGCACTTCCGGAAACGCAACTTTTCTAGCTGCTTAATGTCTCCACAGCTCTAATTCCTAACGTCCTGAGCCTAATGTCTTCGCTCTTTCCACCTCTCTATTTAACTGAAAATTTCATATTAAAAATTCATCCTGTCCAGTTTTATAAGGTTTCTGTGTGTTAAGGAAGTGCCTAAACGTGTCGCCCTGCCTAACGACTCTAGAACCTAACTGCCTAGTCTCCACCCTTCTTTTAAATTCCGAAGAATGTCGCATCTGTTCCGTTCAAGATAAAACGAAAGATAAATATCATTAATACTCAACAGTGAATCAATGGAAAAACTGTTCCTGCTTAGAATGTTGTTACTTCTTCTCTTCATCACTAATATTGCGACAAGAATAAAAATCCACAGTAAATATACTTTCGCGATATTTAAATATGCCGTCCTTTTTAATCCAAGTGGATTTATCACATTTGTTTTGATCTCCCCCCCCCCCCTTCATTTCGCCGTCAAGAGAACATCCGAGTTTTTAATCTTTCTTACGAAAGCAAACAGATTTAAAACTCAGACATGATACGTTTTCCCCTTTCCCATCTAAAATAAATATTCTGTTTGTACTTAATTTTCATGCGTTATTTGTTCACTTTTCGCTAGAAGAATCTTCATAAGATGTTACCACTGTATTGTTTGTCACGAACGTATTAGTTTGCCTTGCTAAAACGTGGCAGTTTAAAACTTACTGGCGTGATAAATAGCTAATTCTTAAAAATTATAGTTTTAAAGTTGGTGAAAGAGTACAGACTATCAGAAAATTTTTTTTAAATATAAAACAAGAATAATTTGCGTATGAATGTAACATAATAAAATGTATTCCAGAGTTGACATAGGGGGAAAAATCTTTTTAACATGGAAATTTTAAAAAGGAATGTAAATACATGCTTATTTCTTACTCAACTAGTTTTATTTCCCAGTTTCCTAAATATTATGATATGGTAGTTCAACTAAAGCAATTTGAAGATTTATATAAAGAAGAAAGGCACTAAACAGTTTTTCATGATTAAAAAAAAGTACCGTAAAGCTTTGCACCATTTTTCAAAGATTATTTTGTAATGCTCACGTAAATCATAGAAATTCTCTAAAATGACTTTTGAAAGTAGTTCTATTGTATTCTTAGATAATTAAGGAATAGTTCCATATTAATAAAACCTGTTTTTATATGTATTTTATATTTTTTAATAATTTTTTAAAAGTGGTGCAAAGTATACCATAAGGGCAGGTTACTTTGCACCACATGAAATAATAATTTGTTCGAAGTAAGAAAATTAACCTGGTGCAAAGTAACATCATTCAAGTTAACTACGGCACCTTATAGAATCGTGGGAAAACTAACAGGATTTGAATTTTTTTGGTATAAATCAGAGAAAATATTTAAAAACAAACATGTTCAGTTAATTGTATTTAATATGTAAAAAAAGAATATCACATCAACAAAACTTGCTGTTATTTTGTGGCAAAACTAAAAGGAACCACTTATATATTCGATGCATCAGAATTTTAAAATTTCTGTAGTATAAAAACAAATATTTAAAAATTTCCATAACCATCAGCCAGCTCTAGGACTGAGAAAACATCTCGTTTGCTAAAAAATTTGGGGGGATTTATACCTCCAACTAGTTCTTCCCATTTATACAAAAGGGCATCTTTATTAACAGGCCACTTCCAGTTATTTAATGACTTCGTCATGACACTCACGAACGCTCCATCCTCATAGAAGCTTTCAATGACACCTGGGTAGTACTCATTTTCGTACATTACAACTACAAATGAATCAGTCTGTTTGTTGATAGGTTTAAGCTGGAATATTGAATGTGTCAGTTCATTCTGTGTAGATATATTCATCTCTTCCATCTTCTTGCACCACTTTTGAGTTGGTGCAAAGTAGCCCCCTATCTGCTCTAAAACTAACTTCAAAAACAGTATCGATCATAAATGGATAAATATTCAGTTTAACAAGATTTAAACGTTATGATTTCAAAGACAATTAGTTTCTATATATAAATAGACAACACTGACCTTCAACTAAAATCATTTCCTTGGAGCAAAATACAACTTTTTCAGATGAAGATTTTAACTAAAAATAGTACCAGCACAGTCACACTTGGCAAACACTACTCAAAATGGCTTCTAAAACAGTAATTACCATTCATGTTATGAGAGGTGGTGCTATCTATCAGATAACAGTGAAAATATTGTTAATTATTCATTAGTGTATCTGCTAGATCGGATGAAATCTTTTTTCAACAATGGTGCAAAGTTACCCATCTAGGAGCAAAGTAGCCGCGGTTCACGGTACTTTCTGTTTGTAAAAACAGTATATTTCTACGTATATTTATGGACAAATATATATATATATACGTAATAACGCCCTACCAGTTATTAATTCTATTCTATTCCATTCATTCTCTACTTTTAATATTGTCTTTCCCCTTATGTAACGACTTCCGTTTCTGTGTGGCGCCTAGCTGTAGCTTGATATATTGCACCCTAGATGATCACGTGGGCAAACGAAATGCACTTCGTTTGTTCTGGTGTGAAAGTCGAACTGCGCGTCACTCAGCATGTCCGATAGGGGGGGGGGACAGACCGCTGGTAACTCTCACCACTGTAATTATCTTTTGTACATAATTCTTATTCATTATATTCCTTGTAATATGTTAAACATATAAATATCAATGTGGTAAAGTCCATAAACTTATGAATCCCATCGATTGGACTGCTTAACTAGATCGGATGCCGACTACAAATTTGAATCCAAGAAGCTTTCACATGCCGTAGATACCTTTTCTTCTGTTTCTGATTTCCGAATTTCGTTACAAATGAGAGTCCTTATAAGAGATATTACATATAGAGGAGAGGAGGGTATTATGGAATGGGTAATATGGAATACCGACGTTTTCGTCTCTGTTTGGTGCTGCTATCAAGTGGGAATACCATGAATTACTCAAGAAAGACTCCCATGATGCAGTGCACTGAGAGTTGACTGATTGTTGTTGTCGTACAACTCGCTACAGAACAAAGTGTGCTTTGTGATTTTCAAGAGTTTTTGCAGATAAGTTTTCAAACATTTTAACCCACTAGTATACATGTGACTTGAACATTGGTGTTAAGCATAATGTACACTAAAGGAATTGTAGTTTATTATACTGTAGTCTTTTTTTTGGCTGACAATGTCTTGTCCATCAGATTAAAGGTTTATATTCCATGATGGCGTGTCGGGTATTATAGAATACTAGGTATTCCATAATCCCATTAGACGCAGGAAATCTGAATCTTCTTCTTTAATAACCTACTCCCCATAAAAAAAATAGTTAGAGGATGAACTGAAAGAAAATGGCATAAAGATGGAACGAAAAGCTTCAAAACAGCAAAAGAAACCGAACATTCAAAGACCCTCTGTTAAGAAATTAAACTTAGACCGATCTTCTAGATCTAAACCTACTAGAGATGACTCCTGTGTTAGCAACGATGAATCGTTCCATTCTGGTGTATCTTCTGGAATGGACTTCATGCCATCAACTAAAGAACTGGAAAACAAAAACGCTGAATATATCATGTGTAACGGAAAATTCTCTGAAGATCAACAAGGGGAAATTTTGATTCAATGCTTCAGCTGTTCTCTGCGGGCTCACCTTGACTGTTCCGGAGCAGAGAAAGAAGATTATATCTGTGACTTTTGTAAATAGACTAGAAGCAGAAATTACATGCACATAATCTTAAAATATGGTTTTTATACTTTATACATAATAACTATGTTTTATGAAGTCTAATTAGTTTTTCAATGGTTTAAACTACCTATTCCATATTACCCGACTATTTCATATTAACCTCCATTTGTAACTTTTTAAAAAATAATTATTTTTTATATAACAGCAAAATAATTAGTATTATTTTACAAGTGACAGTTCATTACAATTAGTTATAGTATGTACTCATGATGATTTTGGGGATCTTTATTCAAAAACCAGTAAAGTTATTTTTAGAAATGTAAATGATTAATGACGAAAAAAAAAGAATGAAATGTAAATGGAATTTCATAATACCTATCCTCTACACATGTAGTTAAATTTATAATCTTCTATTGAACATATTTGGCGAAATAGTGTGAAAGAGGGAGAAAAGAATATCAAATATGCACCCGAATCCCATTAAGTGAAGTTTTTCTATTCAATATCATGGATTTTCATTCCTTACAAAAGAAAAATAAAGGGAAATGAAAGATTATCTCCTCTGAAACTTTGTAATCGTATCAGGCTAAACGTTTAGAGCGACGAAGTAGCACAAATGCTAAGTTGGGAGGCAGCTTGAGTTGAATTAAAACATTTCATATTTGATATATTTAGAAAATAGGAATGTGGGATCTAGAAGCTATTATTTAAACATTATAAATATAAAATAATGAAGAAAAACCTGTCATAACCTGTAAAACAAAGCAACCTGTTACGCATTTTTTTTTGCATATTTACCCTTCCTTCTGGTAAATATGTGAAAAAATAATATGCATGGCTGAAATTTTCCAGTGGAACTGCGTTTTCTTGTTAATGTTTAAAAGTAGGTCCAGGAGATGTTTCCTTTCTTGAGGCGGAATAAGTCAAAATAGCTTCCTAAAACTCTATTTCAACCATAAGATCGCATTTGTCACGCTTGTCTAGAAATATTATTTATTCATAAAGCCGTGCAGTCATTAGTGTCGACAGATAAGCATTGAGAAGAAAAAAAAATTCTGCAAAGTTCCGAGTAAAGAGTAAATATGGCTATATACCGAAGTATACGTTTTGAATAATTTCTGCGGAATAATTAATTCTTCTGTTTCCAAGAGAAACGAGTAAGGAAAAAAAAACTTATTTTTGACGCATAAATAGGGTGTTTTCTTGCCTTTTCTTAGCGTTATTTTTCTGGATATTTTCGAAAAAATTTTCTCATGTAAATAAGGTTATTTTCTCAGAACAAGTTTTATAATATGCGTTTCCAACAGCTGAATAAAGGAGTGATCTGAATAAAGGTAATAATTTATTTTACGATATTAATATCAGTATTAAGAAAATAAAAAGATTTTCTCGTTGATATTGAATGAGATTAAAAGGAGGGAAGAAGTTTTTTTTTCTGTTTTGTTACCTAAAATAACCCTTCATTCTATTTTAAATGTCAGAGAATTCGTCATTTTCGGTATTTGAAGATTACCAAAAATGTTCTAGGATTTCGTCAAATCCTCCAAAAGTATTTGCGTGACTTTGAAAATACGAATATGTTTTAATATAAAAAAAGCAGCTGAAGTTTAATAGTTACTGGAAATATAACTGATAAATGAATAATATGCTCCGTTTCCAATAATAGAAATTTGAGGTTTTTATTATAAAGAATTTTTAATATTTATTTGAACATCTGGGATTGTACTTTCACGGAATGATCTATGATACAGGTATAATTCTCACATTTAGGTATAATTCTCACATTTAAAAAGGACAAACCCATAGTGGACATTTTGGAGATTTGTACAAACTGATTGCTTACATTTAAGGAGATTGTTCGAAATAATTTTGGTACTCGCTCCATACTTCGCAAGGATTCTCATCGCTTCTGGCGCTTTGTTAACTCGAAATTATCTTTATTATACATAAATTCATTGTTAACTTAAAACAATTACTTACATTCAAGGGGGGACAAGGTTCGAATTCATTCTGGTACTCTCTCCATACTAAACAAGGATTCCCATCGCTTCACCACATATTATTCATAAAAACGACTTTTAATGGAATCTTTCATTTCAGCCCGAAATCGTGTGTCTGACAGAATCTTAAGTTGGACGGAATAAGTAAAGCTGTATACAATTTTTGAATAATCGTTTATCATATATGAAGTCATGCGATCTATTTGATAGAGGAAGACTAGTAAGAGATAAAAATGAATTTGAGATTGCCGTCTTGGGATTCACCAGCAGACTATTAATATCTGTTGATGTGTAAGGTATACACAAGATTCGATTCACAAGAATCGAACTTTTGAGTGAATGAATTAAAGAAGCTGCTTGAGATATGCTAATTTCGCATACGCGCTTAGGATAAATACCATACAGCGTCATTAATAAAAGAGGTTGTTAAGGTTGAAGAAAGGTTGTTAAAGTTGATAGATAAGCGAGAGGGAGCTACGGGGTAAGTAGCTCCAGGTGTTATCCTGCGCTAGTGCTTAGGGGGCCCAAAGTTTACGTGGCAGTACTGCTGGTTTGACTTACTGTTCGTGAGTATTGAAAAATATATTGTTCTTGAAAGCTGTATTTATATATATGTACAAGTAGTACGTATGAATCTTGTTGTTAAAAGCAAAGCCTACATGTGCAAGAATATTCAATAAACATTGTTTCATGTATAAACTGTGTTTGTATCAAATTCATTTAGAGTGCCACTTCAAATTATATACACCCAAGTCTGGGTAGAAGTGAGCTATATTTTCTCTATAGATGTACACCCCCTGCATAGGTTGATGGATAAATCAACAAAAATTTCATAGCAATGGTTAATCCTGATTTCACTTCATCGTATATTTCATTGAATTTTAGGATACCTCTAGGAGACGAAATTGAAAATGGATGCTTGAAAATTTTTATTGGCCCGCCAGTTTTTCATCTTTTAATAAATGTGATTTGTCTCTTAAAACACAATCTCATATGAGGATCCATTACTCCTAAATCGAATGACCTCTTTCAAGAAACGTTAATTACATAGGATGATCTTAATTGGTAACTAAAAAGTCCAGGATAGTGACCAATGATTTGTAGCCTAATGTAGTTGTCCATAACATATATAATGACAAAAGAAGACGTGAGGGTAATACGTGAGGGTCAGACATGAGTCATTAAACGCGAATCATACATTCCTACTCTCATCTGTTTTGGATCCGGGATTAGCAACCATGATTTCCAGACTCGCCGCTGTCTTAGAGGAGAGTCATATTAAGTAATGGCCAACGTCTTTCAAACTCTTAGGACGGAATCACAAAGAATACTTTTTTTATTCTAAGATCTTAAGTTCCCCATTTTTGGAACGAAGTTCTTTTACGCGGCTTACAGTAAACTCGCAGGAATCGTCACGTTACGAAAAAACGTCATGCCTCCTTAATAAGAGCTTTTTTTCAAGAAATCTGTGGTTGAATGGTTAAAGCATGGGACTACGGAGTATCGGACTATCGCACTACGGAGCGAGAGGTACCTGGTTCAAATCCCCTCTGGCCGTTTCGATTCCCACTCATTCTTGGTATAGCGCAGTGTATATATATATATATATATATATAATATATAAATATACAAATATATGCATATGTATGTATGTATATATATATATATGTATGTATATATATATATATATATATATGTATATATATATATATATGTGTGTGTATATATATATATATCTTTATATATAAAAGGCAAAGTCTGTGTGTGTGTGTGTGACCGAGTTTTTGTCTGCTCGCGGCGCAGCGCAAAGACGGTAGGACGGACAGTCTTGAGATTCGACACGAAGATGCCTCCCGAGGTCTCATTATGCACCTCGAAGCCCTTTTTTCGATTTTTTAATTAGATTTTCCGTAATTAAATATTTAGTCGCGATTTGGAGCTCCCGGACGAGTAAAAGCCCCGTAAATCCTAACGTATCCGTCCAAGAATTTTTTTTTCGGACGAGCCTATACGGGAAAGATGACACTATACGGAAATCACAATTAAAATTGTCTGTCTTAATTTATCGATTAATTGTGATTTTTTTCGATCGCCTGTACGCACCCGTTTTTCGGAAAAAAACGCGATTTTGTCCGTGACCCTTTTTTCCAAATTGTCGAATCGATACGTAAATGTCGTTACATTTTTACGAAATTTTTATCTCAGAGACCCTAGACATCACAGTTTCGAAAGCCAGAACCAAAATTAATTTACAAATTGTAGTTATTTTTTAATAATTTATTTTATGATTCGGAAACTCTTGCGAGAAATCTCATTTTGGAGATTTCGTTCTTATTTCCGGACGAAGGTAAAATAGGAGAAAAGCCAGTTTTTCGACGTCATGCACGTGATGTGTTGGGGCGTTTGTTTTCTATGAGGGATTCGGTGGTTAAAGGAAATCGATTACTATTGCAGTGATAATCGATTAAAAAATCACATTTAGTAATGCCGTAATTTTTTTGGCCAGCACTTAGTTAATATCATATAATTTGTGGTGTATTTGTGGAAAAAATCTATGAAGATTTCGAAGAATTTCAGCATGTGGAGGATGTGATATATTCGCTTTCAAGGAAATCGATTACTATTGCAGTGATATTCGATTAGTAATCCTATGTCAAAAATTTTGCCAAAATGTGCCAGAAAGGATTAAATTTATATGGGTAAAATAATGTATCGTGGTGAGGAAAAGGATGACAGCGACGCCCATTAACAAAGGGTTAATGGGCGTCCATTTAACGTAATGGACGCCCATTACGAAGAATTTACATGAAAAAATAAAAATATGCATATATTTTTCTTTAAACGTTATTTTTCCATTTTTGTTTCTTTAATTTATTAAGAAACAAAATGTACTTTTTTCAGTTTCATGGTAAAAATAGAAATATACCTTAAATATATACAAATTTAGGTTCAAATTAAACTTTAGTTTCTGCAGTATATGTTAAAAGCAGAAATTATGTCTTAAACTCAATTTTTTGGGAGTATTTATGTGCGTTAGCTTTGATATCACATTTATCCAAAGCAAACTGCTTATTATTTATGACTATCTAACACAAATTGTTTTTAACTATCAAACAAGAAACAGGTATATAATCATTAATCAAACATTGTTCTATTAACACAAAAAAAATATGGTTTTAAATCTTATACATTTCAAGATATAAAAAGTCGAAAGTGACTAAGGCTACTAAAAAATTGGTAATTACATTACCCGAGCAACGCCGGGTCGGGTACAGCTAGTATATATATATATATATATATATATATATACATGTCATCCGAAATAAGATCGTCCAAGCAGTCCAGGCCTTCCAGATCGTCAGACCTCATCAGACTGGATCATTTTATCAAACTGAATCGTTCAGACAATCCAGCAGATTACGAGAGCCGGTCCTTCAGTCTAAGGTGCGAAAACTGTTCGGTCAGTTCTTTATGAATCTTCCATTGAAATCAAATCATTGTCACCTGATATTTCCTGCGAGCGTTCAAAGATCGAAACAGAATATTAGCCTCAGTCCAAATCATATTAACATTGTGGAAGACCTGAAAATATATCTTTGAAAGAGAAATTTCAATACTGAATATTTTTTTTTCATTTTGTGCACCTGTCTTTGTACCGGGTGCAAAGTTAGGATTGCAGAACATGGTATCCGAGTATCCAGGGGGAAATTATTCGAACTGAAACCCCTGTTCCGATAGTTGCAGACCCAGGTATTCGAAAGTAGTCAATCTTGGGTTAAAAACATTTTAATAGCAATAAACACTTTTACCATGCTCCACAATTTATCACCATCTAGATCTTTGGAAACAATTTTAAGCGCATCCACAGTACCAACGACAAGATCCACTTCAAGCATCTCAGTCGTAAATCTCTCCTGCTGTTAAAAGATAAGCCATCGACTGTCAATTGCTTTTATTAATTTATTTTGGATAAACTTTTTAACATAAATTATATTTATAGCAGTTATAAAGAGCAAAAATAGACTTCATAATTTTAAATGACATAAAA
Source organism: Dolomedes plantarius (assembly GCA_907164885.2). Lineage (NCBI taxonomy): Eukaryota > Metazoa > Arthropoda > Arachnida > Araneae > Dolomedidae > Dolomedes > Dolomedes plantarius. The sequence goes on from OU015493.1 coordinate 212,339,163, forward strand.
AGTCAATCTAATTTAATGGCAAATTGAAAATAAACACACAATCCTTACAGATAATTTGGTCGTTTCGGATTTTAGAATCCATTTTTTAAAATTAACCCAAATCAAAAAGAAATGTATTTCCTACTTACGCCATAAACTAACATTGTTTCCATTAGAAATCAATAGAGTTTTTTCATTAGATTAGATAGACATCTAATCAAATGAAAAACGAAATTGGATAGACATCTAATTAGACATCCCACGAAATTAGATAGACATCTAATTTAGTGGGAAATTGAAAATGAACACACAATCCTTACAGAGAATTTTGTCATTCCGGATTTTAGAATTCATTTTTTTTTAAATTAACCCAAATCAAAATAGATTAAAAAGAAATGTATTTCCTACTTACGCCATAAACTAACATTGTTTTCATTAGAAATCAATAGTTTTTTTCATTAATATCCAGTGTAAACGTTTTGTTGTTCATGTATTATTCAATACCCGGGTATCTGGTTCTGTAATAATTTGAAAATCGAAACCCGAATCCGATATTTTTAGTCCGTTTCTTCAATCCCTAGGGCAAAGATAAGGAATTCATCAAGCTCATCCATTCCGAATTTCCAAATTTCTTGAGATATATTTGTAGGGAGTTATGTATGCATCACGTTAAGTTTAAGTCTTGTTAAGAGTGGTTTGATGGAACTTTTGTCGTTTCTCGTATTTAGTGGGGATGTTTGCGACACAAATTGTCTGTCTTAGACCTGCCGCACACTGATAAAGCACATGTCTGAAACACTCGTGTCTGATACAAGCTGCATTGAAAAGGCAAGATTTTTTTTTTCGCCGAGTGCTTACACCAATCAAACATGATCATGTCGGATTGGTCTGATGCAAGCTGCATTGAATAAAAAGAACTATTTGTATACCATGTTTTTAAATTTTCTGTTGAATCATATAAACTTGACAATTCTGTGTATTAATAAATCCTTTTTAAATTTTTTTTTAATGAACTATCCCATCAACTTTAAAGAAAATGAAGTTAATTGGAAGTTAACTTGCGTTTAACTTTTCGTTACCGTCCCGGCCGATAGATGGCCACACCAGTCTGCAAAACAAAATTAACTGAAAATGCATTCAATTCTGCATAAGTTGGCTAAAAGTATCAAAAGAATGCACTGTCATCGTGTTCTGAGCTATTCTAAAAGTTTCAAATGTCTAGCTAGTCGGGAAGTTAGTTAAAAATCGATTGCAAGATTTGCACTAGACAAAGAAACAAGAAAGCGAGTTAATAAAGACATCTAAAAAATCAGTTATTTTTCAGCCGAGAGGTTACACCATCAGACCAATGAGACATGATCATGTCTGATTGGTGTAAGCACTCGATGCTAAAATAACTGCTTTTTCAATGCAGCAACTGTTTTTTCAAGCAGGGGTTTCGTTATAACGACTGTGGTTTTATAACTCTATCACCTTGAAAATTAAATCGAAACAGAACGACTTTCGGTGTTTAAAAAGCCATCATTGGCTTATGCTTCGAGAAACTGTGTACAGTAAAATCGGCACTATTGTTTTACACCAGACAAGCTTGATTATATCAGGGTCCCATTTATCAAGATCAAAAAGAGAACATTAGCAAAACCAACGTTGGTGTGTTTAAAAAGCCATCATTGGCTTATGCTTCGAGAAACTGTGTACAGTAAAATCGGCACTATTGTTTTACAACGGACAAGTTTGATTATATCAGGGTCCCATTTATCAAGATCAAAAAGAGAACATTAGCAAAACCAACGTTGGTGTGTTTAAAAAGCCATCATTGGCTTATGCTTCGATAAACTATATCCAGTAAAATCGGCACTATTATTTTACACCAGACAAGCTTGATTATATCAGGGTCCCATTTATCAAGATCAAAAAGAGAACATTAGCAAAACCAACGTTGGTGTGTTTAAAAAGCCATCATTGGCTTATGCTTCGAGAAACTGTATACAGTAAAATCGGCACTATTATTTTACACCAGACAAGCTTGATTATATCAGGGTCCCATTTATCAAGATCAAAAAGAGGACATTAGCAAAACCAACGTTGGTGTGTTTAAAAAGCCATCATTGGCTTATGCTTCGAGAAAATGTATACAGTAAAATCGGCACTATTATTTTACAACAGACAGGCTTGATTATATCAAGGTCCCATTTATCAAGATCAAAAGGAGGACATTAGCAAAACCAACGTTGGTTGGCCACAAATTGAGTACTAAAGAAGTGAATTCAGGAGAAGAAAAAAAAATTCGGATTTGTTTTTGCTTATTAATGTTTTCTCGGATTATTTGTAACCAAACGTCAATACTCATTACACTGAGAGGGAAAAAAAATATGCATGTCAGTTGTGTTTGAGGAGTGTAAACATGTCCATTACGCTTGCAGAATTTAAATAACACAAAATTAATAAGGTAACACCTTGTTTACACAGGGGTTTCTAAGAAATGTTTACACAAAAGATTTAGCTCATTAACAAAGGCGAAAAGTTTTAATCTCTGTAGTTAATTTGCGTGTTAAGGGAAGAGAGCAGACTGCATAGACGTTTGCAAATTTAATAAGTAAACAGGCTCGTAAATTGGAATGTTTCAATTTAATTCGGAACGCACTTTACACAAAGAATTTTTTTTTTTTTTTTTACCCTAGATTTCTGATTCAGAATACTCCTGTTTAAAAAAATGCCAATTAATTTTCGCAGTGCTTTAGGATGACAAGATTTTTATGCGAAATTAACAGAAATAATTAGAAATTGTAAAAAAAATGTATAATCAGTGCTGTTCAATGATAAAAGTCAAACTCAGAATTAAAATAAAAAAATACATTTTTTACAGAAAAGTGTATAATGCACTATAAAACATTTGCTTGCTAGGATTTCTTATAACACAGTGGTAAAAAAAAAGATTTTCATGAAAAGTCACCCGTTATTTAATCTTGATTTTTTAGATATCTAGAGAAAATACGTTTTCTTCCTTCTGCACGAGTGGCTTAAACATGACTGATTTTAAGATATCTGCCTACATTAAAATGACTCTTTCGGTGAGCATTTTTGAATATTTTTTCTCCCTTTGAAAAGGTAACCTCCTAAGACTAACTGTTTTGTTTTTATTTGTGCGATTGTTAAAAGAGTCAATTAAATGGCCAATATAATAAACCGAAAGTGGTGCTTAAAAGACAGGAAGTACATCCTTAAGGCTGCTATGTACTAAGAAAAAAATCGTATTTCCCTTTTCCTCTTCTTGCAGACTCTTGTGGTGGGAGGAGTCCAGTTGACAGTTGGAGAATTTCACCCCACCCCCCTTAGGATTGACACTTTGAGGGATTGTAATGTCTCTCTCTCTATAGGGGGTTAAGCGCTGCCTCATAATTTTTTATTTAATATATATTTTTGTCAACTATTTACAGGTACATAAATGCTGATAATGAAATAAAATTGGTATTGTCAGATAGCCTGAACTTTTCTGCAAAGCGCTACAGGATTCATTTTATAAATTTCGTCCCCCGAAGGAATTTATGAGCGTTTAAAACACACTATACCAGATTTTCCTACGAATAAATATGAATATTATATTTTTAGAATTATTAGAAATATGAATTGCATATTTTTAGAAAAACGAAAAATGTACACAAATGTAAAATTTATTTCTCTATGACGGAGTACAATTAAAAAAAAAAATCTTTGAATCCAAGTCGGCAATACGTGGACAAATTTTCTCCATAGGTTAACATTGAGGTGAGCGAATCCAATGGGGTTAGTACATAGCAGCCTTAAAATGCATTTTTCCGAAAACTAATTTTTCAGTTACTTTTATATACGAGGAACCTAATTATTTAAAAAGATTTAAATGTATTTCAATGAAATTTTGAAACAGTGATTGACACATTACAATGTTTGGAACTAATAGCTAAGCGCTATGTGTTAATTTAGTGAATTTACAAGTACCTCTACTTAAAAAAACGATAATTAAAAAATCTGTTTCTACTTATTTTCATATACTGCTGTGGGTTTTGAATGTATCGTAAAACTTCTAATTCATTATACAGGTAAATGTCACAGTAGCATGTTGTATAAAAGAAATAAAATACATTTCGTTGAACTGAGTGAAATGCGTCTGGCGTAAGCATTCCATTTTACTAAAAATATATGCAAAATTCCCTATTTTTAAAAATATTATGAAAATGTTTCTAGAATTAAACTTGTTTTCATGATTTTTATACTACATTTGCTCATTAAATATGTATATTTTAATCTTTAAATTTAATATATACGGATTTAATTAGCATTAGATATATAAACAAAACGTTCTCCGAACGTAGGCTGATGCCTTAAGTAGAAAAAAAAGCCTATATATATTATTTCTAGAAGGTGTTTTCTTGTTTTATCCCTTTTTCTTCGTTCATACATAACCGAAATCAATAAATGAGGTACCATTTTAAAGATTATGACCTCCGCTTTGTGATAATAGTTAACTCAGAATGACGCATCATATTGTTTGTTTGAAAATCGGAGTATAAACATTATAAACAATTTTTCTTCCCCTAGATGGCGTGCGCTAGATTTTTTCATTTTACCATTATCAGTCGCACTAAACTTTTAAATTTAAAAATCGTTTGCTTTTACTATCATTCTGGGATTTCGTTAATGAGTTTCTTTATTGGCAACATCCACGTAGGTGTACATTATTCTTTCTGCATGGAAAAACCATCTATATTATTTCTAGAAATGGATTTTTTGCGACAATCCCTTTCTCTCCCTTCATACTTAACCAAAATCGATAAATGAAATAATATTTTAAAGATAAAGTTCTCCGCTTCTGACGAATTGTTAATTCAGAATGACACATTGTGTTGTTTGTTAAAAAAGTGAAAAAATGACTTTTGGCCCTAAAGTTCTTTCCCTGGAGGCGTCGAAATAGTGTTCACAGAGGTTTTGTAATGTAAATATATTTTCCACAATTTTGTGTCATGTTTAACTTTTAATATTGCCTACAAAGGTGTTTTGGCGTGTATCATGTTCCCCCGTTTTGTATAATGCTTCCCGTCCAATAGTGTGACCAAAGGCGTTTTGTAGTTGGTTTTGTATTATCCTTGCGTACCATTGTTATTTGACAAATAGACAATGACTACAAATGAACCGGTTCTTCTTTCTGTAATTGGTATTGTATTATCCTTGCGCACCACTGTTATTTGAGAAATGAACAATGGCTGCAAATGAACCGATTCTTCTTTCTGTAATTGGTTTTTTATTATCCTTGCGCACCATTGTTATTTGACAAATAAACAGTGACTACAGATGAACCGATTCTTCTTTCTGTAGTTTGTTTTGTATTATCCTTGCGCACCATTGTTATTTGACGAATAAACAATGGCTACAAACGAACCTATTCTTCTTTGTGTAATTGGTTTTGTATTATCCTTGCGCACCATTGTTATTTAACAAATAAACAATGACTACAAATGAACCGATTCTTCTTTCTGTAATTAGTTTTGTATTATCCTTAAGCCCCATTGTTATTTGACAAATAAACAATGGCTACAAATGAACCGGTTCTTCTTTCATCCGTCTACAAACAACAGCCTTGCTATAAAATTAATCGCATTTTATTCTCATGCGAAAGTTCCGCACGGACCACCAAAAATATATTGGTACTTTTTCGTTAGCTGGGCGTATTTGGCGTTTGTCCTAACAAGTATCACCATTGGCGAGAATGAAAAGTTGCCAGTCTAACAACCCTAGGAAAACGATTTAATGGATAGACAGGCTACATTTTGAAGACGTATTGTACCACACGAAACGTTGGACGAAGACGTCGGATCAGTGGGTTTAAATCTGAGAGAACGTAAAAGTTCAGACACCCAGCTAAATAACCCCAAAATTCCCGTGAATAAAAACTGGAAACTAATTAACCATAAACTATATTTGTATTCTTCACAATCGCACAAAATATTGAGGAATAGTGATGGTGATCTATATGGCGATATAACGCTGGCGATGTAACTGGCGAACAGCACGCCACCATTTCCAATCGTACCTAGCTGTAGTTCTGTGGTGACAGTCTTTTCGGTGACATCTTGAAAGATATTAAAGAATTTTGATCGCCTAACTAAATATTTACTAAATTAATAAAATATTCATGGTTACTTATATATTTTGTTTATTCACGCACATGTATTACGGGAGTTACAGTTAATTAAACAAAACAACAGAAAATGTGACTTGTGAACCATATTTGGCTACATATCCCTTGCTCCCAACTAACGGAAAAGTACCCAAATTTATTTTATTAATACGTCATACAGTAACGGCATAACGTAATAATTGAGGAATTTACAAAACGTAAAATACTCATTTCGTACCTTTTAATAGAGGAAATAACGTGATATGTATAAAAACATAGAATAACTATGCCATCTGACACTTTAACAGAACCTCTGGATGTTTAGTTCACTCAAGTAAAAGAAACAAATTTTCCAAAATGACTGAAGAATAGTTTCTTTTTTACCTTTCATCAGTATACTTCATTCCTTCAAACAAAATTAATTAAAATATATGACATTTCTTAGACACTTCACTGTTAGCAAAAGGGCGGTGACCATTAAAATATTAAACAAGTATTCTTACGTGTACAAGAAGAAATTTTTTACGTAATACTTAGAGGCATGCAAATATGTAAATCATCCAGAATTAAAATTATTTTTTGTCTCGTTGGTTTAAAACATAAAAAAAACATATTTTCAACAAAATTATACGTTTTTATATTTAAAATATAATACATATCTGCACATTATTACATAAAAATGCATTATATGATAGGAAAAATTATTTTTAGTTATTACACATTGTACAATAACCTTTTTACAAAAACTTGACTTCAGCTAAAAAATGTTGAATAGCATTGTAAAACAACTAACGAAAAATAAAATATTTTCTTAAATTGAGACTATTTTCTATTGGGAGAATCAAAAAAAGGTATCCAGAATAAATGTAGAGACTTGTATAACAACGTACATTTCAACATACTTAGTTTTAGTTGGAGTATATTGAAAGCATGCATTGATAACATTCCTTTATATTTTACAACCTTTTTAGTCTTTAAGTAACATTTGGACAAGAAAAATCTTAAACTGTAGAAATAAGATTTATATTGTTTCTAAAGAATTTTGAAGAATCTTTTCTTTTACAAATAAACTAAAGTTATTATTTGTTTTAAAATAAACTTTTATGAAATACATTGCATTACCATCATATTAGGAAGAATAATATGATCCTCGAGATAAAAATTTTAAAATAGAGACTGTATTTACATTTTTAAATAATAGAGAAAACAATCGATACACATTACAATTATTTCTGCAGCATTATTTGTACCATTAATTATATAACCATAATTTCAAATGTCTAAATCCCGAAGGTAGAAAATTTTGGATTGTCGTCACGCAAGATGCAACATTCTCAATTAAAATTAGCATATAAAATGAAAATTTATGAAGGAGTCAGGTTTGTTAAAGTTTAATTTTTCAATATCTTTTCTTATCAAAAATAATACGAAAATTTATTTTTCCATAATAATTTCAAATGAAGTTTAAAAAAAAAAAAATCAATATTTTCAGCAAAATGGAAGCATTTCTGAGTGAAAATCTCCTCGCTTTTTCTCCTACGGTTAATTATCTCCATTTAAAGTCAAACTCAAACAATTGTATACCTGCATTAAAAGTCGTCGTCTTAACTTACGTCAATTAGAGATTAATTTCCACTGAATTAACGTGATGTATGTATTGACGAAATTATGGAACACAACTTTTGATTTATAAACATTTGGAAAGGCCGTTTCCTCCTGCGTATTTTCATGCAAATGAAGATCGTCATTAATTAAAATAAAACATACGAATACATCATATCTTTTTATTCACTGCCTGTTCCACAATCTTCACTGAAATGCAAATTAGTGTAATCCTTTTCATAACTTTATTGAAGCTGGAATGGATAGATTCGAATTATACAAATTTTTCTAATAGATGACTCGAATGAGTAACTGCAAATATTTGTACTAATGAACAAAGAACAAAAAAAAAACCATCCATAAAGATTGCAGTGTAAATAGTAGAAAATGTAAATAAATTGCATATAAATGAATAAATTGAAGAAAAGGAATATGAAATATGTACGACGTATAAAGGCTTAGCGCTATTGCTCTGCATTTCAGAACCGAGTTGTAACGAGTCAAAATTCTAGGAGATTATAATGAAAATATAAAATCAACAAGCCTCCTTTTTTCAGAATTTTATCAACCTCTTTTTGAATGTTAACAACCGTTGCTTATTTCGAATTATTTTTTTTTCTCTAATGCGGAGGCACTTTGTCGTGAGATATTCATCTTTTATCCTTCACCTCAGTGGCGTAGCGAGCATAACTGGCGCCGGGGCACGATACCTTTGTGGCGCCCCCCCCCTGAAAAACATATAGTAATATAATATATAGACCCTATATTGGCGCCGTCGATAAACATATAATAACATAATATATATACCTTATATTGGCCCTCCCCCCCGAAAAGCATATAGTAACATAATATATAGACCTTATGTCGGTGCCCTCCCCTAAAAACATATAGAAATATAATATATAGACCTTATATTGGCGCCCCCCACAAAATAATATAGTAATATAATGTATATACCTTATATTGTCGCCCTCCCCGAAAAACATAAGTAATATAATATATAGACTTTATATTGGGGCCCTCCCCTGAAAAACATATAGTAATATAATAAATAGACCTTATATTGGCATCCACCTGGAAAACATATAGTAATATAATATATGGATCTTACATTGGCACCCCTCTGCGAGTGGCGCCCGGGGCATGATAGACCCCCTTAATTTTAATTTATATTATTAATGATATATAATGTTAGTAGTAATAATAATTATTATTTATATTACTAGGGGCATCGCCCCTAAGCTCGCTACGCTCGCTCCTCTGTTATGGATAATAGCGAGATACATAGTAGTGATTCTCGGGCAATGTAACAGCTTCCATCCATTTTCTGTTGTCACCCTTAATGCGAAGGGCGTTTCATCACTGTTGAATTATCAGCTGTAAAATTCAATTAAAAATCGAAAATTTAAGATATAGACTTGAAATGAATTTATATGAATAAGAGAGATTTCAGCTTCCAGATGATGTAAATATTTTCTTTGTAAGATAAAAACTCGAGGAGCATTGAAATTACATCCACATAGTGGACCGTAATTCTTGAAAAACTGTTTCATTTTTTGATAAAAATATTAGTCTGTTTTAAAATAATTTTAAACAACTGAGGTCTAGTTTGAAAGAGAAATGTCTGTAGTCTTAGACTGTAAAAATATAAAAATTCTACGATCATTTTTTGGCGAGTTATCGTAATCTGAAGATGAAAAAGTCAATATTTTCCCACAAAACATAAAATGAAAAAAAAATTAAAGTCCGACGAAGATGAGACATGTCTTACTTTAGTCCCCCCCCCCACTTTTCTGCATCCATTGGTATCGCTCTCGACCCCATACCCCCAGCGGTTTCGGAGGAGATAGCGTGACAAGCTTTTGACAAAGGCAGCGGGAGTTACTTTTTTTAGAATAGAGAGATTAATTTGAATATTAAATTAGTTTATTTTTATTTTATTAATATGCTATATTTATAAATATAAAAAAAGTATATTAATAATATAATATAATCGTTATATCACATAAACAGTAGAAGATCTTTAATCCGGCAAGTCTGAGACGTCAGTCGTGCCTTATTAGCGATTGTACCGGATTATCGAAAGTCAATAATTTTAATAGGAATACATATTAATAAGATAAACCACTCTGTATAAAAAATGCAGATGATTACAACATGCATTTTACGTACATTCTGAACTTGTGCAGACGATATAAATATTTCGCACTGAACCAAGTGTACAAATCACAAAAACGAATTTCAAGTTTAGGTTTCTTTAATGTGTGTCTTGATTCCGTATTCTTTGCTGTAACAGCTTGAGCAGCAAACTTCATAAGTTCCTCTTTTTTTTTTTATATCGTAAGTAGTTGAAGAACCAAAATATTGAAATCACGCATTATGAAGTTTCTGTTTTCATCTTTTACGAGATGATTAATTACACAGGGCAACAAAAAAAAAATTTTTTTTTTTGGTGCCTAGGATTTTTGAACTGTTTTTAGTTATATTTGGGGCGCTGAATCTAAATATGAAATCAGTTTTTCTCTATCAGCTCTACTTTTTTAGATACATCCACTTATTGATAAATATATCACAGATTTATCAATGTGATTTTTCTATGCAATACACTCAAGTATGTGTGATTTAATCCTACTTATTAACTGTCTGCTGTCCAGTTAGTTCCAGGAAAATCCGCTAAAATAAATAATATATCTAGTTTTTGTCGTGTAGTGAGAGTCATATGCTTACGCTTATCAGTTTTATTAACACTCGAAGATCTTGTGTTAATAAAACTAATCTATATATACAAAACAGTTCCGTAACTGACTCATTCATTCACTGACTGACTGACTGACATACAACGCACAGACCAAACCGCTGGACCTAAAGGGCTGAAATTTTGCATGACGATTCTTCTAATAGTGTAGGGGTGCACTAAGAAAGGTTTTTCAAAAATTCTTCTTAGATTTTTTTAAATTAAATTTTTAAGCTGTTTTTTAAACTTTATTTACGTTTGCATTTAAAATAATACATTGAGGGTTATAAAATTTATATGTCGAGAAAGATCATAAAAATTTCTTCAAAATGAAATTTTGTTTCGAATTTTTACCTCCATTTCCTGATTTTTGGCGAATTTTTAAAGATTAATTTTTAGAATTTAATTTATTAAATGCCGATCACGTGATTTCTTTTTCTGGTACTTTCAATAAATTTATCGTCACGTGCGTAACAACTAAATGGACAAAAAAAATATTTTTTTCTCTTTCTAATGCAGCAGACGATTGGATATTATCCAAAAAAATGCATATCCCTTACGATTTTTTTATAAATATATATATATATAGATAGATATATATATTACATCAATTGTATACATTGATCATCGCATTTATTATAAATATATATATTTATTTTTTGGCATAAATTTCATACGTTGACCGTTGTATTTAATTTGAATGTACTCCGTAGCGAAGCGCGGGTTTTCAGCTAGTGTAAATATAATAATAAAGCACAATGTTTTTCAGCTGGGCTTCGAGAACATTGTGCAAACGTGATTTGTAACCGTTAGAAAACGGGAAACACAGTACTGAAAGGAACACTTAACTGACAGTTAGTTACGATAAACACCGAGTGAACTAAAATCGCGGGAACAAAGGCCCTAGACAACACCGTATAACTGCATGAAACACAGACGAACTGAAAAGTCACCTAGCGGGTACAGCCAGTGCAGAGGGGGATGTCGAATTCACCCGAAAAATCCCGAACGCCAGCGGTTCAATCGGTGCTGAATTACAGAATGTGCCGAACCGTAGAATGCCGGACTAAAGAGCTCCTACTGTAATTTCATTCTATTTTATGCAAGTTTATTACAATAAAAAGGGTCCGAACGTAAAATTACAATATCGCCATCATTTAGAACACTGGTTCCTAAACGGTGGTCCGAGACATGCCAAGTGATCCCCGAGGTCAGGAAGTAATCGAAAAAATAACATTAAAAAATCGGATTCTTCATTTCGAAACGACCGTGAATTTGAACAATTTTTTAAAGTTATTTAAAAAAACATATATATATATATGATAATATTGGAGAGATGCAGTCGGTTTGAGTGTTGATTCAGGAAAACACTGATGATATCTAGGAGATTAACACACGTGGATCCAGAGAAGGGAACACAAATTTTAGTCGATATCCAGGAAATCATCTTTATTTAATTGTGAAACATCGCGAAGGCTGCAGCGGCCACATGATTTTTCCGGCGTCTATGCCAGGACGGGACGTAAAAACATACAGGAGCGGACCGCAGGTCCTAACGCAACAAAAGTTAGAAACGAAGAGCGAGCGGACAGCATGTCCGATAGCGACAAGAGTTAGCAACGAAGAGAGGGAAAAGTCTTGCGTTCATGCAATATTAAATGGGTGTTTTGCGATATTTTCGCCAGAGGGCCTAAACTAATAAATTTTTAATTGGGCGACCTAGATTCGGGGAGTTCACGTGTCCACTTAAGCTTCCCGGGGATTGATAAATGCCGCGCTTGCTAGAGCTGAGACCTATGGCCTGGGCATAGGATAAGTGGCCATAAGTGCTTGCAAAGTGGGGTTTTTTTGACGTTATAGAGACATAAATTCAGAGTGTTTCGAGGGCTCTTCAAGAATTTTGACACTATACGGACATTCGGAATCTCATAAACTTCGAACACTCATATCTGGGGATGTTATTGAGTTCCGATACTTCACATGCCTGCTTAATGATCTGCAGGGCTGCGATAAATTATACTTACTTTACTTTTAGGTCGCAAATTTTGGAAAAGGGGTCGTGCTTTATTAAAAAGAGAATTTAGAATATGTTTTAAAGTAAAGTAATTTAGGACGTCGCGTTTTCTTGTTACATATATATATATCACTATTTTCTTTTATTAATTAAACTGTCCAGTACCTATATAATTAAAAGCCAAATAAGGGTGGGTGGGATTGGGGCCTCTCACTTTGTGAAGAAAAGTCATCAGAATTGAGCTCCTCATATACGGACATTTCTAATAGAATTTGCCGGGGAAATGTTACACTTTTTCGGCATTGGTTATTCGACTTTCACGGCAACAGTTTATATATATATATATATGCATGTTTATCTGTCTCTCACTCTCTCTCTATCTATCCATATACATGTATGTATATATATATATATATATATATATATATATATATATATATATATATATATATATATATATATATATATATATATATTTATATATATTTATATATATATATATATATTTATATATATATATATATATATATATATATATATATATATATATATATATATATTTGAGAGGAAAAAAGTAGTTCCCAGTTTTTTTTTTAATTCTAAAAATTCCTGTATTTTTTGCCACTTTCTGATCTTTTGAGTACGAAAAAAAAATCCTTTTTCTGCTTAAAAATTTTCTAATATACCTCCTGTTACGCAGACTTGTAGCGTCACTTCCTTTACCCGGCATCACAGCCATTTGAGAGCTCGTCTAATCCATGCAAGCTGAAAAATATCGTTCATTACCATGTTTTTATTAAATCGCTTTCTTGTTTGTTTGTTTGTGTCTGTTTGTCCAGTACAAATCTTGCAATCGGATTTTAACTAACTTTCCGACAAGCTAGACACCTGAAGCTTTTAGAATAACTCAAAACACGATACTTTTAATACTATTAGCCACCTTTAAGCAGAATTGAATCCATTTTCAGTTAATTTTTTTTTCTAAATGGTTCAGTATCTATCAGCCGGGACGGGAACTAAAAGTTTAACCTCAAGTTAACTCCTATTTCTCTAGTTAAACGATTGATTACTCATTTGATACAATTTTATTACGCATTAGATCATTTTCTTTGAAGTTGATGGGATAATTCATCAAAAAAATTTTAAAAAGTATTTATCAATACATAGAATTGTCAAGTTTATATGATTGAACAGAAAATTTAAAAACATGGTATATAAAAAGTTATTTTTATCTTGTAACTATTAAATTTTCGTTTTCCGATTCAGTTTCCTTTTACAGTATATCTATTATTTCAAATTACTTTGTTTACTGAGAAAGTAAAACTCATTTTTGACTCTAAAAGGATTGGTCGGGTATGTCACCGACGACATTTTTAATAATATTAATAATAATAATTATTATTAATAATTAATAATTATATTAGTATTAGTAGTGTTATTAGTATTAATAGTAGTATTAGTATTCCCTGATCAACAAAAGGTTAGGGACTGTTGACGCCTGGCTATGTTGGCAATCGCCAAACGCGCTCTTGAAAGAATACAAATATAGGTATCATAGTTTTTATTTCTTATGTTGGCATCGTAAACTAAAAGATATTAGAATTTGTTTGAAATCGCTTGCATAAGAAATAAAAACTATGATACCTATATTTGTATTCTTTCAAGAGCGCGTTTGGCGATTGCCAACATACCCTTTGGCGTCAACAGGGACCACTGAGAGCAGATAAATCTAAGTCCATTCGCTGCAGGTATGTATAAAGACGATACATGATTTTCAATAGAGTAATATTTTAAAACAGCAAGGTGAAAGTGAATGAGCCGAAAAGTTAAAGTAGACCCGACAGAATTCACCACCAGAAAGCCTTCTCACCGGCCGCGTGCCAAGTTTTCATATCGGTAATGATATGGCTCCCACTAATGTTTGAGGCGCATTTTAAGACGTAATTATTCTTCCGAAAGAAATACAAATATTTCTGTACCATAATAAAGTTGTTTCTTGAATTTCACCACTACCACACACTTACCATTTTTATTGGATCAACATGCCTCTGGTTGCTATCAGTATTTTCCTAATCGCCTCTTGCCGCGGAGTATATTAAATGATTTGTAAGGTATACACAAGATTCGATTCACAAGAATCGAACTTTTGAAAGAATGAATTAAAGAAGCTGCTTGAGATATGATAATTTCGGCATACGCGCTTGGTATAAATACCATGCAGCTTGATTAATAAAAAGGTTGTTAAGGTTGATAGATAAGCGAGTTAGGGGAGCTACGAGGTAAGCAGCTCCAAGTGTTAACCGGCGCTTGTGCTTGGGGGTACCAAAGTTTACGTGGCAGAACTGCTGGTTTGACTCTCTGCTGGTTTGTGAGTATTGCAAAGTATATTTCTATTGAATGCTAATATATATTCCGTATAAGTAGTACGTATGCTTATCGCTGTAAAAGCAAATTCTATATGTGCAACGAATTCAATAAACATTGTTTCATGTATAAACTGTGTTTGTATCAAATTCATTTAGAGTGCCACTTCAAATTATATACACGCAAGTGTGGGTAGAAGTGAGCTAATTCTCTATAGATTTCTTTTTTTTTATTAGGAAGGACGTTTCTAGGAACTAGCCTCTGCACGACCAGCATGGTCGCTTTTAGTTTTATATTTTCTTTTGAAAAACAACTCAACTGAAAGTAACATATGTAAGGAATGTTACTATTACCTGTCATCATAAAGGTATTTTGTTAAGTGTTGTTCTTGTAAGGCTGATTCTAAAACATCGTGATTAAAAAATGTGAATTTCCATTACATCAGAACAGAGTTAAAGATAAGACTGAGAAACTCAACATCAATGATTTTAAAAATTACATCCCTCTCTCTATGTACTATTTTTGAAAATTAAGATATCTACACTTTATCATTGCATAAATAAGAAATGTTTGGGGAAAATTTTACTCAATACTAAATACTCAATTTTTATCAATACTCAATTTTTATCAATACTAAAGCATATAAACATTTGTATTTTTCATATGCTTTAGTATTGCTAAAATTATAAAAAAAAATTTTTATTTAAAAGAAAATTTTTTTAAATATACAAAACATGGGAATTTTCTTTAGATTTTACTAGGGTATATTTTTGAACTTATATATATAGACTATGAAAAATATTAGAACAAAATAATGGATAGAAAGCTTTGAATTCTAAGCGGAAGTAGTATACTAAGTGACAGAATGTAATTCTTTCATTCTTAAATATGACTATTTTACAGAAATATTTTATTCAAGAGGGTATATTTTAACTATATCAAAACAAAGATGCACCATTTCTTTATATACTAAAAAAATCAAATGCATTACTTGAATAACAAATATGTTATAAGCAATCGAAAAATATGAATTTTTAGGCCATAAATCGACGGTTTAAAATGTATGAGCCCCCTTAAAAAATGGAGTAAAAATTCAACAGGTACTAAAATATAGTGTGGATTACATCACTCTCTGTATGAACTATTGTTCATAATTCAGATATCTTCACTTGATCATATCAAATAATAAATTGTTGCGAAAATTTCTTCACTTATAAAATGGAGTAAACATTCAGCAAGTACTGAACAAAGTGTAGAAAATTAACTATTCCTGGCTGTCGTTTGCTGTGCCGGCGACGGTTAAACCTAACCTCGAGATCATTTATGCTCTCTCTTTCACGCCTCTCTCTTAATGAATTATTTCTTCTTCACTTTCTTTATTGAGACCGTTCCCAATTTTCACTTCATCGTGTAGCTCGCTTTCGAGCATTCCCGATTTCAGCGTGTTAATTTCATGTTGACACGAGGTTGCAAATTGCGGACGGCCGCTAACGTTTACAACTGGTAGTTGTAGCCGTTACCGTTCGGTATGTATAAATATCGTCTATTTTTGTGCCGCATACCTACGCGTTTTATATATATATATATTAGAATTCCAAATGTTTAAATATTTAGGATTTATTTAAACATTTGGAGTACCATCTTGAAATAACAGTATGTGCGCATATGTCTTTACTAGCTGAAAACTCGCGCTTCGCTACGGAGTACATTCAAATTAAATACAACGGTCAACGTCTGGAATTTATGCCAAAAAATAAATATATATATTTATAATAAATGCAATGATCAATGTATACAATTGATGTAAAATATATAGCTATCTATCTATATATATATATTTATAAAAAAATCGTAAGGGATATGCATTTTTTTTGGATAATATCCAATCGTCTGCTGCATTAGAAAGAGAAAAAAATATTTTTTTTGTGTATTTAGTTGTTACGCACGTGACGATAAATTTATTGAAAGTACCAGAAAAAGAAATCACGTTATCAGCATTTAATAAATTAAATTCTAAAAATTAATCTTTAAAAATTCACCAAAAATCAGGAAATGGAGGTAAAAATTCGAAAAAAATTTCATTTAGAAGGAATTTTTATGATCTTTCTCGTGATATAAATTTTATGACCCTCAATGTATTATTTTAAATGCAAACGTAAAAAAAGTTTTAAAAATAGATTTTTTAAAATTAAATTTTTAAGCTAAGAATAATTTTTGAAAAATCTTTCTTAGTGCACCCCTACACTATTAGAAGAATCGCCATGCAAAATTTCAGCCCTTTAGGTCCAGCGGTTTGGTCTGTGCGTTGTATGTCAGTCAGTCAGTCAGTCAGTGAATGAATGAGTCAGTTACGGAACTGTTTTATATATATAGATTTTACAAATGTAAAACCCTTACACACATTAAATTCACCGTTATTCTTGCTGTATGTTTACAAGCAAAAAAATATAATTCAAATCTTCCTTGAAATATTTGAAATGCTTTGTTTTCTTAAGTCAGAAGACTTCTAGCAGAATATTTCCAGTTCTCTATATTGTTCTCTTTGTATTTTCCAATTAAAGGAAAAATAATTACTGCGACTGTTTACTTCTTTTTTCGTTTGATTTGCTTTATTGGTTTCGACAAATCATTTGAACATAAATACTTTTCCGGTACACTTTAATTTCGATTTAATGAACAGCAACAAAACTTTCATTTTCTCTTCTTTTATTCTCTGTTTTCTTCAGTTTATTTTGTTTATGAATAAATAAAATAAAACACGTCGCCAGTATTTCTTTTTTACCATAATCGTACAACTGTCATAAAAAGTCGGTCATTTTTATTAAATTTAGGACTTTTTTGGATCAATTGAATCAATTGCTTTCAGTTGGAATCCTGCGTTTAATGGGCTCCAGAACTATGGTAATATATTCTATATCTATGAAATACATGCAAATACAAAAAGAAACATGCCCTTTAAAGAATGATACCACATTGAAGAAAGAATGGAAAACGGGAACGGTTTTAATTTCCATCTAAATTCAAAAAAAGTAAAAAGTTGTTTTTATACTATTTAGTTTTTAAAGCTAATTTTTTCTTACAATTTTGCTTACATTAATATTTTCTAAAATAAAAATTTTTACTTCGTAACTTCACTGCTCGTAAACATATATTTTACCTAGTTACATTTAAGCGATAAACTGTTCATTATAGAATTTTATTTACTAGTTTATGGGCATGAATTTCAGATTCTTTCTATCAATTAATTTACGTGCACATGTCAACCACACGTTAAAATTTCTTTCCATTCTGCATGGAGCTTGTACCTTTATATATGTCTCTGATACTACAGATTTTGTCTGTGAATATCTTTTCTGGAAAAAAAAAAAGTTTAAAGTCTCCTCAAGGTTCTTGAAGCTAACACTCTTGTTAGAAAATATGGAAAAACGTAGGTGGAACTGGGCAACACATCTGTTAGGACTTGAAAGACATTTCTTATTGTTAATTTTTATGTTTTATTAGAGTTTACCAACATATGGCAGTGTTTCGCTTGGTTAGGGTTTTTCACTTTTCTGAAGTGTCTAGGGTATAAGTTTTCAGAATTCTGTTTAAGTAACTTTAACAACTAGCATGTTTCTCTTTCATGTAATTTAAAGCCAAATTTTAAGAAGCGATTTGTCAAGCTTTATGGTTTTCAACAAGAAACATTTTTTTAACGAGGACTTTGCATAAGGCAGATCCTTCCATTGTGAATTCAAGAAATCGCTTCCAAACGGATTTGTTATTATTTGGGACCAGTTCTCCCTTCTTCGATGCCGCTAATTGAATTACTGCCATCTTGCAACGTTTGTTACTTCTCCACATTTACTATTCGTAAAGTTTTGAATAAATATCTACAAGTGAAATATGTTTTGCTTCTAATTAGCGCATGATTTGGAATACCTCGCAATGCGGTGACACTATACTACAAGAAGACTGGAAGTAAGAATGTTTCGTTCATGCTCAGCTTAATTTATTTACTTTCCCACATTGGTTGCATGACAGTCGGTGCTGGGTTGGTTTGAATAACTCTTTTAGTTTTACCGATTTTCATGCATTTAGAGCCTCCACCATTGTCGGTTGTTTTGAGATTACATTATACACTATTACTCAACTACTAACATCTATAACGATAACATGTTTTATTTTTTCCAATGGTGGTGAATATGTGAGAAGAATAGGTAAAACAAGCAGCACAAACGACGAAAAAGACAAAAGAAAATTAGTCTATAATGCCTCTAGTCTCCTAATATTTGTCCCAGATAGATCTGGGATCTGATACAGTTCAGTTCCTCTGGTAGCCCTCATTTATCACCTCTTCGGAGTCGAACACATGTAGGTTTTCTAAAGATGTTAATTCGGAAAAGGTGGCCTGCAACGCAGTCATGTCCAGTGTAGAAATGGAACATAGCATCAGCGTCCTTCCCTAGCTTTTTTGGGATGTTCCTATGAGAATCTATTCAAGCTGCTTGGGAGTTCCTCTGATAGAAGTCCCTTTATTTGAGAAACATTTAAATCACTTTATATGCAATCTTATGATCCTAATCTATATAAATATACCATTTCTGTAACTGACTGACTGACTGACTGACTGACATACAACACACAGACCAAACAGCTGGACCTAAAGGACTGAAATTTTGCATGGCGATTCTTGTGTAGGGGTGCACTAAGAAAGATCTTTGAAAAGTTCTTCTTAGTTTTTTTAAAATTAAATTCTTAATCTGTTTTAGTAACCTTTTTTAAGTTTGCATTTAAAATAAGAATTTGAGGGTTATAAAATTTAAATCACGAGAAAGATCCTAAAAATTCCTTTAAAATGAAATTTTTTTTCGAATCTTTACCTCCATTTTCTGATTTTTGGTGAATTTTTAAAGATTAATTTTTAGAATTTAATGTATTAAATGCTGATCACGTGATTTCTTTTTCTGGTACTTTAAATAAATTTATCGCCACGTGCATATCAACGAAATAGACAAAAAAAAAATCATTTCTTGCTAATGCGGAAGAGGATTGGACATTATCCAAAAAAATATTAAAATACAGTAAAAGAGATCTTCCTCAATCTGTACTGTATTGACTGTACTATATTCTTTAGTATGTTCTATTAAATTTAATGTGAATATTTTCTTCTACTTTATTTTGTCTAGAAAAATATCCGTTACGATTTTTTATAACTATATTTTTTTCGTTTTTTTACATCAATTGCATACATTGATCGTCGTATTTATTATAAATACATTTATACATATTTTTGGCATTAATTGCATACATTAACCGTTGTATTTAATTTTAATGTACTCCGAAGCAAAGTGAGGGTTTTCAGCTAGTATATGATATATATGATCCTAATATAACCATTTTTGTATCCTGTAAATCCAAAAGGATAACTCCCTATACAATAACTGTAACGGTTTCTCCTTTCTCGGCTTGCTGTTCAGCCCTATCATTTCCAGGTACACCGCATTCAGAGATGATCCACTGGATATCACTTCTCTTACCATAGGTTGCAGATTACTGAAATCCCTGAAATCTCGAACTCTCTGGTCATACAATGCATTCCTAGTATATGGCATAATTGGGCAAGAACTCTAAAAATGCCACCGAGTTCTCCTTTAAGGGGACTCACTACCCTAAAATCTTTAAAACATTCGATTTTTTGAAAAAAAAATTATGTTAAAGCCTGATCATTTCTGAACAAAATAAAGCAAACCGCGTGAAAATATTCCGCTTAGTTCCAGAGATATTGATATTCTAAATATTTAATTACTGATCAAGTTTATGGTAAGAAAAATTTTAAACTCATTTTTCTCAAAATGTAATTTTGCATCATTCCGCAGCTGATATCTTAAAAACTATGAAACATAATTCCAGGAAATTTTTATCACTGCATAATCAAGTTATTGTATTGCGTCTGAACTACAATTATTGCAATCACTTCACATTTTGTTATTTTTTCAGGGGTAAATTAATGCAAAAAATTAAGGAAATTTAAAGTATTTTTTGAGCAGTTTTAAAAAAAAATTGAAAAAAAATTTAATGTTCAATGTTTTATGTTCAATTGTATTTTGAATTATTTTTTTTAAATATAAAACAGGAATTATGCATTTCATTGTAAAATTAATTTCATAGTTCTGCGCGCAAGCCAGAATACAAGAAAAATGCTTAAAAAACAAGGTATATCAAAAGCATTTTTAAAAAAAAATTATTTGAAATTATTTGGAGAGTTGAAAATTTTTTTTATGAAAATAAATATATCAATTTATTATATACATAAAAATTGGAAAAATTGGGAGTAAATTGAAATAGTTACAAATATGCCTTATTTCCGCAACTTAAGAGTCGTGAGTCCCCTTAACTGCGAGAGAAATTTTTCCCATAGGAATGTAATACGAAAACGATTTACAATATCTACGCAACTGCAGTAGTTTCGCACAGGGCCCGACTTTGACCCAGTGGGGCCCTGGGCAAAGCAGACTTTTGGGGCCCCCTCCAAGGACAGATCCAGAGGGAGGCCATGTGCCCCCCCCTCCAGGAGTAGATTTCCACATGAACATGTGGGACACTCACAAAGCAGCCCCCCCCCCCATAAATTCAGACCGGAAATTCAAAAAATATTTGACCAACAAGTCAAACATTTGAAAAAAAAATAATAATAATAATAATGTGTTAATTAATTTACTTTTAATGTTAATAAATAAATTCAGGAAATTTTCTTTTGAAATGAATTTAGTGGGTGCACTGTGCACCATCCAGGATTTTTTTTCTGTATCCGCCACTGCCCACCTTTACTGAATTAACCTAAAACCAAATTTTCAAAAATATGTACAACTTAATACTAAATTAGGGGGCCCCATAAATTTGGGGGCCCTGGGCAAGTGCCCCACTTGCCCATGCGGAAATCTGGGCCTGGTTTCGCATGCTGTGTAGGAAATGTTATAGAAAAGTAGATTTATGAATGAAAATAATTGAGATTGTTGAAGATCAGTCATTTTAAGATGTCATATCAGTGGATGTGATTTTACAATATAGTCTAACAAATGTGCCCAGGACCACGATCGAACCCAGAATCTCTGATCTCGTGTAGACCTGTGGTGCGAGGATTGCTTCCTGTTCCACTTTCCCACAGTGGAATCAAATAATCAATCTCTTTTGAACGTATAATCAATCTCTTTTGAACGTTGTTTAATGTAAGAACGGAAATCTTTGAATCTTTATATGTCTCCTTTCTCCTCCGTAACACTTCAGTTATATTGTACTCCTACTTAGTGCTATTATCTGTGATTGCAAATAAGCAAGTGTTTCAACATGTTTCTCCGGTAACATGTACAAAACGTTCCAATTTCCCTTTTCTATTCAAATATATAATTAACTGAGCATCGCTTTCATATATATTGAATCATTTTTCATTAGTTATTTTTTTAGATTAAGTGAAAATTAAACCTCGCAAAAAAGCTTTTGTTGTTAATACTGAGAGAAATTTGTTCAATATATTGATCAAACAATTATACGCAATACTATTTCAAAGCCTTTTCCTTTATAACTAACGAGGAGAGATTTTGTAAACAAACGCAGAACTAATGTTTTATGGTTACCACCCACTCATTAATAAGAATAGTTAGCTTTATTATTCAAATTCAATTTCTGCACTCTTTGGAATGGCCACCGATCCAGTTGAGAAATTGATAATAACTGGAAGGTAAAGCAGAATTCGCAAAATTTCACTCGGCAATTCTTCTAGAACAATATAGTCTCAAACATGCATAAGTATATGAATTTTGTAAATAAAATCAAAATAGGGTGTCTCCGAATACGATTTAATTTTTTTACTGTCGCTTTTAATGAAATTAAAGATTTATTTTTGACTAGCTGAAAACCCGCTACGGAGTACATTCAAATTAAATACAACTGTCAATGTATGCAATTAATGCCAAAATAAATAAATATATATATTTATAATAAATGCGACGATGCGACTTTATTATGCACTTGACGATAAATTTATTTAAAGTACCAGAAAAAAGAAATCACGTGATCAGCACTTAATAAATTAAATTCTAAAAATTAATCTTTAGAAATTCCCAAAAATCCGAAAATTGAGGTAAAGGTTCGAAAAAAAATTTCATTTTAAAGGAATTTTTATGATCTTTCTCGTAATATAAATTTTATAACCCTCAAATTATTATTTTAAATGCAAACTTTAAAAAAAGTTACAAAAACAGCTTAAAAATTTAATTTAAAAAAATCTAAGAAGATTTTAATCAAAATTCTTTCTTACCGCACCTTTACACCATAAGAAGAATCGCCATGCAAAATTTCAGCCCTTTATGTCCAGCGGTTTGGTCTGTGAGTTTCATGTCAGTGAGTGAGTCAGTCAGTCAGTCAGTTACGGAACTGTTTTATATATATAAATAACATGCTCTTGTTCTTGTACGACTCGTCAGTTTAATGTCCCATAAATTAAAAAAAAACATTCTATCACATATTTTACGATATTATAAGATTATATGACAGTATATTTGATTTAATTGATTTATTCAATTTTACCGCTTATAAGTTTCTGTATTTTACCTTACCCGCCAGTGGATACTTTTAACACTCTATTGTCTATCTTAAAAGAAACTTGTATTATCTGTTTTTTTAACCTGTATCACATTCCTACTAATAAGACTGGTCTGCAAAATTTTTTTTTCTTGCACTGACACCATTTCTGCTGATTCTTATGTAAAATGACCTCCTGAATCGGAATATCACTCCCGTTTTCCCCCATCACCCACCTTTTACGGGTGATCCCCCCCCCTCATTTAATTTTATCCCTTTTCGATAATTTGGAGGGATGAAAAGGATTATTTTCGCCTTTACATTTCTTCTTAGGGGCTAGATAGGCGAAAGGTTCTAAATCATGAACATTTGTAGCAAGGAGGTAGATTTGGGGTGGAATTGCCCCCTTAAATTGTAAAAAAAATCATTAAAAATGATCGATTTTCAGGTTTTTTCACAGTTTTTATCACTTTTCTACATTTTCAGCCCCTTTCATCCTCCCCCAAACACTCCCAAATAATAAAAATATATAGCAAAAATAAATAGCAACAATAATAAAAATATACAGCAACAGTTCGGGAGATTCACTCGCAGGCGCTCTCATGACCTCGCGCTCGCAGGTTTGCACAGGAATTTTCCTGCTTTGACGAGTTTAAACTTCCAATGTTCTTGTCATTATAGTCCGGCACTGTAATCCTAATCTTCCCTCAGTACATCCCTCTATTTTCGTACGTCTTTCATATCCACAGAGTATGCAACCGGGACTGATGGTAACTCATTCCCATTGACGAGCAAGAAAACTTTCATGATTCTTTAATGAGTCTATAAACAGTCTAAATTTGTCTGGGTCGCATGACATCTTCAGTTCTATCATCAATACATTTCAATTAGGGCATAACACTTAAGTCTTCATCTTCCGAAAAAAGTAATCTCAAGGTTGACTGTTTTGTCCTGGAAGAAGATATTTTTACTCCATTTTCTAAGAGATTCCACTACTGAAATCGAGATCCAAGAAGATGAGATTTACTCTTAGGTAACTTCAATTCCCAGAGAGATCATTCAATTCTGACTGAGTAACGAGGTGAAGTTGTCGATGAGCTGAATCAGCTGAACACTCTTCATCATCGGTGGACTTCATCATTTGATGGTCAAGGCTGTGGCTCGAAGTCTTTCAAATCCGTTTCTGGATCTAGTGTATAGGTTTTTTTTTTTATTTTTTTTTTTTGGGGGGGGGGGGGCACTGGGATTGGCAAAGATTCGTTGTGAGGAACTGGTCTTAGAGTTGAAGGGATATTAGAATACTGAATTATATGGTTACTTTTGCTAGGGAATTCGACAGTGGAACTCATACAAAAGTAACAATCTGAGATGAAAGCGAGGTTCGCACCAAACCATTGGCACAGCAAATGACATTGATTTACGGGTACCTATACAGTGCAGGATTAGAGCGACAAGAGCAATGCAAGTTTAAACTTGTCAAAGCCTGAAAATTCCTGTTCAAACCTGTCCGCGCGAGGTACTGAGAGCGCCAGCGTGGTACAGGGTATCTTCCGAACTTTTGTTATATTTTTTATTATTGTTGCTAATAGCTTCATATCCCATTTAAACTAAAAATATATGTTTTGCATGAGTAATGTCTATTTTTGAAAAATAGTGCTCGGAACGTAAACAATACCTTATTACATATTTTTCTCCGTTATCCTATTAAGTTTACTAAAAACACTCTTAGAGAAAAAAAGACGCACCAAGGAGTTCTACGAATGGGACGAAAATCGGTAGATGTGATGTAGATATACAGAAAAACAAACGCTTAAATTTGAGAAAAATTGGATGATTTATTTAAGAGAGAGAGCTTCACAAAGCAGTTATGCAAGCAGTTATTCGGCTTGGCATTGATTGATACAGGTGGCGGATGTCCTCGTGCCGTTATCGTGCAGAATTCTGTCCAAATGGCAAGTTAGATCGCCAAAATCCTGAGCTGGTTGGAGGGCCCTGCCCATAATGTTCCAAACGTGCTCAATTGGGGAGAAATCTGGCGACCTTACTGGCGAAGGTAGCGTTGGGAAAGCAGGAAGACAAGCAGTAGAAACTGACGCCGTGTGCGGGCGGTCATTATCTTGTTGAAATGTAAGCCCAGGGTGGCGTGATATTATGGGCCACACAAAATGACGTAGAATTGCGTCAAAGTACCTCTGTGCTTTAAGGGTGCCACGGATGATAACCAAAGGGTGTCCTGCTATGAAATGAAATGGTCCCCCAGACCATCACTCCTGGTTGTCGGCTCGTATGCCGGAAGACAGTCACGTTGGTATCCCACCGCTGCCCGGGGCGTCTCCAGACACGTATTCGCTGCTCATTGGGGCTCAATTCGAAGCGGGACTCATCACAAAAGACAATTCTACTACAGTCAGTGACATTCCAAGTCGAATGTGCCCGACACCACTGCAAACGGGCTTGTCGGTTTACAGAGGTCAATGGTAGTCAGCCCAAGGGGCGCCGTGAGAGACGATTGCTCGGTCCTCACGTTCTGTCGTTACACTAGGACGGCCGTTTCCTTCTTGACGTCATTTTCGGCAACAGTTCACTCATTCCTGTCAACGTCGTCTAATAGTGGCATCGCTCCTATCCAAATGTCGAGCGATTCGCCGATTAGACCAACCGGCTTCTATGAGCCCGATTACACATCCTCTCTCAAATACTGTCATCTGCGCATATTGTTCGAGCACCTGTATGCGAGGCATAGTTACTGTCTACCTGAGTTACTGTCTACACGGAATGAAATTCGCAAAGAATTTATGATCTGGAATCGACATTTCTCCTCTTTAATATCCTGCCAGTTGCGCAGTTAAGATGCGCTGCAGCGTCCCATGTTCATTCATCGGCTGCCAAATTTTAAATTATTGCACTTTCCGTTGAAAAACCTGTATGCATATCAATTTGTGTCCGATTTCCATAACCCCTTCTTGGTGCGTCTTTTTTTTTTTGGTGTGTGTGTGTCTAAGAGTGTATTTCCAATAGTGATACATTCAATACTTTCAAGTCTCTTCGAAAACGAGTTAGTTCTCAATCTTACCTCAGGCGTCACGATGAATCGGAACTGGCTCTGACATAGGACAAATTAAAAGGAAAGGATAAGAACTTCACGATATTGCATTTCGCGATATAGCTAGAGTTTTCATAGATTATATGTCGGCATTCTTGGGAATATGTTCCTGTCTGAATGTGAACATTGATTATTTTAACTCGTACAAGACTCATATAACAAAATATTTTAGCGAATTTTGATAGAAAAATTTTGATAGCAAATCTTGACACAGTGTTGGGAAACTGTTGAAAATGAAATTATGAAAATGAATGAGTATAATGTTAATATTAATTTAAAATTGCCTATAATGTTATAATTAAAAATATTCAAATACAGCTAATACTAAAATACTTCTCGAGTTATTCAAATATTCTTTTTTTTTCGTGATACGTATCTTTTCTCGGAGGAATGGGGATATTATTTTATAATAACAACGAAAAGGTAGTATCTATTTTTTTTTACCTGTAGCTTTATTCAGACAATTTAGAAGACGAAAGAGAATCCCACGTTTACTTTTACTTTGACCCTATTAACAAGAGAATTTGCTAAACTGTTTCGTCTAATTTGCTGTTTCTTATCTTATATAATGTATATATGTTTATATGTTGTGGGAAGGAAAAGGAAAGAGAATACCTCTCCCAACGCTATTATCAGAGAGTTGTTTTAAAACAAATTACGTTTATTAACGTTAACAAAAACATCAAGTAACAATTAAAAAAATCATAGTTATATTATACGTGCTTCGAACACATACACGCGTTAAAAAAAAAATAAAGCAATATTTGACAAAATACGATGAAAGTGAACCCCTACAGTACAAGGCAAATACAAGGCAAAATGACGTTAAGGCTGCTGTGTACTAACCCTAATGGATTCACTCACCTTAATGTTATAGATTGTGTTAAGGGGACTCACTACCCTTAAATCTTTAAAACATTCGATTTTTTAAAAAAATATATATGTTAAAGCCTGATCATTTCTGAACAAAATAAAGCAAACCGCATGAAAATATTCTGCCTAGTTCCAGAGATATTGATATTCTAAATATTTAGTTACTGATCTAGTTTATGGTAAAAAAAAAACTTTTAAACTCATTTTTCTCAAAATGTAATTTTGCATCATTCCGCAACTGATATCTCAAAAACTATGAAACATAATTCCATGAAATTTTTATCACTGCATAATCATGTTATTTTATTGCGTCTGAACTACAATTATTGCAATCACTGGACATTTTGTTATTTTTTCGGGGGTAAATTAACGCAAAAAGTTAAGGAAATTTTAAGTATATTTTGAGCAGTTTTAAAAAAATTGAAAAAATATTTTAATGTTGAATGTTTTATGTTCAATTATATTTTGAATTATTTATTTTAAATATAAAACAGGAATTATACATTTAAGTGTAAAATTAATTTCACAGTTCTTCGCGCAAGCCAGTACACAATAAAAATGCTTACAAAAACAAGGTATATTATCTAAAGCATTTTTTAAAAAAAATTGTTTAAAATTATTTTGAGTGTTGAAAATTTGTTTATTAAAATAAATATATCAATTTATCATATGCATAAAATTTGGAAAAATTGGGAGTAAATTGAAATAGTTACAAAGAGTCAAAAAGTATGAAAATATGCCTTATTTCCTCGACTTAAAGAGTCGTGAGTCCCCTTAAAGATTGCGTATGTTATAGATTGTGTGTGTGTGCGTGTGCGCACACACAATCTATAATTACCACAACGGTTGGCACATATACAAAACATCATTTCCATGAAATACGACTACTACAAATTTTATTTCCGACTCGTGTGAGAAACTCTTTTGGAAATAATATTTTGACAGCGATAGTGGCTCTTCCGATGTTCCCGAATGCTTTCCTCGGTACTCGCAACTCTTAACAGATGGAAGAGAAGAAATGAGATCATGTCAGGTGAAATTTATGTTGTAGGTGCGACAGGCACTTATTCTCAAAAAAGGAAGAAAAATTGATTTCAGTTGAGAACTTCAAAAGTCGAGGAAAGCATCGCTTAATCGCACGGAATAGATGTGAAATATTTAAGTTATGGCCTGCTCTGTAAAGAGTGTTTTCTAGTTAAAAATGGTATCATAAATTCGGAACAGTGTCAATGTGATTCTTTTATTGAATATTTATTTTTAAAACATTTTCTAAATACAGAGTTTTGTTTTAGAATATATTTTTATATTGATAGTTAACTCATTTAAATCAAATACTTAAGACATAAATTTTACTACTTAAAAGACTTAAAGGTACAGAAAGACTTAACACTCCATCGGGCTCGTTGACCTGACAGATACACGCGTGTCAATATCTCTGCTTTTGTCCCCTAAAACTTGTTCTTATGACCTTGACCTTATCCGTATCTGTCTATCGGACCACCTGCTCGTTTGGAATGCAGTAACGACCAGTTCCGTGTAGGAGTATTTCCCATTTTGAAGATTTTTGAAGTTTTGTATCTGTCAGATACACGTGCCCGATAACGCTTGTCTCTTGAAGCTTTACGGAAATATCAAGCTTCCCTGTACTATTTGATTTATCTTTTCCCATGATGAGTCCTAAACGCTTTTTAGATTTGAATAATCAAAAAGACCTTGAGCTAGTTCATAGTATTATATTTAGTGATGGAAATGAGGACATTAAATGCTGAAGAATTTGATGAATTGATGATGACGAAGAAGATATTTTAGAAGCATGTGAAGTTGATTCTGATAGCAGTGAAAGTCATGATAATGACCCAGAACTTGATGATGATGCTAATAATGATGATGTTTATGTAGGAAAAGGCAATAGTACTAAATGGGCAAAATGGATCGGAAGAAAAAATGTCAAAGGTAGATTGCAGAATATTATCACAAAATTACCTGGAGTAATCGAAAGTGCGAAAGGTATAAAATGTATATACGGCTCTTGGAACTGTTTTTTAATTGTGACGAAATAATAGAAATAATTGTGAAATGCACCAAAGAGTACATTTCTGTAGATTCTAATCTATGTAGTAGAGAAAGAGATGCAAGACTAAGAGAAAAGATTTTAAAGAATCCTTTATCGGTTTACTTCTATTAGCTGGTGTTTTGTGAAAAATAAAAATTGTAAAAAAATAAAAGAAACTGAAAAAATGTCCGGGTGTAAAAGCCTGGACCTAAAAAGAATAAAAATACAAGATTTAAAGTAAAACAGATTAACAGAAAACACATAAAACAGAGATGTATCTGACAGATACACCGCGCCCTCTCACGTAAGTTTCGAGACGCGCCCGACGGAGTGTTAATATATTGTATTTGCTTATGTATACATATATATGTATTTGTATATATGTGTACGTGTTTATGTGCACTCTTAGACATAAAGAATGAAGCACCAACAATCAGTTACCCGAATGGGACGGAAATCCGTACATGTGATGTATATGTATAGAAAAACAAATGATTAAAATTTGAGAAAAATTGGATAATTTATTCAAGAGAAAGAGCTTCACAAAGGGAAAAAAAGTCAATAACGTGTTGGTTCACCTCTAGTCATTATGCAAGCGGTTTTTCGGCTTGGCATTGATTGCCAGAGGTGACGAATGTCCTCCTGCGGGCTATCGTGCCACATTATGTCTATTTGGCGCATTAGATCGTCAAAATTCCGAGCTGGTTGGAGGGTCCTGGCCATAATGCTCCAAACGTGCTCAATGGAGGAGAGATCTGACGAACTTGCTGGTCAAGGTAGCGTTGGGCAAGCACGATGACAAGCAATAGAAACTCTCGCCGTGTGCGGGTGGGCATTATCTTGTTGAAATGTAAGTCCAGGATGACGTGATATGAAGGGCAACACAACGGGGCGTAGAATATTGTCCACGTACCGCTGTGCAGTAAGGGTGCAGCGGATCACAACCAAAGGTGTCCTGCTATGAAATGAAATGGCATCCCTGAACATCACTCCTGGTTGTCGGCCCGTATGGCGGAAAACAGTCAGGTTGGTATCCAACTGCTGTCCGGGGCGTCTCTAGACAAATATTCGCTGGTCATCGGGGCTCAATTCGAAGCGGGATTCATCAATGGATACAATTCAACTACAGTCAGTGACATACCAGATCGAATGTGCCCGACACCGCTGCAAACGGGTTTTGTCGGTGTACAGAGGTTAATGGTAGTAGAAGCAAGGCGCGTCATGAGCTCAGCCCCCTTTCTCGGAGCCCCCTATGAATGTTCCTTGCGGTCACTGAAGTCCCAGTTGCACATTCACTTGATGATAGCGATGAATCTGGGGCTGTGAGTGCCACTCTGACGATTGCTCGTTCCTCGCGTTCTGTCGTTTCTCTTGGCCGACCTATTCCTTCTTGACGCTGTGTTCGGCCATGATTCATCCATTCTTGCCGACATCGTCTAACAGTTCTCTAAAAAATGCAGACGTCTGGGCATATTGTTCGCGTACCTGTATGCGAGGCATATTTACTGTCTACATAAGTACACGGAATGAAATTCTCAAAGAATTTAGGAAATGGAAACGAAATTTCTCCTCTTCAATGTCCTGCCTGTTGAGCAGTTAAGATGCACTGGTGCGTCACATGTTCATTCATTGGCTTCCAAACTTTAAAATTTTGCATTTTTCGTTGATACCTAAGTTGTATTACCCCTTCTTGATCCGTCATATTTTTTTGTCTAAGACTGTGTGTGTGTGTGTACATATATATATATATATATATGCAAGCTGAAAACACGCACTTCGCTATAGAGTGCATTCAAATTAAATACAACGGTCAATGTATGCAATTAATGCCAAAAAAAATAAAGAAATAAAATAAATAAATATATATATATATATATATATATATATATATATATATATATATATATATATATATATATATATATATATATATATATATATATATATATATATATATATGCAAGCTGAAAACACGCACTTCGCTACGGAGTGCATTCAAATTAAATACAACGGTCAATGTATGCAATTAATGCCAAAAAAAAATAAATAAATAATATATATATATATATATAATAAAAACGACGATCAATGTATACAACTGATGTAAAAAAACGAAAAAATATATTTATAAAAAAATTGTAAGGGATATTTTTATAGACAAAATAATGTAGAAGAAAATATTCTAATTAAATGTAATAGGACATACTAAAGAATATAGTACAGTTAATATAGTACAGTTTGAGGAACATAATATCTTTTAGTGTATTTTAAAATTATTTGGATAATGTCCAATCGTCTGCCGCATTATCAAGAAAAAATATTTTTTGTTTATTTAGTTGTTATGCTCGTGACGATAAATTTATTTAAAGTACCGGGAAAAGATATCACGTGATCAGAATTTAATAAATTAAGTTCTAAAAATGTATTTTTAAAAATTCCTCAAAAATCAGAAAATGAAGGTAAAGATTCGAAAAAGATCTCATTGTAAAGGAATTTTTATGATATCTCTTGTAATATAAATTGTATAACCCTAAAATTATTATTTTAAATGCAAACTTAAAAAAAGTCACTAAAATAGCTAAAAAATTTAATTTAAAAAAATCTAACAAGAATTTTTCAAAAATCTTTCTTAGTGCACCCCTACACCATAAGAAGAATCGCCATGCAAAATTTCAGCCCTTTAGGTACAGCGGTTTAGTCTATGCGTTGTATGTAAGTGAGTCAGCCAGTTACGGAACTGTTTTATACACACACATATATATATATATATATATATATATATACTAGCTGAATACCCGTGCTTCGCTACGGAGTAGATAAAAATTGAATACATACAACGGTCAATGTATGCAATTAATACCAAAAAAAAATATATATATATATATTTATTTATAAAAAATCGTAACAGATATTTTAATAGGCAAAATAATGTAGAAGAAAATATTGAAATTAAATATAATAGAACATACAAAAGAATATAGTACAGTTAATATAGCACAGTTTGGGGAACATTTCTTTAACTATATTTTAATATTTTTACCTGAAATTTACCTGAAAACTGAGATTAAAATCAAAAGGGCAAAATTACAGAAAAGGAAATACATTATAAATAAAAACTAAACACAACTTAAATCAGAACTATATATAAAAGACCCTGAAATGAAACTGAGATTAAAATCAAGTGTGCAAAATTACAGAAAATGAAATGAAAAGCATGTTTTGAAATTATAGAAATAGAAAACAAAATAAATGACTGAAAAAGTTTGCCTTAAAACTGAGATTTAAATGAAAAGGGCAAAATTAAAGAAAATGAAACACAGTATGTCCAAAGATGACAAAACTGCAAACGTGGGCAATAACTGGCATTTTAATACAGTGTTGCTGTTTTCCTCACCACGCTAGGCGTACAGCAAAGACGCCTTATCCTCCTTTCGCAATATTTGCAAGGCGAGGATTCCTCAGTAGGGATATTTTTCCTTAATCATTTATGAGTTGTAAATAATGTAAAAAGCAATCAATTTTTATAATATCAATCATTTTTTAAATTAAAAAAATTAGTCCCTGAAAAAAAAATTAACATTAACTCCATTAATTTGAACAGAAAAAAAATATTCAGACAGTGGGAAAAAAATGTAATTATACAAAAAGATATTAAACATTACTATACATTACAGGCCTAAATACACTAACAAAAGTAAAAAGCTTTTATATATCTACATTTAAACCATTTATGAGTTGAAATTAATGTAAAAATCAATCAATTTTTATAATATCTGAATCATTTTTCATGTCAACAAAAAATTAGTCCCTGTAAAAAAACATTAACATTATCTCCATTAATTTGAACAGAAAAAAAATATTCAGGCAGTGGGAAAAAATTTAATTATACAAATAGAAATTAAGCATTATTATACACTACAGGCCTAAATACACTAACAAAAGTTGAAAGCTTTTATATATCTACATTTAAACCATTTATGAGTTGAAAATAATGTAAAAAGCAATCAATTTTTATAATATCTGAATCATTTTTCATGTCAACAAAAAATTACTCCCTGCAAAAAAACATTAACATTATCTCCATTAATTTGAATTTATAATAAACCAATAAAAGTCGAAAAAGAAAAATGTCAAATTGTCTTTAGGAAAGTAAAGAAATTTGATAAGTAAAGCTGAAAAGTAAAAATGTCACTTTGTCGAATGTTTGTTAAACAAAATCAATTTAAAAACTCAACACAGTATAAATAAGATTGAAATTGTCGAATGCTTGTTAACCAAAATCAATTTCAAAACTCAACACAGTATGCATAACATAGAAAAAAAAAAAAATATATATATATATATATATATATATATATATATATATATATATATATATATATATATTAAGGGCACCTAATTTTTAATTACCATAACGGTATACACATTTCCGAAATATGTCAAGGAAGTGGGAGTATTGCAAGTATTAAACATTTTATATCGGACTTGTATGTGAAAAAGTGAAACTCTTTAGGAAATAATATTTTGACAGATAATACGAAAGTGGCTCCTCCAATGTTCGTGAATGCTTTCCTCGGTACTCCATAGATCATTTTCGTAACTCTTAACAGATGGAAGAGAAGAAATGAGATCATGTCAGGCGAAATTTATGTTGTAGGTGCGACAAGCACTTATTCTCAAAAAAGGAAGAAAAATTGATTTCAACCGAGAACTTCTAGAAAGTCGAAGAGAGCATCGTTTAACCGTACAGAATAGACGTTCGGTGGGAAATATTTAAGTTATAGCCTGATCCTACAAGGCTGTTTTCTAGTTAAAAAATGTGTCGAAGAATTTGAAAAATTTGCAACAGTTTCAGTGTTATGATTTTATTCAATATATATATATATATATATATATATATATATATATATATATATATATATATATATATATATATATATATGTGTGTGTGTGTGTGTATTTCGTTCTATGATTACGGATGTGAATGTATGTGTATCTCTTTCAGGATTGCCTATTTCGTTTTTTTTTAATTTCAAAATATGATGCTTGGAAATTTAACGTTTATAATAATAATTTACCGTTATTAACTCTCACATACGGAAATTTTCATCCTGACTGGGGCACGAATCCCGTATTTTGGTATTTTTTCATCAGTTTATGTGCCGGGTTTCTCTGTGATAAATTATAGACTGGTAATTACGGGGCAAACATAATTTTTTTGCAATTAATGTTCATTAAAAGTCATGTAACCGTACTAAAACTACTGGAACCGTCCAGGAAAAAATAATTCGATATCATGTACAAAACACGGAGACATCATTGGATCTTTGGATAGAATACCGTTCATCTAGTACACGCTGATCTACAAGCACGCATTACATTTACTAATGACTCTCAAATTCAAAAAGGGCTAGAGAAGTATTCCCCAACCTTTTTACAATCTTGGGATAGTTTCTACGCATTCTATGTCACCCTACATTTTCCCATGTTTTTATTAACTCGCTTTCTTGTTTGTTTGTTTGTGTGTGAGTTTGTCCCGTACAAATCTTGCAATCGATTTTTAACTAACTTCCTGACTAGCTAGACATTTGAAACTTTTAGAATAGCTCAGAACACGATCACAGTGCATTCTTTTGATACTTTTAGTCATCTTTAAACAGAAGTGAACTAATTTTCAGTTATTTTCATTCAATTTTGTTTTGTAGACTGGTGAAGCCATCTATCGGCCGGGACGGGAACGAAAAGTTAACTTCCAATTAACTTCATTTTCTTTCAAGGTGATGGGATAATTCATCAAAACAAATTTTAAAAAGTATTTATTAATACATAGTCTTGTCAAGTTTGTATGATTCAATAGAAAATTTAAATACATTGTATATAAAAAGTTATTTTTATCTTCTAATTATTATTCCATTAAAAATGCCTGTTAAGACTTACAGAGAAAACATACTAATATGCAATTTCCTCAAAATGTATAATTTAAAAAAATAAAATTGGTCAGAATTGGAGAACATTAAGTTCATTCCTCTGTCAGAGATGCATAAAAGCAATAACAGAACAAAGCAGAACTTTTAGAAAATTACAAGATAAAAAGAACTTTTTATATACCATTTTTTTAAATTTTTCTGTTGAACCATATAAACTTGACAATTCTATGTATTAACAAATAATTAGAAAAATTTTTTGTTGAATTATCCCATCAAATTGAAAGAAAATGAAGTTAATTGGAAGTTAACTTCTGTTTAACTTTTCGTCCCCCCGTTCGATAGATGGCTGCACTAGTCTACAAAACAAAGTTAACTGAAAATGAATTCGAATCTACTTAAAGATGGCTAAAAATAATGCATTGTTATCGTGTTCTGAGCTATTCTAAAAGTTTCAAAGGTCTAGCTTGTCGGGAAGTTAGTTAAAAATCGATTGCAAGATTTGTACTGGACAAACACAAACACACACACACAATCAAGAAAACGAGTTAATAAAAACATGGTAATAAAAAATAATGCAACCAACGCATTGATTCAGAATTATATAACAATGAAAGTAGAGACACTCTTGCATCAATAATGTTCCTTCATTTGTTTGGAGAACTACATAATAGCCATGCCAAGAGTAATAGCACAGACTGGTAAAAGACAAAAGTGGCATTTAGAATGTGTGTAAGTAACCGCTATTATCATTTACTACCCAATAAAGGCGGTAGATTTCTAACGTATTGAACTGGCGCTTTGAATGAGACTTTTTTTTCCTTTGAAACGCAACAACACCTACACTTTCAAGGCAAATAAATATTGACAAATATTTTCGGGGAAATTTGCTAAAAATATATTTTAATGGAATAAAACTGTGGTTATCCTCCTAACTCTACTAAGAAAAAAAAGTATTCGATTTTTATGGAGGAATTACTACATTTTTGTTGTTTTTTCGTAAGAATTCCTGAAAATAGAAATACGTCACTCTGCATCACCCAGTTAGCGTAGTTAGCCTCAAAGCTGAGGTATTTTGTGTAGATAATATTTAGCGCGATATTGTTAATGAAAGCAGCTCAAATGAAAAGACTGGATTCTTGATATCCATCAACTCATTGTTAGCAGTATCATTGTTAAACTTGAAATGTTTGATAATATATTGGGAAATGAAATGCTTCTAGTCGAAATTGTAATAAAACGTCTTATATGCAATGAAACCTATATACTACAATTAATAATGTAATATACGAAATTGAAACATTCTATGCATTACAATGAATACATTTCAATACAAATTAATGAATAAATTAACATACAAATGAATGAATACATTCACTACGCATTTTAATGACTTAGTATAATGTAAAAGGCATGCACTAGAAAATGTGCTTAAAATGCTCACCCAAGTATGTATTCTATGATATTGATACATTTTGATCAAAACATTTGACTAGTAATTCAATGGTTTCATTAAAAAACGTTGAAGAAAAAATCATGAAGCATATTTTCAGTTTTCTTCGGAAATAATTACAATTTTATTATTTTATTATGATTAACTAAATTATGATTTTATTAGAAGTAAAATAAATTAAAATATTTATTTTTTTATCCGTAATTCAAGCTATTTTCCCTCCTAAAGTATTGAAATGACATTGATCCTAAAAGTCAAGAGTAGATATGTTTGAAAATGTAATTTAAGGACGTATGAAGTTTGATTGTTCTTCTGATACGTATCAGACTTGATGCGCTTCGAGTTTTGTTGCTTCAGCAACTTATTTTCCTTCAATAATGAGAATACTTCGGATGGAATTATAAAATTTCGTGTCATAAAAACAGCAATGCTATTATAAAACAACACTCACGGGGAGTATGGAAATATTAAATATTTTGAAAGACATTGGATAAATGTTATAAGCTAAATGTACAGATCTGTATCATTTATATCCAGATTTTCATAAGTTAATTAGAGTGTTTTTCATAAGTTATAAGACATTTTAAGCTTAATCTCGAGACGATGTGGTTTCAATTTAGGGCTTTCGTTAAATATCGATGGTTTATTTGCGATAAGACGTAATCCCCCAAAAAAACAAATTCTGGAAAGATGACACTTTTTTAATTAATATATCTGTGTTCGCGGTATAAAGGATGTCAAGTTCAATTTCGTAGTTCTAGGAAAAAAGGGATTGAAAACTGACATGCTTGTGTTTTGTTTCTCATATCCCAAATTTTTACTGATGAAAAACATATTTAGGAGTGGAATTTGACTTAGCTGTCTGTACCCTGCAGTAGCCCTTGATTTTTAAAACATGCATGGTTGGATAACTCATTTTAATCTCATTTCGGACTTAACACCATTTGCACAGAAAACACAGACATAAAAAGTAAACAAGCCTCCCTTTTTACATTTAGTGCATAATATGTTTTATGTGTTTGATACATGTATTCATAATTTTCGAGGTATTAATAATACCCGTCTCACCAGATTCTACTGTAGCATCAACGGTTGTACGGCATATTGCCAGTCAAGCGAAAGCTCGTTTCCTGTTTGGTGCAGGCTTAAGTAATACTTCAAGCAAGTGGAGAATGTTCACTCAAAAGAGTGGTAAAGAACTCGGTTGATAAAAAATAAGCCACCGATATTTCCTTCATTTTAATTCTATATTCATTTACCCTTGCATTCATAGTTTCGAAAAGGAAATACCTGATTATGAAAGACTAGCTGAAAACCCGCACTTCGCTACGGAGTACTTAAAAATTAAATACAACGGTCAATGTATGCAATTAATGCCAAACAAATAAATAAATATATATATACGAGATAAATGTATAATCACTAAAAAACAAATGCGCGTTTTAACCGTTCTATACTTTGCATTAATGTCCACAAGGTATCATTTCGTACTAAATCGATAATTTTCTACAACTTTGTAAATCACTTTTTTTTCCCTATCATGTTCCGGTTTCGAGATAGGAATGCTAACTCCCCAGTTTTCCACCAGGTGGCGCGGTAGGTGGTTTCATTCAGTAGCGCATGACTACTTTTCTATACCTAGACACCACTTTTATGAATATAGCTGCAGCCGTTCCGAAGTTAAAACCCCTTGAGGACCAGCGCACGGAAAACGAATCGCAGTCACGGGACCGAACGCTCCGAAATGGAGCGTCGCCACCTGCCCACGCATTTTCAGCAGTTAAGCCTAATTTTACAAAAAAATTCATATTAAATCAGCATTTTAATATAATGACTTCAATTTTAGAAATTATGTATATAATATACTACTTCTTAATATGTATTAATAAAATGAATATAACGTTAATAGAAATAAATGAAACATACAAAATACTATAATTATACTTAAACACACGGAAACAAATACGGTATACACGAAACCAAAGTTACAAATACGATATTTAAAAAAAAAGAAAATTAAGCAATAATTATCTGTAGATAATGAAATTCCAATTTAAATATTCTGTTGTGCGTTGAATAGTTGAAAACAAGGATCGACACACAGTCCTACGTTGCATATTTTGCACTTATAATACGATGTTTTCTTTCGCTTTTCCTTTTTTTAGCGCACACAAAAATCGCCTTCTACCTTTATAACCTTTTTCGTCAATTTAAATTTTCGGAAAATGTCTTCCAGATAAACGCAAAGGTTGAGTGCCCGATGATTTTGGACAAATTTTTAAGTTTCTTGGTTTTGCGAACTGTTCTATTATCTGATTAACAACTCTGGATCTGAATTCCAAAGCGGGTATTTTCTCTCCTTTTACCTTCGAATATATTACATTTTCATTTAGAAGTGCCATATCTAACAAACCAAAAAACAGCTTTTTATGCCATTTCACTGTTTTTCTAAATGCTGGATAGTGATTAATGATAGAATTGCCAGTGTCAACACCTCCCATATTTTGATTACAACACATATTATTTCACTCTTAGTTAGGTATCTCGGTCTTTTAGCCATGGATAACGGAATGAAACTGAATATAACCCCACCCCTTAAATTAATGGCCAGCAGTCTCATGATGTATATACAGGCGATGTATATACGAAATCACTTTGTCTAGCGACAAAGTGATTTCGTGTTCGAGAAAAAGAAAAAGAAAAAAAATATCCAAAACATCTACAAAAAACACCCAGAAATATTTCTCTCTCATACCCTGTAC